>LPNX011041332.1:62285-80275 GCA_001517045.1 Pseudotsuga menziesii | reverse complement strand
GCTTAGGTTTTAGGATCTTGGAATAGTTCATTGAAAGTTAATTCTCCAAGATCACTAAACAACAACAACTAGGTGTCTGTACAGGGAGTGTGTGAAATCCTTGGTATAACCGGCGTTCTCAGGAAGCTCCTCTCCANAACAACTAGGTGTATGTCCAGGGAGTGTGTGAAATCCTTTATATAACCAGCGTTCTCAGGAAGCTCCTCTCAAAAGGGAGTCAAGCACTAGGCAGTGTGAGCAGTTGTTGATTGGGATAACCCCTGGTTCGTAACTGTGTAGCACCGACGATATAGCCAGGATTGTATTCGTATCTGGGGGCTCTTTTGGGAGTTTTGGGCTTTGCTACCCTGCCCATACAGTCAATCCCGCCTGCGATTGTTCGCCTGAGCGTTGATTATATCGAGGTGACCTTAGTGACCTTACCTAGGATATAGAGGGGGTACGTGTAGAGGTTATTCTGCATGTGTCCCGGCCAGGTTGGGGTCGGACAACACAGTCGCTATACGTGTTGAAGCTGAGGGCCACAATAATTGGTTTCGAACCTCCGCTTGTGGTGACAAGGGCCTCTCAAGCCTCTCCTAGGCGAGACATACCAGCCACATTCGGGAGCTCACTTATCCAGCCCTTGTTTTCTTGCTTTTGGCTTTAGATTTGATAGTGATTGCTTGGTGCATGCTAGTTGGCCTACGGTTAACGTAAATAGAGAGTCTTTTCTTTTTGTTGAGTCATTGTGGAGTCGAGTGCGGTTCCGCGTCGTTCTCGTCGGTAAGCAGGACTTCCACCTTCCACTTCTCCTCCTCCTTTGGGAGAGGGGCCTAGACGGTCCAGGCGGACTGTATCACACATTGATTCACACACCATGGAGGATCATTCAGAGATTATTCCTAACCCACCTCCTCCTATTCGTATTGACGATGGGGAACTTACTCCTACATATGATCCCTCACCTGACCTAGCTGAGATCGGTCCTGTTATTTCCCAGATAGGATCTTTACATGATAGACCTACTCATACTAGGCCAGATTCCCCATTGACCCGATACCGGTATGGAATGCCGGAAGATGCCGAGACTCACTTTGACCCTCCTAGCACCAGCTATGGTAGTTATGTTACCACTAGTTTTCCTATGCACGATTTGACATTTCATGTTGAATCTGACTTTGACCCTAACACTATACCTGGGGGCATTCCCATGCCTTACCTTGCGGAGAGGTTTGGGAGTACTAGTCACATTGCACCTTCCATCCCAGCGGTGGAAGCTACATCTTATATACCTTCTAGGTCTAGAGTTAGTGATCCCATAGCAATACCAGGTTCTAGACGAGTGACGATAGGCACTAGCACGTATCTTCTTACAGAGATTCCTTTGTCCTCGCTTTCGAGTTCTTCGAATGCAAACCCTCCACCTTACTCTCATGGTCCTTCGAGTCGGCACGTAGCTACGAGTCAGATCCGTACTGCGATTACTAGACCTATTGTGTCTCAAGCCTACATACCACCCGTTGTTTCGGGAGGTTATGTTCATGTTTCTAGAGGTCAGGTTACTACTTCCTCGACATATATCCCTACTTCCGGCATGTATATACCTACTTCCGGAATGTATGTACCTACCTATGGAGTGTCTCATGGGGCATCGCAGCCGATGACCTATGGACCCTACTATGGGGCGCAGTATGAACAGGTCTCTCAACCTTATGGAGACGAGTATTCACAACCTGCTTACTCTCCCAACTATGGCTTTGTAGCTCCTACTAGTCAAGGTCCACCTCATTATGCGACTTCCACGCCACCCTATACGGGTCATACAGGAGGAGGTCACTATGGCCAAGGTCATGGTGGTAATCAATCCTATGTGAACCAGGGAGCGGCCCCTAAACCTCATCATGCTAAGCTCCCTTTCCTTGCGACACTTAATTTACCTGACTTATCGAGACTTACGAACGATCCTGTGGCTCATGACCCGGCTTGGCCGGCTGTCCCTACCAAGCTTCCTTCGGACATACCTAAGTTCGAAGGCAAACCAGGAGAGGATCTGAGTGAACACGTTACGACATTCCACCTATGGTGCTCTTCCAATTCATTGCATCAGGACTCAGTCCGTTTGAGACTATTTCAACGCACCCTTACAGGGCCTGCGACGAAATGGTATATAGAGTTACCTAGGGGTGCCTTTACTTTGTTCGACAACCTTGCGATGAATTTCCTTAATCACTTCCAGCTACCGGTACGATATGATGTTGGTACTGAACTCTTGTCGACATTTCGGCAAGATAAAGCCACCCATATTTCTGATCATATTCAGGAGTGGCGTAGACGGAAGAGATTAATCAAAGCCTTTATACCACCGGAATTCCTCCTTGAGTGGTTCCTCAAATCTTTATTGCCATATATCGCGAAGGATGTTTCCACATCCAGAGTGTAGAATGAGGAACAAGCCATCTTTAGGGCGCAGGAACTAGACTTGATCTATGCTCAGTCTGGTTTGTTATATGAGATTATACCTAATTCCCCTCGTTCTGGTTTCGATCCCAAGGCTAAACCTGGACCACATGCTGATGGCATTGTGGGTAGTGCAAGTAAGAAACCTGCAGGTTCGGTTGTGAAACAAGTTTCTCAATTGTCAATCAACCAATCTGCCTCGGGAAAAGCTACGGCTTCGTCTCAGCCCGCCCAAACGGCGAATGTACTTGCTGTGCAATCGTCCAACCAGAAAGGTAACCAGCAACCTGGACAGAATAGAAAAAAGGGTAAAAACAATAATAAGAAGGGTGGGAATAAAAATGAGAATGCCAACAATAATGACAAGAACAATAAAAATGCTGGGGGGACAAGCAGAATAAACGTAAGGTTAAGTTTCCTTGCAAGCTTTGTAAGGATGATCACCTCACTTACTTGTGCCCTAGGATGGATGAAGCTTCGAATTTCATAGCATAGAGCCCAGCTGTGTTAACAAACCCTTTACCGCATAACCAAAATATGAACTCGAAGTCCCATGGTCAATCTAGTGATGAAGATCCACCTGAAACTAGTGGTTGTGGGTGCATTAATATGGTCCGTGCCGCAAAAGTTGTGACGTGTGCGAAATATTATTCTTCGTCACATCCCAGCCTAGGCAAAGAACCTGATCCACTAGGAACTCCTTTGCGTATTGAGAAACCTGCGGATAAACCTAAGGCTGCACCTCGCATTCCTAAGGGGGTACTTAAGCGTTCGGGGCATAATCCAAATGCCTGAGCCACCCAGAACTATTCAGTTGTCGAGGACTTGGGTCATACTCCTTGTGCGATGTCTGCATTGGAAGTGCTTCAGAGTTGTCCGTCGCAAAGGAAGGCTTTGTTTTCCGCTCTTGGTGTGAATGGTGATGATTCTTCCTCAGTGATCAAGTTTGAGACCGCAGGACATCATCCTCGCTTGCCCTACTATGTGTCCCTTTTGGTGCATGTAGAATGTCTTAATATGATCGTCAAGTGTACTGTGATTGACGAGGGCGCTGCTGCTTCTGTGATGTCATTGTCTTGTTGGAAGGGTCTTGGTTCTCCTGAGTTATCAAAGTCTACGACCATGTTAACTGCTTTTGATGGGAGATCGTTTAGGCCGGTATCCTTCCTTCTCTTAAAGTCCGTTTGGGAGGGAAGACCGTTGCGATAGAGGTTGAGGTGGTTGATGCGCCCCTTGACTACAATCTCTTACTGGGAAGGAATTGGATGTATAGTATGCAAGCCGTTGCGTCTTTCGTATTTCACGTTGTATGCTTTCCTCATAATGGGAAGATTGTGACGATTGATCAGATGACATTCAAGAATTCGCCTGTTAATGCATCTTCGGAAGCTTCGGTTCTGAAAGTTGAACATTCCCAACCGGCAACTGGGAGTGTGGGTGTAGGTATGTATCCTTCCCTTATGGGAACCTTTAGTTGTCCTGCACCCATCCTCATGATAGGAGCTCGTTTTGATGGTGCTTCCATGTCTACGAGATCGGTGACTTTTCGCACAAGTCATATGGGAGATCCTTGGATTCTTTCTTCACCGAGTCCTTCAAGTGAGGCCATTGAGACGAGTGTGCCATTTCCTGCAGCCATGATTGCTTACCAAGCTAATCTTCAATCTACTACAGAGCCTTGTTCTTCTTCTTCACGGACAGAGGAAGAAGACCCCTATGTGCTGCCCGCATGGGCAGTACAGTCTTCTCATGCCCACGATTGCCTTGATATGGTTTTCCCTTCAGATGAAGTGATCATCGAGGCTATGTCGGGAGTTGAGCCACCATGGGAGGAACTGCATCATCGATCATATTTCCTTCCAGAGCTCGACCTTTTGGAGCATGAGGATTACAGGGAGATTCTTAGACAGAAAGCTGGTAGGCCCATGATTCCATTAAGCTCTCCTGGTCAGATGGCTGATGGAAACATGGCAAACATATCATCAACTATGCCTATCAACATTTCTCGCAACCCTGGTACGGTTGAGAATGTGTACATTGGGGCGGATTGTTCCCAAGATGAGATTCGTGAGTATACCGAGCTGTTCAAGGAATTTCGTGATGTTTTTGCTTGGTCTTACGATGACATGCCAGGGATTGACCCTCGGATTGTCGAACACGAAATTAAGACTTATCCCAACGCAAAGCCTATTCGACGGCGTTTACGCGCGGTAAATCCTAGGAAAGCACCCGCCATAAAGGCAGATATAGAGAAACTATTGAAAGCTGGTTTTATCTATCCCGTTCCCTTGACGGAGTGGGTTTCAAATCCCGTTCCGGTGGATAAGAAGCAAGGAGCGATCCGTAAATGCACTGATTTCCGTGATTTAAATCGTGCCTATCCTAAGGATAACTTCCCCACACTGTTTATAGATCAGATTTTGGATGAGTGTGCGGGTAGTGAGGTGTTCTCCTTTATGGACGGTTTTTCCGGATATAATCAAATTCAAATTAAACCTCAAGACCAACATAAGACCGCATTTATTTGTCCTTGGGGAACATTTGCGTATCAAAAAATGCCTTTCGGCCTTAAAAACGCCGGAGCTACTTTTCAGCAGGTGATGACCTTGATTTTCCATGATCTCAAGTCCATTATTGAAGTATTTTTGGATGACCTCGCTGCTCATTCTCGTGTGAGGATGCGTCATTCTTATCACTTGAGATTAGTATTCGAAAGATGCCAGAATTATGCTGTTAGATTGAACCCTCATAAGTGCATCTTTTGTGTGAAATCAGGTCGTCCTTTAGGATTTATCGTTTCGAAAGAGGGTATAAGAGTCGACCCCTTGAAGGTGGAGGCAATACTTTAATTGTCTCCCCCGCGAAATATTCGTCATCTTCAGTGTTTGCAAGGCATGGCAAACTTCCTACGAAGATT
This sequence comes from Pseudotsuga menziesii, assembly GCA_001517045.1. Taxonomy (NCBI): domain Eukaryota; kingdom Viridiplantae; phylum Streptophyta; class Pinopsida; order Pinales; family Pinaceae; genus Pseudotsuga; species Pseudotsuga menziesii. Next base: position 74,919 of record LPNX011041332.1, on the reverse strand, counting down.
TGTTTTCAATTTCACCAATTTGACTAGAGGTTTCATGCGTCTCCTGAAGAAGGATGCTCCCTTTGAATGGGATGAGCGAGCCCAGGAGTCCTTCGATGCACTTAAGAGAGCCCTAGCATCAGCCCCGGTGATTAGTCCTCCGGATTATAGCCGTGATTTCTTATTATATGTGGCCGCGTCTTTAGAGACGATTGGGATGGTTTTGGTTCAAGAGGATGAGGAGCTCTAGGAGCATGTCATATACTATCTGAGCCGAAAGCTTATTGACGCAGAGATTCGGTATTCTCATGTAGAGAAGCTTGCCTTAGCCACTGTACATGCAGTGCAGCGTTTGAGAGATTATATTCTCCTTCGCCAAACTTTGGTTGTTTCCCATGTCAATCCATTTTAGTTCGTCCTCACACGTAGGATGATTGGGGGAAAATATAATAAATGGATTGTCATTCTGCAAGAGTTTGATCTCGAGTTTGTTTCGGCAAAATCGAAGAAGTCTTTAATCTTTGCAGAGCTCATATCAGATTTTTCGAGCGAGGCTGAGGAGTCAGTATCTGAAGATACGTTCATTGATGAACACATTTTCTTGATCTCAACGGCTGACCCATGGTACGGTGATATCATAGTATATTTGCAAACACAGAGGACCCCTACTCACCTCTCGCGAGATGAGCGACGTCGATTACGTCACGTTTCCAAGAACTACCTCATAGTGGACAATACTTTGTACCGTCGTGGAGTAGATTCCCTTTTACGACGTTGTTTAACTCATGATGAGGCTGAGGTAGTGCTTAATGACTGCCACGGAGGGGCGTGTGGTGGTCATTTATCTGGGCTTGCTACAGCTCAAAATATTTTGAGAGAAAGATATTTCTGGCCGTCGATCTTCAAGGATGGTATTGAAGCGGTCAAGAGGTGCCACCCTTGCTAGGTGTTTGCACGTAACATGCGCTCGAAGCCTGCCTCGTTGCACCCTACTATCACCGCCGGTCCCTTCACCAAGTGGGGGCTAGATTTTATGGATTGCAACCCAGCTTCGGCTGGGGGGCACTATCATATCATTGTGGCTGTCGATTACTTCATGAAATGGGCTAAGGCAATGCCTACATCAAAATCCGATGGTGAGACAGCCGCTCACTTCGTATTCAACCAAATCATCTCTAGGTTCGAGATTCCGAGAGAGCTTGTCACTGACCATGGCTCGCACTTTCAAAATCGTATGATGGAAGAGTTGGCCTCCAAGTTAGGATATAAGCAAGAGCACTCCTCTTCTTACTATCCTCAAGCGAATGGACAGGTTGAAGCTGTGAATAAATCACTTAAGTCCATTCTCCAACGAACCATCGCACAAAGCAAGACAAATTGGCATATTATGTTGTACCCTGGTTTGTGGGCATACCGAACCGCGGTAAAGACTGCCACTGGTTTTTCTCCATATCAGTTTGTTCATGGAGTGGAGTCAATATTGCCGGTTGAATGCGAAATTCCTTCGTTGAAGTTAGCCATAGAACTCTTACCAGACACTTCGCCTTTGGAGGAGCGTTTGGTTCACCTTGAGCAACTCGATGAGCAGCGTAGAGATGCCTTGGTGACTCTAGAGGTTAATAAGCGTCGCGTAAAGGCCCAGTACGATAAGTCTGTCCATCCGAGAGTGCTTAGTGAGGGAGACTTGGTCCTTTTGTGGGATCAATCGAAAGAACCCTTGGGGGCAGGGAAGTTCAACCCTATGTGGCGTGGTCCCTACGTGGTTAAACGTGTATTAAAGAAGGGTGCCTACGAGTTAGTGGATTACGAAGGGACATCCTTGGCGGAGCCTAGAAATGGGCTCTATCTTAAAAAATACTATGCATGATCTTTAGCCAAGGTTGTTTGTTGTATATTATTGTACAGCTTTTTCTGCATAGTTAGGTCTTGTTTATCGTGATCGGGTTTGTGATTAGTTTCCATTTCTTGTGGCAGATGTCAATGGAATCTTCCACCTACATAGGATTCACCAATGGTGCAAGCCGTTACACTCAACACTCAGCCTCAGCTGCTTGGGTGATTTTGACTCCTATGGGTCATGTACTGTCTTCAGGAGGTGTATGTCTACGGCCATCTTCCAACAATGTTGCTGAATATAGTGCCGTTATCGAGCTTCTACGGGATGCCATTTCGCATGGTGTTCTCTCTCTTGAGGTACGTCTTGATTCAGAGTTAGTAGTGTCACAGTTAAATGGTTTGTACCACGTTAGAGATCCGACGTTATTGAGGAGATTCTTACGTGTGAGATTGCTAGAACGACAATTTGAGAGCATAACATATATACATATTCCAAGAAATTTTAATCAAATTGCTGACTCATATGCTAACTATGTGTTAGATTGGCATTTGTTTCATTCATTATAAATTAATCATAAACACAATTTTTACACATGTAAATAAATAAACCGATCACCATAAAACTTTTTTATATACATAAAAAATGTGGTAATACATAGTGTCATAATACAAAATTGGGGCTTTGAAAGCCACCATCATATACACAGTAGTACAAAATAGATACACTCCCAGGTGTCTAGTCCTGTGGAGGTGGATGAGGGTTGTGATCATGATATGTCACCACGGCTCTAGCTAGCCGCTGGAATAAATGCACCCATGCGCATGGTACACCAACCACCTGTCTCTGCATAGCCTCAGGCAAGTCCTCTACTTGCGCCATGGGAATCCTGTGAGTCAGTCACACAAAGTTGGTATGGATGCTTTGGAGCGTTCGCTCCGCATCCACACCGGTGATATCGTCTCCTCTTCCCCTCCGTCTATGACGTGGGAAGCTGTCTGGTCGTCGTGGTCCCACATCTGCACATGAATGGTAGATGTCACTATGTATTGTCACCCAAAAACATGTCTTTTTGATTCCATTAATCAAGAAAACACAAAAAAAAAATTAAATACTTCAATTTTTTTTTAAAAAGAGTAGGGGTCGAGATTCATTACCTATGTCTCCGTATGCTGACCCTGGTGGTAATGGCATGTCCGGGTCTCCCCGAAAGTCTATCCCTGCATAAGGGTAGTCCTCTATGGCAACAATCTGTCATCGCTACCATGGAAAAAAGTCTACTGGATAAGGGTTGGCCACCCTACCACCCCCCAGTCTACACATCGCGTCTGCCCAACGTCGTTGGGTCGGATCTCGAACCCCGTGGAGAGGAACATCCACTCTAGGGCTCAATCCTGGAACACGCTCGAAGAAAAACGTGCTCAAGATACTGCTGAACCCGAAGTTCCGTATCCTACCTGCCTTGCACTCGCTGAGCTGATGTTTCATGTTGCTCAGTAGGGAAGTGATCCAGTCATATATGGTCGGTGTCATGCACTCCACCGCATAGAACATCAGTGGCCGAGAGGCCTGATGGAGTGATGCTAAGCCTACTATCCTGCCCAGTGTCAATAGTATGGCCTTTAGGCCCAGTACCTGTATAGCATTGGTGGGAACTTGACTCCCCACCTTCTCCGTCTCTGGGTAGCAGTACACAGCTATGTACTCATCGATAGTCAACCCATGACCTGGCCCTCCGCAGGCACGAAGATTCACTGTCTCACCCCGCCGTGATAGACCTGTGATGAAATAGATATCCTCCACCTCAATGGTGAGGTACATACCGTCTAGCCGGAAGGACTCTGAGTCCGGATCCCAATAATCTACAAGCATCTGTAGTAGTCCTGGTTTGGCCCTCAAGCCGCCTAGGCACCAAAACTTGTAGAGTCCGCATCTTCTTAGAGCTTCTTGAGCCATTCTGTCAGCCCGTACTGCCTCCTCTACATCACCATGCTCGCGTTCTTGCCACTCTAACACCATCCTGCATGAGAAGTTGACCAAAATGACCATTAGATTCATAGAAATCCTTGTGCGCGGCGTCATATGCGGCTGTTTTCAAAACAGCCGCGTATGTACGCGGTTTCTGGTCACTTTTCTACGTATAGCCAGCCCTATATGTGGAAAAAACCTCGATACCTGCGTGGGCTGAAGCGATCATGTAAGTTTGGCCTTTAAAAATTCATTTGACCATGAAAAATTATAAAACTTTTATTGAAATGCAAGCTGAGAACATGAGTAAGTACCTGGAAGAATCGGTTGTGAATTCCGCCGGCTGGATCTCCTAGAATTTGCAGTTGAATATCAGAGCTCAAATGGGTAAAAGTTTCAAATGATTTCTATTTTTTACTATTTATAGAAAAATTTTAAAATATTTGAAAATTTTTACCCCCTTTCCTATAGTTTTGACCGTTTCTAACCTTTTTGGACTGTTTCTGACCTAATTTGTGATGTAGAAGACCGTTTTCAGCGTTGTTTCAGCCGTTGGATTGACCCATTCGTACTGATCTCAGGTATCATGTCTATACTGGCATATAGGTTAGGTTCACCACCGTTTGCATTTTGCATGACCTTATGACCATGTCACTATATCCTTAGGTACGAACCCACTCTATTATGTCACAGAACCTTCTTGCTGCTATAGAAGTGGCATGATACGAGTGGTAGAGACTCACCTTACATGGGTACCCTAGTTAGCACCTTATTCGCATTTGGTGCCCATGCCTATGTTTCCCCCTTTAGGGTGTGGGAGTCCATTGTATAGTATTGCCATGACATTTAGCAAGAGCCTCATACTCCTCTTGATCTTATGCTGGCCAATTTCCCCCCAGACTCCCCTTATATCAAGTTGTGAATGCATTATCATGAGCTTTGCCTGTCTTATTGAGCTTTATGCCGGCTCCCCTGACATTGCGTTTCAGCCATATAGCCCGAGCTTGTCTCATGTCTAGCCATGCAGAGCCTTTATTTATATCCTTCGCAGCTTTATTCCCTTTTTAACCAGGAGGGGATTTTCCCCCGAGTGTCGATATCCTACACATGTATCCTTGCATTGAGCATAGGTATGTTCCACTGCTTGGAACTAGTTTGTTTGCCTTTATGACACTCGTCTCCTCCTAGTTTGTAACTATAAAGCTAGTTTATTCTTTTTTCAAGCTTTTCAAATAACTGAAAAAGACCAAAAAAACCAAAAAACCAAAAATTCGGACAAGAAAAGATATTATCTTTGGCAGCTGTCGAGTCGTGTCGCCTTCGAACAGAGCACTGTATATCACATCCATTGGTTGGGTTATAGTTTGACCTAGGAGCTGTACTCGTTATCTGAGTTTTATCTCCACCGACTGGTTAAGCTTCCAGTCCCTATGGAGCCTCTATTGATGCCTCCTGCATCATAGAGATGTCCCAGTTTGTATATTGAGTCTATGCTGCCTTCATCCAACGAGCTCTCCTGATCGAAATTTGAGTAAAAATACAATGAGATATGTCGAAAATACGAACAAAAACAGTAGTTTTTTTTAATGACAAATATGTCAATTCAACCATTATGGTTGACTTATTTTATTGAAATTCTATTGGTTCTTGAATATCAACTCACAAAAACTTATTTTGGCACGTTTTCTTATAAGGCCCATTTTAGACCCCAAATTTCCTCTAATGTATGGACCATTTGTTGTCTTTTGATGTATCATTGACCATCGCTAAAAACATTAGAAAAATTATATACGCGGCCTTTTCCCCGATAACCGCGTACATACGCGGATATTCTCTATATAGTCGCGTACATCGGGATGTGTGCATAATCCAAAACTGTTGGAGCGTTCCTTGACTTGGATCCGACTCATATGACTCCTGGCCTTCCATATGCCTTGAGATCTCATGGATTCGACCTTTCAGTATCCATTTGAAAATCTATATAAGGAACCATTGAGACATTGAAAGCATAAGAGAGAATTGAGAGTATCGAAACTATAGTCCATTGTTGCCAGAACTATACTTGAGTCTGCATCCCTTTGTCCCTTTGGAGCACTGTTGTGTTCTTCCCAAGATTGCCTTTGCTTGTGAGCTTGCTATCGGAGTGATGGAGGATTGAGGTGGTGGAGGCCCAAGTGGGGGATTTAGTTTCTCCGGTTCGCAGACGTGCCATCAGAGGTTGTCACCTGTAATCTCTGATTCTTATTAATAGAAATATCTTTTCTTGTCCAGTAATGTGTATTTGAATGAATGTTGCTTCCATTGGAATATGTCAAATGCTTATACATTATTGATTATATATGCTAGAATAGATCTAACACCATGAAATATAGTATGCTTGTATTGTTTACTTGTTGTTGAGGACGTGCTATAACAATTCAAGCTGAAGATTGGAAAGCTCAACGGGGATCTACTTCAACCGTCCGGAATAAGGTACGAGGTTCGATCCTTTAGTGTTAATGTTTTTATTTCTATTGCATATTGGGAAAGATTGATTTCTGGAGTCTAGCTGTCTGTTGTGGTACCCCAAGCCATAGGAATTTCTCTCCGTAACAGTATGACAGGTTGAGGTATGGGAAAATGAAATCAGGCATGTGTGTGCATTTCACTGAAGCAAGTCAATTTTGGATTGCTTTACTCAAATGCACGCCCAACATGCAAAAATTGTGGTTAAAGAAAATTAGACTTGCAAAAAAATGCAAAAACTGTGGTTTAGGGAAATTAGACCAAGCCTAGGAGAAGATAAAAATTGTCAAAGTAAGTAATTATTGATCAAATCTGCCTAACTGGCATTAGGGAAATGCCTACCATAACTCATAGGCTGATGATAAAAGTATTATGAGAGTGTAGATCTCTAGAGTCTTGTATGGTGCATCCAACCATATAATTATCATGACCAAAAATTATTTCAGTAAGAAGATATCAATCTGCCAAAAGTGCCTCTTAGCCATATTTGCACTGCTCCAGAAAAATGCTTGCTGAGGAGAGAGAAAGAAGCTCTAGAAGATGAAAGTGGTCTTGATGGATTCACCTTGTTGGCCTCTACCTATTGGGAATATCACTTGCCAATTTTGAAGGAAAAATGAAATCACCTTGGTGACCTAGGGTTTTAAGAGAACTAGTTAAGTGTTAGACAAAGAGTTTGAGAGACCACTTGGAAATGCTCGCAAGGGGGTGTTCCATTGATGATAAAACTCATTAGATGTTATGGTCCTATTCATTGTTGAAATGGATATCTATCCATTCTCTTGGTTTTTCTTATGGTGACCAGATAAGGAAAATATCAACCTGGAAAAATAGAATAAAAATATTATTTTGCATACTAAAGACAGAAAAAATGGCGAAGTGTTGTAAAGGGACTAAGTGATGCCCGCATTAAGGTTGATGCCTGCACTAAGTATGATACCCGCATGGCATGGCATGGCATAGATGATGATGTGGCATGAAGTTGAAATCGTTGTTGCATTATGACATCGTTCTGGAGAAATATAGCAAATGAGTGAAAATCAGGAAATTGGTTAGGTATGGGAATATTGGTCTAAGTAGCCTTAAGAGGATGCCCGCCAAAAATGGTTTGTTGAAGAAAATGCCCACACCACATGAGGATATTGTAGGATGTTGTTTTATCTACTCAACCATGGTCTCATTTTTTCCAAAGAGACCCTAAAGAAGAATTTATGGACCTGCCAAAACTGTGGTTTAGGGAAATTAGACCAAGCCTAGGAGAAGATAAAAAATTGACAAGTATGGAATTATTGGTAAAATATGCCTAACCGGCCTCAGGAAAATGCCCGCCATGGCTCATAGGATGATGATAAAAATATTTTGAGACTATGGATATCTAGAGTGTTGTACGGTGCATCCAACCATATCATTCTCCTAACCAAAAATTCTTTCCGTAAGAAGATATCAATCTGCCAAAAGTGCCTCTCAACCACATTTTCACTGCTCCAGAAAAATGCCTACCAAGGAGAGAGAAAGAAGCTCCAGAAGATGAAAGTGGTCTTGATGGATTCAAATGTTGGCCTCTACCCATTGGGCATCTCACTTTCCAAATTTGAAGGAAAAATGATATCACCTTGGTGACCTAGGGTTTGAAGAGAACTAGTTAAGTGTTAGACAAAGAGTTTGAGAGACCACTTGGAAATGCTCGCAAGGGGGTGTTCCTTTCATGATAAAATTCATTAGATGATATGTTCCTGTTCATTGTTGAAATGGATATCTAGCCATGCTCTTGGTTTTTCTGAAGGTGACCAGATAAGGAAAATATCAACCCGGAAAAATAGATTAAAATCCTTATTTTGCATACTAAAGACATAAAAATGGCTAATTGTTGTAAAGGGGCTAAGTGATGCCCGCATTACTGTTGATTCCTGCACTAAGGATGATGCCCGCATGGCATGGAATGGAATATATGATGATGTGGCATGAATTTGAAATCATTGTTGCATTATGACTTCGTTCTAGATAAATACGACAAATTAGTGAAAATCAGGAAATTGGCTAAGTATGGAAATATTGGTCCAAGTAGCCTTAAGAGGATTCCCGCCACAAATGGTTTGTTGAAGAAAATGCTTGCACCACATGCGGATATTGTAGGTTGTTGTTTTTTCTACTCAACCATGGTCTCAGTTTGTCCAAAGAGACTCTGAAGAAGAATTTATGGACCTGCCAAAACTGTGGTTTAGGGAAATTAGACCAAGCCTAGGAGAAGATAAAAAATTGTCCAAGTATGGAATTATTGGTAAAATATTCCTAACTATCCTTAGGTAAATGCCCTCCAACACTCATAGGATGATGATAAAAATATTATGAGAGTTTATATCTCTAGAATCTTGTATGGTGCATCCAACCATATAATTAGCGTAACAAAAAAGTCTTTCACTAAGAAGGTGTGCCTCTCAGCCATATTTGCACTACTCCAGAAAAATGCCCACCAAGGAGAGAGAAAGAAGCTCTAGGATATGAAAGTTGTCTTGATGGATTCACCTTGTTGAACTATACCCATTGGGAATCTCACTTTCCAAATTTGAAGGAAAAATGAAATCACCTTGGTGACCTAGGGTTTGAAGAGAACTGCTTAAGTGTTAGACAAAGAGTTTGAGAGACCACTTGGAAATGACCGAAATGGGGTGTTCCTTTGATGATAAATTCATCGTATGATATGGTCCTGTTCATTGTTGAAATGGATATCTATCCATGCTCTTGTTTTTTCTTATGGTGACCAGATAAGTCTTTTAAAGGGGATAAGTGATGCCCGCATTAAGGTTGATGCCTGCTCTAAGGATAATTCCTGCATGGCATGGCATGGTATAGATGATGACATGGCATGAAGTTGAAATCATTGTTTCATTATAACATGGTTCTGGAGATATACAGAAAATTAGTGAAAATCATGAAATTGGCTAAGTATGGGAATATTGGTCCAAGTAGCCTTAAGAGGATTCCCGCCAAAAATGGTTTGTTGAACAAAATGCCCACACCACAAGATGATATTGTAGTCTACTGTTTTTTCTACTCAACCATGGTCTCATTTTGTCCAAAGAGACCCTGAAGAATAATTTATGAACCCGCCAAAACTGTGGTTTAGGGTAATTCGACCAAGCCTAGGAGAAGATAAAAAATTGTCAAAGTATGGAATTATTGGTAAAATATGCCTGACTGGCCTTAGGGAAATTCCCGCCATAGATCATAGGATGATTATAAAAAGATTATGAGAGTGTATATCTCTAGATTCTTGTATGTTGCATCCAACCATATAATTATCCTGACCAAAACTTCTTTCAGGAAGAAGATACCAATCTGCCAAAAGTGCCTCTCAACCATATTTGCACTGCTCCAGAAAAATGCCCACTGAGAAGAGAGAAATAAGCTCTAGAAGACGAAAGTGGTATTTCTGGATTCACCTTGTTGAACTATACCCATTGGGAATATCACTTTCTAAATTTGAAGGAAAAATGAAATCACCTTGGTGACCTAGGGTTTGAAGAGAACTGCTTAAGTGTTAGACAAAAAGTTTGAGAGACCACTTGGAAATGACCAAAAGGGGGTGTTCCTTTGATGATAAAATTCATCAGATAATATGGTCATGTTCATTGTTGAAATGGATATCTATCCATGCTCTTGGTTTTTCTTATGGTGACTAGATAAGGAAAATATCAACCTACCAAAATAGAAGAAAAATGTTATTTTGCATACTAAAGACAAAGAAAAAATGGCTAAGTGTTTTAAATGGGATAAGTGATGCCGACATTAAGGTTGATTCCCACACTAATGATGATGCCATGCATGGCATGGAATGACATAGATGATGATGTGAAATGAAGTTGAAATCATTGTTGCATTATGACATCGTTATGGAGAAATACAACAAATTAGTTAAAATCAGGAAATTGGCTAAGTTTGGTAATATTGGTCCAAGTAGCCTTAAAAATGTGGTTTAGGGGAATTAGACCGAGCCTAGGAGAAGATTAAAATTTGTCCAAGTATGGAATTATTGGTCAAATATGCATAATTGGCCTTAGGGAAATGCCCTCCACAACTCATAAGATGATGATAAAAATATTCTGAGAGTGTGGATCTCTAGAGTGTTGTATGGTGCGTCCAACCATATCTAGAAGGCTATAATAAGAGTTTTTTCGGACAATTTGAAGACAGTATAGAATCATCTTCACAATAACCCACATTCTAGGAAATGTATATTATCGTTTCAAACTTACAAATTTCATATATAATGAAAAAAATATTTGAAAAGAAAAACCAATTATAACAGAACAATAATATACCAGACATAATTGAATGCAACAAATACATAATTCATATGTATTAAATATTCACCATATAGATTACACCTAACAATATAAATTTTTTTAATAAATGTAAAATGTTTACAACTCCGAATGTGGTTCACCAGTCCTCATCCCTAATCCATACAATTTCAAAAACTATCTAAGATTCCTCCTCTGGACCCCGAGGTAACAATAGAGGACTCCTATTGGTGCAACCTATATTTAATTTACCCATAGTTATCAACTAGATTCCATTGATTAGTAGTTGGAAGATCTAGACTGATCATCTCCTTCGCCATTACGATGAGCTCCACGTTTTCAACATAAGAGAACTTAGGAAAATTTGTACATATGGCTTTAAAGTTAAACAACATCTCGAAATCTACAGTTAATTTAACAATCATTGTTTTTCTAGACAAGGATTGATGTTGCATGTCATAAAAATGTATGTGATCTAATATTCAACTGATTAACATGTCATTATATTCTCTCTGAGACCACATTACTCCTTTCTCTTCCCAAAATAAAGGGAGTCCTCTTCTAAATAAAGGATTAAACAGTTCGATGAATTCCTTGATTTGATGATGCATGACATCAATTTTCACTTCAAATGTTTCCAAATGATGATATTTATTTACCACTTTCCTTGCTCATGGGATAACCAAAAACCTATCATGGATATTTCCTTTCTTTATTTCCTCTTCTGTCAAGTTGTTCAAAAACTTGATTGCATTATTAGCTGTGTCAATAGGATTATTATTCAACACCTATTGTACCATCAAGACATTTTTTCTAGAAGCTTCTGTAACAATATCCTTATCAAGAATAAAATCAAAATAAGGCCTGAGCTTGGTTGCTTCTGCTATCAGTACATCCAAGATGAGATGTTTTTCTCTCTATAAGGATGACTTTCCTGTAACCTGCTTTGTCAATTGTTGTTCTTATCCACCAGTTCCTTACATTTGTCTTCCAATTTCTTCCTTTCTAGTTCTCTCTTTCCAGCTATGTCCTCCAAATTTTTATTTTGGTTCTTCAAACCAGTGATTTCCAACTCTTTAAGACTTACCTGTGACATAGCCTCGATTATGCCCTTTTCACTAGATCTAGCCACATGAGGAATGATCCTCAATTCTAGCTCCTTTTCTTTCTCCTGCAACTTTATTTCCATTTCTTCTAACTTTTCCTTCATGGATTTCTCACTTTATACTACCAGGGACATGTCTTTTTGCCATTGATTTTCTTTATCAACAAACTTCAATAAGTTTGCTTGACAATCAATGAGCTGATTATCCAGGTTATCCTTTTCTTTTTCTATCTCAGCTTGTTCAGGACCCTGTATTAGCTAGGTGGTAGGTATGAGAATCTTCTTTTTCAATAACTAAATCTCTTTTTCTTTCTCATCCAGCAACATTTGGATACATCCCGCTCCATTATCAGATTGGCCTCCAGCAGCCAGCAGCTCAATTGCAGCTTATTTATCTAAGTTTGGTGGGCCTTATTTTCCACCTTTTCTTACCCCAATTGGTTCTCAATTTTACCTTTGACGATCTATAACTTGGATAATTCCAAAGTGATCTTCAGCAAGTGAGTAAACAAGATATATCCTATGTGCTTATGCAGATGAATCATGTCAGGTATGGGGATATCATCCAGGTTCATTTTTACTTCACCAACTATGTTCTTGCTTGCCAAGGCCAAGTTCAAAGTGTTTTGGATATAATCCCCGACTGAAACCAAAGACACATCTTGATTAGAAATTGTCCTTAATTTAGAATATAATTTCAAAGTTCTTTGTGAAATTATGTCTTTGATGCCTTTGTATTTATCCACTAACTCTGCTTTGTTCTTTGACTGGGAGAAGGAATCGACATGAGTATTATCTGCAAATGTATACTCTTTTACCTCAAATGGAGGGCCTGATATCATCATTTTCCTTTTACCTTTGTCTATAGCTATATCTAGGATAAGTTTTCCTTCAGTTTCAACCTTCTACCTTTTGGGAGTTTCAGCAGTGCCCTCCTCATCA
>LPNX011041332.1:25904-61755 GCA_001517045.1 Pseudotsuga menziesii | reverse complement strand
GGGGGGATTTTAGCAAAACTGTCACAAGCCAAAACCACCCCCAAAAGGGTATTTTGTTGTAGTGTCAGCGACAACTGCAGGAAGAAACTGAATGGAAAGAGTCATGACTACATAATGATGGTCTACTCTGATGAGTCAAAATCCTATAGAATGTTTGATCCTATCAAAGGATAGATCATATTGAGTCACAGTGTATTCTTTGATGAGTCGATTTTAAGTAATTAGCTATTAAACTCCTCTCCTAGTCCTTTGAACAATGATCCTTTTGATATTCTTGAAGAGTCAGGATTGACAGTATCCGTTTCTGGAGTATCAACCCTCCTGAATCCATTGATGATCGTTTTACTGTGACAGTTGAAGTCAGAAGTTCAACTTCCTCAACTAATGAAAATTGACCTAAGTCGCCGACGACTTCCTTACCTTGGTGGGGTATTAAGACAATTGAAGCTACTGGACCAGATGTTGTCAATCCGAGTATTGGTCGAAAGACTTGCAGTCAGAAACAATATGGAAACGTTACTTTTATGAAAATTGTACTTGACACCTGTAATCTTGATACATATGTTTATGCTCAAGGTGTGCCGGAATGGGAGAATTCCATGACTACTGAAATTGATTTCTTAAAGAAGAATTAGACATGCGAAATTGTTCATGGACCGCAAGGAAATAATGTTGTGAGGTGTCGATGGGTCTAGAAGACCAAGTTTACCTTCGTAAATGTTGTTGAACACCACAAGGCTCATTTGGTCACCAGGGATTCTCTTAGCAAGAAGGCATCAAGTATATTGAAACCTTTTCTCCTATCGGGAAGATGAATTACGTCTAACTGATCCTTTCTCTTATTGCTCATTTTGGTTGGGAGATTCATCAAATGGACATGAAAAGTGCATTTCTTCATGGATATCTCACTAAATAAATTTATATGGAGCAACTTCCTAGTTTTTTGATGGACTATGACCTTATCTGTCAACTCAAGAATTAGTTCTAAGGTTTGAAACAGGAACCTCGTGCTTGGTATGAGAAGATTGATCGTTTCTTTATCAATCTTAGTTTCAAATGTTGTGAATCTGATCAGAGCATCTATGTATTGGATGTTCATGGTGATACTCTAATTGTGGCATTATTTGTTGATGATTTAGTCATAACTTGAAACAATGTCAATTTTATTTTGGGTTTGAAGAAACAACTTGCTAATAACTTTGAAATGACTAACCTTGGTCTGTTGCCTTTCTTTCTTGGCATTCAATTTTTACAAACGGATGATAGTATATTTCTTTCTTAACCTAAATATGCTGTGGATATTGTGAAATAATTCAAGCTGGATGATTGCAAGTCATGTGCTACACCTTATCATTCGAGAGTGAAGTTATCAAAATATTGTGACTCTCCACAAGTCTACACCAGTTTTTATCGACAATTGGTTGGTAGCCTTATTTATTTGATGCACAGTCAACTAGACATCTCCTTTGTTGTTAGTGTTTTTTCCAGGTTCATGCAGGATCCTAGTGAAATTCATTGGAAAGACGCAAAAAATAATTGTTCTCTATATTAAGGGTGCGTATCAATATGGTATCAAGTATTGTAACAATACATACCCACTCATTGGCCACACTGATTTTGACTGGGGCGATGACATTGACGACCAAAAATATACTTCTGGCTATGTGTTTCATCTGAGCTCTATACCTCTAGCCTAGTCGTGTAAGAAACATAAGGTAGTCTCTATTTTGACTACATAATTCAAGTATTTTGGTGTTGTCAATGCAGGAACAAAGCAAGTTTGGATCCGATATATTCTCGATGAGCTTGGATTTCCTATTCATACCTTTACTGTTATTTACTATGATAATGAGGGATTTATTCAAGTTGTTGAAAATCTCGTTGCTCATACCAAGATGAAGCATGCCGAGCTCCATGTTCATTATTTGAGACACTTGGTACAGAAGTGCACTGCCTCTCTTATTTATTGTGGGATAGATGATTAGGTTGTTGGTATCTTTATGAAGCCTTTACTAGAAGCTAATTTTGTGAAACTTCGGGCTATGCTTGGGCTTCAGGAAGCTAAAATTATGGGGGGGGCGATGTTCACAACAAGTAGTTTCACCTCCTGAATCTCCAAACAATTGTGGTGATGGGAGGGTGTTGGAACCTACAGTCTTTATGGTTCATCACACCTCTAGATCTTCTAGAGATAGTTGGTCTATAGACAGTAGGCGACTAACAAAGCAGTCGACTAGAGTTAGTGAAATGATTCAACAATCGGTTGAGAAAACAAGTGAATGGTCGGCACGAACATGGTCGGCATGAATACAATAACCAACTAAACTTTGGGATGTTGCAATTCTATGGAAATAGTATGGATCGATGATCCATACTTGGGGACCAGATATTCCCTACTTTCAAGAAGTTGGTTATATATGTAAACTATAAATAGGAAACCCTATGGGTTGTCTAACATATAGATTTGAGATGTTTATCACGGTCATTATGTATTGTGAATTTATGATCACAATGCTCTATGCTTAAGTGCTCAAATGATGTCTCTAGACGCCACCTTTTCTTCTTGGAATAATCTCCCCTTCTTTTCTTTTTCTACTCTATAGGTCAGGCCGAGAGGTTTTCCAACACCATGACAAGTGTTTATGTTGGTAATGAACTGTGATCTTCCTTTGATGATGAAGAGGATGTGTTGTCACTATTCGACATGATGAATAATGATGACATCAACATGGTGTGTGGTTTCGTGTAGTGGGGGCAATCTCTCCTATTGAAGAAACATCAGTGGGTTTTCCATGGAGGGAGGAGGATTGTCTTGCAACCAATTTTTTCTCAGTGGGTGACTTCTTCTGCATTCAATATGGGGCACTTAAACGAGTAGTGAGTTAACAACCCACATGATTTACATAGACAAGTGGCACATGCATGGTTAAGTGTATGGGATGGACTTAATGGCCTCGAGGCACGGTTAAGTGTGATTGTTACTATAGAAGGTGGAATCATATGACCATGGTTCCCACATGATCAACACTCGTCATGCCCTTCTTTCATTGGTTATAATATAGTGACAATGTTGATGGAAGCAATTTCTTGGAAAATGAATTGAGTTCTTTCAACCACAGGGCGTGTGAAGATAATGGTTGCCAATGTATCTCAAAATCAAGGGATTTCAATATAGTGATGCATTTAATTCCCAAAATATGAACAAATTGTGCATGCATGACTAGTATGCAAAGTTTTGGTCTTGGTTCTAGTATTGGTCATAGACAATGTGTCTGCCATGGCCCCTACTGAAGTGTTGGCAGCATATGTTGTATTAACATTTGTGTTGAGAAAGTTCTTGAGCTCTGAATATGTGGGGAAGATGTTTGTAGCATGTCCAAATCGTCTGAACAAAGTGCGTGGTTGGTTGAATTTGGGCGAAGGGGTAGTATTTGGTGAAACATTGGATTTCATGTTTGGTTTCTTGATGCCCCTAATGTTGGGTTTGGTTGTGACTAGTAGTGGCGTTGATGACATGCTTGTAACTAATACCAAAGGAAAATTATACTAGGATATTGGTGTTGGTACCTTTTTAAGATATGGTGGTATTAGGTACCACATTGGTAATCCAAATAAATCCTAGGTAAGGTAAGTTGGTCCATCACCGAGGTTCCTTGCACTCCTATGGGGGGGGGAAGAAAGGGATCTGAAACACTAGTGTCACTAATGGATTTTTTAAATTCTCTATGCCATGACATGTTCTAGGACCTACCATTAGTGGGGAGGGGTATTTCATCTTATCTTTGGAGGTGAATATAGTGCACATAAGATCATCTGTGGATGTTGGGATGGAAAATGGAGGAACAGAGTATGTCATAGTAAGGAAAAATATTTGCAAATGTCTGAACCCATTTGGAAAGGGAGTAGATGATATTATGGTGGGCAGTATGTTATCAGGGTTTGAGTTTGGATGACAATCATAGAAATTCAATTAGTCAAGGGTGATTATTTTCCCATTCTAGGGAAACACCATGATGTGGAAAACTGATGAAGCTACCACCTTCATGGCGTACATGTAATTACCTCCCAAAATAATATTGTAGTCTAGTTGGGAATCAACCTATTTGATATCCAAGAGTGCCATTTTTACCCATATCTCAATGGGGAAATTCTAGTACAAACCCAAAGGTTTTGATGGTCTTCCATCATAAGCATCGAGGTAAATATATGGGAGGACTAATCCTGGTAATCCAAGATGCTTCCATGCATGGGTAGACATAACACAAGTAGATTATCCTTCATCGACTATGCATCGATGAATGATTATGTTCTTGATGATGACCATGATTCGGAAAGTGACTAAGGAGGGTTGTCACAACTCACCTTTGTCAAGTTCAAAGGTCATTAATCACGAATCAAAAGAGTTGATTTCTCTTAATGCACTAAGTAATGCCTTCATTTGAGAAGGAAAATATCATAGGACTTATAATGTTGACATGATAGTGGGGGCTTAGGCCAAATCATCCACAATGTTGTAATTGTAAGAAGCTTTCATGTGTGGGTTGTGGGAAGTTAAACAAATCAATTTTTATGGATTCGATGGTTATCATCACTGATTTGACATGGTATATACAAAGGCCTACTAAAGGTAGTAAGTATGCATTCCCCTTATAGGGTGTTGAGCATTCCATAAACTTTGGCATGACTTTGAAGGTTGAATTGGTTCATAGTGATGTAAATGTTTTACAAGGTTCCATCACCTAATGGGAGAGGTTCATGTTGTTGGGATACCAACCCTTGGTTGGAAAAGGGTTGTTGTAACACAACTTGTTGAGGTTATAATACATTTGGTGGCTAAGGAGGATTGGCCGTAACCTTTTTACTCACCTCAATCAATTGATGACGATTGGGTATCAATGGAAAATGGTGAGTGTTATTCTCATACTCTCCACACACTAAGCAAGGCAAGTTAGTTTGAATATTGGTGTTGATACCTTTCTTGGTGGAATTGTTGGTCCCCTCACTCGGGTTTTCCAAGTTCTGGTTCTTCAAGGGAGGGGAATTCCCCCCCTTCCCTTCTTATTGGTTCTATATATTATTTCCTTTATTCCCCTAATTCTTTAGATTAGGTGGATTGGCCACATTTAATTGCTAAAATTGTTGATTTTGTTGTGTGAGGGAAGCTTGTACTAAATTAAACCCAGATTGAGGTATGTAGAGAGCGCTAGGTGGACCAAGAAATGGGAAATCTGGATTGTATATGAATGTGGGAGAGTATATATTGGGTGATCCATATGAAGTATATTTAGAAGTTGTGGGTGACACTTGAGGTGGTGGATAAAGGGGTGCTTGCTTGGCATTGGGATAAGTGGGACTATATGGTCTATAAGTCAAATTTCCAAATGGAGGAGTTGAAGTGGTTATGGAATCCACTGATGCAAGAAGTGTCGGTGGGTATTTCCCAACCACATTGTATGGTGTAGGGGTTGGTTATTGGGGAGAATTTCCTTGGTGAGAAATAGTTCAATAATATCATCAACAAAGTGTGATGTGCATGGAGGCAATAGGTTCAAAGAACTATGTTGTGGGGAATTACGGATGATGGTAAATAAATAACAAAATTTTGCATAAATCAAATCAAAATGTTGGGCCTTAAGGATGGCGTACTCTTCCATTTGGGGAAATGTGGTTTCCACATATTTCATGATCATTGGTTCAAGTGATTTGAGGAACCAATTTAATGAGAATTGGGTTGGATTTCTATCTTGCACAAGGTCCTACATTTGTGCCATTCATGGATATGATCCATGATGTGAGTTGAGGTATTTTGCCAAAATTATGTGAGAATATCAATCCCTAGATCATTGTGTATGGGTAATTGGAAATATGTGAGCAAGGTGGTGATTAATGACTAAAAAATGAAATAATTAATATCTAGGACACTAACATACCATTTGGTTGTCGTACTTGTAATGGTTCTTTGAAAAAATAAAAGGTGAATGTTGTCTTCAACTATGTTATCGGATGAGCAGTGGAGGTGAAAGGACATAACATGGTTTGTTGGGCCATATCCTTATTTTCCTTGAATTTTTTGGATATCCAAGGGGATATTGGAGGGCATGTATAGCCAAGTTGTGTCATGAATAATGGGGTCATTAATCAACTCGGATAACTTATGGATATTTAGGATTTATGTAAATGGAAGCATTGAACTTACCATTTTATTCTATGTGTAATTTCTTCCTGGAGGCGGAGGTGGTAGTGTCATTGTATCACCTCCTCTAGGAGGTGGAGGTGGTAGTGTTGTTGTATTACCTCCTCTAGGAGGTGTAGGTGTTGTTGTTGTTGTATTACCTCCTCTGGGAGGTGGAGGTGGTGTTTGGTTGTATTACCTCATCTGATAGGTGTAGGTGGCGGAGTTGTTGGAGAGTTAAGCAATATATGTCCAAACAAATTTTATCCTAACAACGCTTCTCAAGTATGTCCTCAACTAGATGGTCTCCCTTGTGCTCTATAGGGAGGTACTATGGGAACACTTCCTTGGATAGGAGGGAGTCCTTGATTTCGAGAGACTGCCTCATGGTTTTTTGTGATGCAATGGTGATGGTTGTTTGATCATAAGAGAGTAAGGATGAAGGGAATTAAGCACAATTTAACATATGAAAAAATATGATAACAAATGCAATATGGTGCAAGTGAGGGGGTATGTGTCATTTTTTTGTGTAAATGATATCAAAATTTAGTTTTTTTAATTACGTTTACATTATCTTGTGTAAATTAAAAAGAAAGAATATATAAATTCCCTAATTGACTTAAAATTATTCCTCTCAATAAGTCATTGGGCCTTACAAAATATATTATATAAGTAGTGATGAAATCCATCGAAGATGGATAGTGAAGGTATGAAAGAATCAATTATAGCGAGGGGTGTTGGGTGATGTTTTGAAAGGAGTGGTAAAATTTCCAACAGACAACAAAATCTCACTCATGTGCAAATGCATCCCACAAATTCCATCCAATGACAATCCTAGTTTTTTGCCACAGAGATACATGAGTCAAGTGTGGATAAGTGTTTTGGGCTCAAATAATAAAGTGTCTCCTCCACAAATATATGGGTGGCTCGATGTGGCGAATAGAGACAACTATACCTTGGATTTTTCATCCTTGAGTACCACACCTTCTTATTCATGTTTTATTTTCCACTTGTTCATAGCAGTATTTGATAAGTACCCTGAAAGTCAAAATCCATTATGTTTCAAATATGTCGAATATTGGTCTCCATTATTGGATCCATGTCCCAATTAATCCTAAACTAACTAAATATCACTGTGTGACCTCCTATGGACGATATTAGTTGGTTGATAATTACATGTGATGTTGATTTTATGATGGTCCAAATTTTATTAAAGGTGTGGTAAGAGAGGTATTTTTAACTTTCTTATTGTTCTTATTCATCCATACCACTCATGAGTGCAAGATGAAGAGCATACTTGATTCAAAAGATACATTAGGCCCTCTTGTTGTGTGCTAAAGTAAGAATCACACATATGTTTGAAATAAAAAATAGAAGTGATATTTTTCAACTAACTTAAGAGCATGATAAAGAAAAGATATGTGAACAGTGGTTATTTACTCCACTCAATTTAAAACCTGACTATGAGATTAATAAATTTGCAAATAACAACCACTATAGGCTTGATGAAATAAATGTGTAAATGGAGGTATTTCAAACCTTTCACAATTTTCTAATTTTCCAATATTACTAAGAGTGCAATGCAAAGAGCATAGGGAATGAGGAGTCTTTATGTCCCATATTTATGGGAGTGAGTGTGTGTTGATCCCTGAACATATCCCCCTAATTTTCAGAAAAAATAAAGGCACCTCCTTTTCAATTTTGTAAAAACATTGCTTTCAGTTGCTTTTAATTTTGTTTCACTTAATTTGAAAAAAAAAATTGATGGTTGTCTTTCCTAGATTCTTGGATTTATGTGCTTATTCCTTTCATTTGTCTATCATGAAATAAGGATTTGGTGATTTGACTTATCTTTGCAATTTGAGTCTTTTTGGCTTCCTGACTGTTCAATTACAAATGCATGCACATATTAGGCTTATTCAAGTTGATTCAATGCTACGGTTTGCTTAAATTTGATTATCCTGAAGTTTCAACAATGTCATGAAGGTTTTTACTTCAATGCATAAATAAATTTTTGAGTATTTTGGTGGATAGAGATAATTCATTTAAACATTTATTTTTTAAGATTTTGATTCACATCTAAGAAGAATACATCTCAAAGAACGAAAACAAACTTATAATTTTGAATTTGAATAATGCATTGATTTCTAAAATTTACACCTTTGGTTAATTAGAGTGGATAACTATATTGTTTTATTTTTATAACATGTTTATGCTTATATTATTTTCTTTTATTGATTTCTTTGTTTTGATTTATGAAAGGTTATGTTTTTAAAACCATATTTGCTTAACCCTAATTTAAAAAATTCTTGTAATTTGTTCTCACCTTTACCTCTTTACATTGAACATAATTATGTTTTGAATAACTTGTTGTGTTCGTATCTTTTAGAAGAGCATACTAAGGATATTGATCAATTTATACTAGGGAAGATACACATTTGAATTTAGACATGAATATTCTAATAGAAGAAACATCATCTTTCAAAAAAGTTGCTTTATCAAAATATGCTTTTCATTTTATTTTATCATCTAGTTATTACTCTTTTTACCTTGATATGTTTGATAGTTGCGCTTATCAAGTGATCATTTTAGATCCTTTGGATTTTCATTTTGTTCGGCTAGACTCTAATAAGATGTAAGATGATAATAACTTATATTTACGAGATGGAAATAATGAAACCTTTTTCCATGAATCTTCTCGTTCTTTATCTTATCAATCTTCTACATGGGATCTTATTAATTCAACTTTACTTACGATCAATGAAGAATCTTGTTGTTTAATTGATCAACTAAGTGATATTGAATTATTTAAAGAAGAAAATCATGTTAATAGTTGCCACCCTATTAATAACAATTTTTCTTTTACAACATAGGATAATAGATCATTTACATTATACAAGTTTAGGGAGATTTGTCAAGAAAATGAGACATTTAGTTTTCAATCAAATATTATGTTAAATTCTCATGCTAATGATTTATTTAAGATATGGAATAAATCATCCCAATAATTTTCGACGTGATATTTTTCATAACAATTCCATGCATCACCCATCTACATATTCATTCCAACATGTTATATTAGTCATTCTACATTTTATGATAGGATTGTAGATTGGCCTAAGGATTCTTACCTCAAGAAGTTTATGATAAATGACAAGTCCATGTTTTCTTTATTTATGGATATATATTCAAATGGTTAGAATGAAGCATTTTCTTATATTGACACGTCATTCCTTGTTACTGATTGGAAATTGTGTTATTCTTGGTTTGAAGTTAGAAGACTAGTTACACTCGTTGTTTGATTTCAATGTTTTTTATTGTATAGATGTAATTTAGCTTAGGAATATGATAGTTTAGTAGTAGTGTGCATTAAGTTTGGTAGTATTTTTTTTTCTAGAAGAAAAATCATTGTTCCTTGTTATTCATAATGAATCAAAGGTAACTGGTTACATCACAAGATATAGATATCATCAGAGCTGAGTTGAGGGCTAGCCTCATGTACTGATCAAAGAAGATACAGGGATCCCATCCATCACCATATAGATAACAAACCAACTGTCCAAGGAGTCCATAAAGAAAATAATGAGAACCCAGAAAGCTTATCCAAGGAGGTGCTCGAGGAAGAAGGACATATATCATACGCTCATAGGTGATCGATAGTCAACCAAAGGTATCCAAAATGATACCTAATAAAGTCTCAAGCAATCATACTTTGCAAAACCAATATTGGTTCGAGAAGTAGAAAATACAAGCTCAGCTCAAAAGACTTGAAGCTTATCTTCCCCAATAACTAATCCTTCATAGTATTCTGTGAAGGATAGAAGGCCAGTGGCCAAGGGGAGCGCATCCTTGGATAATCTATCTGCCTTCTCATTGTGTTCTCTATAGACGTGTTGGAAGTATAATGAAAGAAATGATATTTAAGATCTAAAATACCTTGGCACCAGGCATCAAGCTCTAGAGCAGAGAGACATGCCTTGTCATTTACCTAGTTGATAATGACGGAAGATCCCCCATAGACATGGAGAGATGGGATCCCGATCTCATTTGAAAAGTATAAGAGGGCCCATAGTGCCAAGAGTTCAGCTCTGGTATCGGTGCTTTGGGCACACCCCAGCTTAATACAAAAATAGTGAGACAGGCTGATCAGTAAGAATATACCAGCACCTCCAATACTTTTAGCAGTTGCTCCATCAAAAAAGTTGGAAGTAAATGATAAGACTAGAGCTGATCCAATGTTCCTAATCCTCAAAATGTTGTTGGATTTCACAGGATAGGAGTTCAATAGATCCAAGATTTTATAGCAGAGAGGCATCAACACAGGTTTCTTATATTAAAAAATATAGCGATTGCGGGCGCTCCACATGATCCAAATAAGGAACAAATGCAGGAAGAGGAGATCATTGTCTTTATTCATCTAAGCTTCAAAATTTCCCAAAAGAGTAGGATCATCCCATGACATAGTAGAATTGAGATTCCTGTATAGAAGGATTAAGATGGCTCGAGTGAATGTACAATCAACAAAGAGGTGATTGATAATTTCCTTAGCAGACTTGTAGAGACTGCGTCTGTTGGGACCGATCCATCCTTTTTTACATAAGTTATCCCATATAGATATGTGATTCTCCAAACACATCCAAGCAAATCATGTGATTTTTAATGGAATGTTACAACCCCAAATCCTGGAAATAAGTTTGACCAGAGATGGAAGCACCAAAGATTAAACAATAAGGCTATAGGCCAAAATGGCTGTAATAGAGCTCGATACTTTGTTATGCATCTAGATAAGAACATCATTTGCAATGATAAGTTTAATACCACCGTGAGCCAGAACTATGATAAAATATGTCCAAAGCTCAACCCAACTACCACCAAGATCTAGATCTGTTGCAGTAAGCCAATAAGAATGACAGTTATTGGCAGGGTTCAAACTTTTGGCCTGATAAAGGTGCATGATTCCATAATCTGTGAGGTAAGCTCTGATCCCCTTCCAGGATCAGATAGGAAGAGTTCAGTCCCGCAACGAGATCAATACCTACTCTGAGTCTTCTGTCATCACCAACCTTCTAGCCCAATTTACGTGTGATCTAGGAGAGTGATCTGATGAACCCATTCCAAAAGTATGAAGTACCTTGTACATGAAAAATTTGTTTGCGCAACCAGTCAACAATTGATAAGTTTTTAAGATACTTATGGATGATAATGTTGCTCTATGATACCTCTGCCTTTCAAGACCATCTAGAATATTTTCAATCTAAGAGAAATCCCAAACCATTCAAAGTTTTTTATGTTCCATCAACCATAATCAAAGGGTCTAAAGATGGTATGCCATTCCACAAGGTGCAGTATCTGTCTTCCATCAGTACTTACCCAAAGAAAGGAAAAAACACAACGTCTGATACAATTCAAAATAGATTTTGGTATGCGGGAAAGAGCAAACTAGTAAAATGCTATCCCAGGGAGGACAGATCTGACAAGTATAAGCCTTCCACCAAGATACATGTATTTATAATCCCAATTATTAATTCTTTTTTCAAACATGTTGATGATCCAACTCCAATCGTTAATGTGATAACCAAGAGGTTTAAGACGCGGATACCCCAAATATTTGAAACCAGTGGTAAGATGATCCATTTTGAAGGGTAGGATGGAAGAGATGAAATCCCTAGTTTCCACATCCACCTCATTATACAGGAAAGAAGAATTTTCAAAACTTATAAAAATACCTGTAGCTGAGCTAAATAGATCAAGAGCTTCCTTATAGGCATGCCATTCACCAATAGTTCCAATCCCCAAAAAGATAACATCATCAACAAAGAGCAAGTGAGTGATAGATAGGCTTGATGAAACTTGTATCCCTTTTATATTACCCCTCTTCTAAGCATCTAGGATAATGAGGTTGAGACTTTCAATAATCGAAATAAATAGAAGAGGGGATAGTGGGCAACCTTGGTGGATACCACAAGAAGTAGGGAAGAATTTCGAGGGAGAACCGTTGACCAAAACTAAGAAATTTGTAGAACAGACACATGCCATGATCCAATTGAAACCATCAAGAGGTATTCCAATCTAGAGAAGGACAAGCCTTAAGAAGGTCTAGTTAACACGGTCAAAGGCTTTAACAAGATCAAGCTTGAGAACCATAACCTAGAGATTTTTTCATTTGTATAGTGTGAAGGATTTCATGAGTGATACCCACAGGTTCTATGATAAGTTTTTTCTTGAGGAAGCCATACTGTTGATCAGAGATGGCCTTATCCAAGAAAGGTTTGAGACATAAGGCTGCAATTTTAGAGATAAACTTATAAATAAGCTTACAAAGAGAGATTGGACGAAAGTTTGCAAAGGTAAAAGGTTTCTCACACTTGGTAATGAGTGTGAGGAAAGTAGAGTTAATGAAGTTGATAACCTTCCCTTCAGTCTGAGATTGTTCAACCACCCTCAACAGATCTTCCCTCACTAAATCAAGAAAAAAGAGGAAAAACCCCACTGACCATCCATCAGGGCCAAGGCTCTTATCCTTTTTAACTCCTTTAAGGGTTGCTTCAACTTCTTGTAGAGTGATATCAGAGTGAAAAATACCAACATCTTCCTCATGAACATAAGAGCGAAAGAGTATAATGACTTTGAGCTGGTCATCTATGTTGGTAGTGCCATCATCTTTGAATAGATTCGAGAAGTGGTTTTCACCTAGCAATTTAATATTGTGTTCGCCATCAACAAGGTCTCCCTCAGAATTATTAAGAGTCTAGATGGATTTGGAATTTCTTCTTTCAGAGGCAAATTTATGGAAGAAAATGGTATTAGCATCACCCTCATAGATCCACAGAACCCTGCTCTTAAGCTTCAAAGTCAAAAATTCATGTGCCAAGAAACTCTCCTTTTTCAATTTAAGGGCCGAAAGGAGACCAGTATCATAATCAGATAGTAATCTTGAGGACTGTTTAGTGAGGAGAGACTGAATATTTTTACAATGTCAACTATATCCTGATTCCTTATGATGTACTGTAAGTTTTCCCATCTCTTTACTACAAATTTGAACCTTTTGAGCTTGTGTGAGAGAATCGACATATG
The DNA here is from genome assembly GCA_001517045.1 of Pseudotsuga menziesii. NCBI lineage: Eukaryota > Viridiplantae > Streptophyta > Pinopsida > Pinales > Pinaceae > Pseudotsuga > Pseudotsuga menziesii. The sequence continues at coordinate 48,509 of LPNX011041332.1, read as the reverse complement.
ATAACAAGGACGAAGATGGGTATCCAAAGTCCAATAAGAGTGAACAATAGATGGAAAATCCTTTTCTGTGAGCCAAGTCCTATTGAATTTGAAAGGGAACTATAGAGGAACAGACCGAGCATCCCATTCCAGGAAGATAGGATAATGGTCATAGATGATAGAGGGTAGGGACCAAGATATGTAACGTTTGAGGATGGGAAGAAGATGAGCCAAGGACAAGAATCTATCCAATATTTTTCTTATCCCTTCATTCCCAGCCCATCCATTTCTCCAAGTTGGGCCAAAACAGTGTGGGGAAACATCAATAAGGTTATTATTAGCTAGTAATTGTGAGAAAAAGGGAGCCAGTAGATCAATCTGATCTTTGTATCCCCATACTTCATAAGCTGAGACAGTAAAGTTAAGATCCCCACCAAGTAAAAGATTAAGAAGGTCAAGAAGACCCCCCTCAAGAACCTTATTCTAGAAATAAGCCCTGTTAGAATAGGGGCCATAACAGTTAAGGATAGAGAGATCCTCAGTGAGACGTTTGACTCTGGATTTGATAAGGATACCTGCTAAAGAGGAAAAGGCTTTACAGTGGACAACAAGTGGATTCCATCTAGTGAGGAGAACCTTAGAGAGGCCAGAGGAGTTGATGGCACAAAACTCCCAGGTAGGTTTGAGTTTAGAGAAGAGATAAAGAGCTTGATAGTGATTACACATGGTTTCTTGAATGAGGATCATATTAGGATTAAGAGACAGAAACAGTGAGCGAAGGCCTTTTTGTTTGGTCATCCCTCCAAAACCATGAATGTTCATGGATATAATTCTCATTGGGAACCAACATCTTCAGGTGGCATAGCTCAAAGTTCCTGTGGGGAGGAGGAGAGGGATGGGGGGGTAGTACTAGTTGTAGCCTTAAGTCTCAACAAGAGAGGAGTGTAGAGGCCAGTGGTCCCAAGATCCCCTGGAGGGGTTGTGGGGAAAATGTTCTTCCTTGATTTATGTATAATCACATTTTCAAACCTAATGGAGTCCAAGGGGAGAGTAGAAGGGGACATAGGAGACTTGTTAGAGAAAATAGAGAGGGATTTGAGGAGTGAGGGGTCTGTAAAGGAGGGTGAGTCACAAGGGATAGCATGTAAAGGGAGAGTAGGATCAAGAGGATGAGTAGTACAGGAAAGGGGAGGAAAGTTATCCAAAGTGAAGGGGGGGGGGACCTCAGTGGTCGAAGTGGGAGGTGGTTGAGGGAGAGAAGGATCCAACTAAGGGGAAGAAGGAAAATGGGAGGATCATCCAGAGGTGTCTTCTCCTATGCAAAATTAAAAGCAAGAGTGATTAGTGAGCTAGTAGGAAGAGACATACATGAGCAATTTTAAATATCTTCAATATAAAGAAGTTCACCCTTTGTAAGATTCTCATAGAGAGTCGGAGAAAAGGAACCAGATAAACCTTCAAGTGAAGGAGACGAGACCACCTCAGTCCTAGGATAATCAAAAAGAGGGGATATGGAAGAGGGTTTGCAGGGAATAAAACCCTTAGAAGGAGAAGTGCCATGAAGGAGAGAGGTACAATAGCTGTGAAGGTGGCATGTGTTATGGCAGTAATTGCATCTGAAAGGTATGTGAAGGTAATCTAACCTTTGGCTGATAGTATTCTCACCACAATCAATCTCTATCTCATCAAGTAATCCTTTGGAGACATCCAATTCAACAAAAAATTTTGCCATGCGTTTATCAAAGATTAGATGAAAATTCTTTTCTAAGGCAATGAAGTGACCAAGAGATTTGGCAAGACCTATAAGGAAGTCTTTGTTCCAAATGAGAAAAGGGAGGGCAGGCAGGAGAACCCAAAGGTGACGTTTGATAACCCTTTCCTGAAGAGGTTTGAAGTTAGAAGGCCAATGACTCAGGCCCATGGATCCTTTCTGAATGGTCCAGAGGGTGTTTAAAATGTGAGTCACATCCTTATATTCAATGAAAACAAAAACAAGCCATTTATTGGCGAGGAGGATAATGGTGGGTGCATATTTAATTAAGGGTTTCCAGTGGATGGTTTCTCAGTCCATCCAGTCCTCCTTGTTCATCGAGCAGTATTCTAGAAGTCCTATCAGTGCTCTACAATAGAGCGACTCAACTCTGTTCATCAGAACATCACAACCAAGTACATATTTTTGCTTGGAGTCAAGGGCTTTGATAACTTTAGCTTTCCTACGGGAGAGGTAGGAAGAGTTACTACGGGGATGTGTATTACCCTTCCCACCATTCGAAAAGGATAGCAGTCCTGGATCAAGAGACATGTGAGGGAAAAGGGAAACAATCCCGATAAAAAGTAAGACCCAAATGCAGAGGAAGGAAACCAGTCAAGACCGTGGTTCCCACAGTAACGAGACCACACAATATAGGAGGAAAAACCCTAAAAAACAACAAACCCTATAAGACAAAAGATAAAACTAAGGTAAACCAGGAGACCTAAGTACCCCAACAGTCAACACAGGGAGACAAGACTGCGATGCCAGATAAACTGTCAAAGGGGAAGGGAATTCCCACTTATTTTTATACATGGTTGGTACTAGGTACTTCATAATGAAGTACAGACTCCATGTGGGGTTATAGGCATAAACAATATTAAAACAATAAAATAACTAGCCCAAAACCCTACATTGTTGAAAAAACAAAGGAAAAGTGTAAAACTGCAGAGGAAAGACTAGTACCTAATGATACGCCTTAGTAGTGTGTAGAGTAGCAATATAATCCTCCATCACTGATTGCCAAAAACCCATTAGGAATAAACCTCTTATCTCCTTTCATGACGTGAGTATCAGTACTTCGAATGGTAGGAGAGGTGCCAAACTAGTAAAATAAAACGTCATCCAATATCCAGGAAAGGTGGTGAAAGTAGTCAACGGGTCGGTAAAATCCGAAAGCCGCTTCAATGGGGAAATTAAGTGAACAAATACCGGAAACCCCGACGCAATCACAGGAAAGGTGAAAATGCCGAAAAGCGCTGAAACACATGACCGAGATCAACCCTAGCGACGACCAAAACCATAAAAGGTGGTGGAGGTAGATAAAAACGACAAAGAACTCAGAAACTGTTCCAAAGGGGTAGTGAAGTAGAAGAAGAACAAAGATTGTGGAGGCCGACCATGTACCAACATGGCGTCGCTAAGAAAACTCTGGTATCGCCATGAAAACCCTGGTATATTAATTAGTTTAGTTTTTTTTCATTTGTTTCTTTAACAAATAGATTAATTTTTTTTATCCACTTGAATAAGTAGGTTTGAATTCATATGCCAATATCAAGCTAAGGACGAGCCATTATCCATATGCATTTAGGGAAGTTTATTTTAATTTCCTTCTCTCTTCACTATTTATACACTTGTTCATAGTTATTTTCAACATTTATTTTCAAGCCTCATATTTAGTTGAACTGATAATTACGATTTAACTATGAAATGTTTTAGTCCAATCATTTTTTCTAAAATCATGAAGCAAGAATATTTCAAGAAATCGAAGCAAGAAAGAATATGGTTTTGAAACTGTCATTCTTTTAATTTCTCTTCACATGAAATTTAATTGAATATGACTCACTTGTTTCAAAATTGATGTCAAAGTTGCACATTTAGTGTAGATTTAATTTTAGGATTTCCTTTTTTCGATTTTAGATCTTTTTACTTTATTTACTTTTGAATAAAAGCCTTATTAGCTTAATATCTCATACATTGGTTAAAGCAACTTTTACTATCACAATATTAAATTGAAGAGAAGATCATGTTTACATGCAAACAATTGAAATATTTAATAGGGATTAGAAGTGTCGAAACATGACATCAAAGATTAACCAATTAAACTATTTTGCAAAATCATTTTGTATGTATCCACATGTCCAGTTTGATGTGCATGCCATGTCCATATCTCATTTCACCATTTCCCTTTATTTGATCCCTTTGACAAACTTGCCAAATCTCATCCCATTCATCGTCATGTCATGGTCAAGTCAACTTGGGAGATTTGTCATCTTTTTTTGTGCATGTCGTCACGCTATTATTTTTACACCATTGCATTTAGTTTGTCTCATAGATCATGATCATATATTTTTTTTCAAATTTTGAGTCCATTTGACCCTCTCAATATTCGGTTGAACTTTTGGTGAGTATAATCCTTCTTCACCTCGTTAACTTCTTCTTTTTTCATGCATTGAGCATCAACATATTATCCATCAAAATCTATTTCCTCATTTCTCATTTGATTTTTCATATCGTTGTTACACATTTTTTTGGTAAGATTGTAGTATATTCAGGGTTTATTTTTGTCTTGGCTTGTATATATGTTTAGCTTATTTTGACTTAGATAAGTGTTTGCATATTTTTATGTTTCTTTCTTACGCTTTCAAATTGGTTTGATTGTTATAAGTATTTCATTGTAGATTAACCATTTTTCTATTTTTTTATTATCTGAAACAATAAAAGGGTTTGTGATCCTCAATGATTGTATAGTAGCATCTAAGTAGTACTTCCATGTATGTCTACAATTGAAATCTTTACACATAATCATTTATTTATTAAGTTCATGAATAACAAGTAAAAAATATATTTTTGGTGTAAATCTTATGTTAATATGAATTCATACTTTAACGCTAATGCATTCTCACTTCAGGTTTCTTCTTCTATTCTCCATCCACCTCACATTAATTAATCTATGCCTAAAATGATTGATGGAAGGAAGACCTTGTTAGTATTATTGAATAATCATCTCTTGCCCACCATAATGTTTTTGTCAGTTTCCTAGTTTAGGATGATGTTATCACTACATTAGTGCTATGAATATCTTATGTGGGGCCCACTGGCCACTTGATTCACCCTCATGCATGATTTTAGGAGCTCTAGAGACTAATCCCTATATTTTAGGAGCCCACTCTGAGTTTTGGGAGTCCAACCTTCAGCTCACCCACACCTGAGTGGAGTCAAGCTCCGATGGCCACCTTCAGTTAGCTAATGTGCCTCCTTTGCATGATTTTAGGATAAAGGAACCAAGGCACACCTACCAAGGCTTGGTTCACTGATTATTAACTAATTTAGTTGTCTAGAGTTGCACTCGTGTGTCTACAGTGGTGATTTTTCCTATGCTAGTCATGTCTACAGTCAGGGATTCAAATCACTCCTAGAGAATTCAAATTTCCTTCTTTGTACTATGTATTTTTCATACACAGATTAATGATTATTGTCACCGGTTTATGCTGTCAAATTTGTACTTCTTCTCTAATTAATTTCACCTTGCAATTTTATCGCTTTTTACACTGCAATTCATCGTCCTTCATAATTTTTCACTGTAAGGTATTATTCAACTTGATGATCTCTTGTGATTGATAATTTTACAGACCTTAAGCTAAAATTTGAAAGTAAGTAATATGTCAAACAAATGTAAACAACTCTTGTATTGCCCCACTTCCCTAAGCACCTAAATTGCACATGCAATTATCTATATACATGCAAATTATATATATACAAGTAATAAGGGTGTAGCATAATAAAGGGAAGTTGGAAGCGCCACTATGTTAGTATGGAAACTACAAGTAAACCCATCAAGGCTATGGATGCTCGTTAGCAGCAGGGCCATGCTTATATGACCTCCCCACTTTCATTATCCTTATTGCTTATGCAATAATTCATGTATATCATAAGGGCACTCCAGATAGAAGTTGAAAATTCTAACTAGTGTGGGAAGTGCAAGTAAACTCGTCGAAGCTATGGACACGTGCTCGTAGTGGGGTTATTGCTTCTATGACCTCCCCACTTTTAGTACCCTCATTGCTTACACAATCATTCATATATATCATAAGGTTACTCCAAATAGAATTTGACGATTCTAACTAGTGTGGGAAGTACAAGTAAACTTGTCAGGGCTATGGATGCTTGTTAGTAGCGGGGCTATGCTTGTATGATACTAAGGCACCATCGTTGGGGATAAGGACGCTCACGGTTAATGAAGCAATGTCAGGTTAAAGAGAGATGAGGAACACACATAAGCAAATTTTACTTACACAAAGTGAATCCCTTGGTCACACTTTATATCAAATATTTGTGGATTGTAAGTTAGGGAAAATGAAACTCATACATTGGATAGAAGAGGTAACATGTTAGTTACCTGGTATTTGTGTCTAATGTGAACACCTTTTAAATTCATAAACATAAGGTGGTACCCATAACTTGGAGATTTTATATTCATTGAGCTTATTTTTAACATTATGTGTGAATAAGTCTTTTAAGTAATGTTATAGAAAGATAACTATTTTTCCTAGTGTGTCATCATTTATTGAGCCCTCGACATCTCCCCTTAATTTAAAAAATAAAAATAAAGGGGCCTCCTTTTCAATTTTGTAGAAACATTATTTTCATTTTCTCTTGATTTGTCTCACTTAATTTAAAAATATGATTTGATGGTTTCTTTTTCTATATTCTTGATTTTCTGTGTTCGTATTCCTTTCACTTATCTTTCATGAAATAAGGATTTGGTGATTTGACTTATCTATATTGTTTGAGTCTTTTGGCTTCCTGATTGTTCAACAATGCTTATGTGTGCATATTGGGCCTATTCAAGTTGATTCTAAGCTACAATTTGCTTAAATTTGATTATCATGGTGTTTTGACAATGTCATCAAGGTTTGCACTTCAATGCATACAAGAATTTTTGAATTTTTGAGTATTTTTCAAATAAAGATAATTCAATTAAACGCTTAATTTTGAATTTTTTTATTCATTTATAATAAGAGTACATCTCAAAGAACATAAACAAACTTATAATTTTGAATTTGAATAATGCATTGAGTTTTACCAGCCTTAAACATTTGATTAAAATTTTATCTTTTTGTGCAGCTTTTATAATTTTAGGAAAATTTAAAATCATTTAATTAAGGCTTAATATATAAAACTATGGAAATATATAACTATATCCATTTTGGACAAACCATCGATTTTTATAAGTCTTGATCATTATTTAAAAATAATTTACATTTTCCTAATTTTATTCTTTTTAACACAATCATACACAATCAAATTTAACTTATCTATATTTGACTTATTCTTCTCTTAAAATTATTTACTTCAAAGAATTACGAGCTTATGGTTTTCAATTTGAGTAAAGCATCAATTTTTTGCGAGATTAAAATTTTGTTTTTAAGCAACACCATTTAGCAAATTTTATACTTTTTAAACGTTTCCAAATTCAATTATAATCATTTACTTTTGGCATAAATATATTAAATTTAATTATTATGCTCTAAATCAACTTCCAAAAAAACCTTTCATTAACTTTCATTAATTAGATTAGATAACTATAATGTTATAATGTTTTATTTTTATGACATGTTGATACTCATGTTATTTTCTCTTAATTAGAGTGGATAACTATAATGTTTTTAATTTGTATGACATGGTTTCTTTGTTTTTCTTTATCAAACACTGCTTTTTCAATAATATTGAACTAACCCCTGGATAACTAAAATGTTTTTATTTCTATGACATGGTTTCTTTGTTTTTCTTTATCAAAGACTATGCTTTTTCAATAATATTGAACTAACCTTAACCCTAATCTATATAGTCACAGAGAGGAGAGACTATATGATGCCACACACCAAATCATTGAGGATTAGAGTACCAATTGGCAATAAATATGGACATTTTTTTTTCCAACTATGAGAACCTCTCCATGCCGCCTAGCAAACTGCACCACGTGGATACCTAAACTCATGAGCCAAGGCCAGCCCTCAGACCCAGTGGTAACAACAGGAGTACGGCCAGCCACCGTAATCGTACAGGAATTTTTTGGGGTGCGGTATGCTTTCCCGCACCTCCCCTGCAGGAATCAAAACCGGACTTCTATCAGGGTCGACCATCAAACCTCCACGCTGCCCAGCGATTGCTACCTCTAACCATGAGGTTTGAACATGAGACCTTATGAAGACTAAACCTCACAAAGACCAAATAAACTACACCTCATGACTTACAACAACAAAATATAGACATGTGTTCAACATCTTACTAAGTGGAAGCCAAGGATGTCACCAAACTAGTATGAGAAAAATTAGAGAAAAACGAATTTACAGTGATAATAGTTGCCAAATCGTTAGGTGAGTTGGTGACAATTTTCCAAGTAATCTTTACTTGGAAAGATTTCCAAGTGAAGATTATGTGAGAGAAATCACAAAGCTAAGGATCACTCTTGTAATTGTTTTTAATATTGTATTATTTTGTAAAGATTGTTGTATGTTTCTATATCTGAATATTGATATTGATAAAATACAGAATATTTTAGTTATTATTCTGTTGGATATTTTTCTATTTGGTCAAATAAAACTTTCACGAATCTGGTGTATAAATGATAGGTTTAGTATCATAATTAAATTGATTATTATTTCATTCAAAAACATTGATGCGTTTAAAGTAATATTATTTTACTTAAATTATTTTAAATAAATTAGTGATTAAGTAATTATTTTATGCATCAAAATCATTTTTAAGTCATGCTCCCGTTGGATAGGGTTTAGAGAAATAGTTTAGATAGTTTTTTTTGTTTTAACTTTTTATAACATGTTTTTTTAGCTTTTAAACTGTGTTTCTGTTATTATAGAAAAATAAATTTTCTATGTTTAGGTTGCATCACATTCAACTTTTAAATATCATTTAGATTTTAGAATAATTTAAATGACAAAGCCTCTCTTTAAGTAGCAACAATTTCATTAGTGTCAATGAGGTCCACATACCCATTAGAAGCAATTACACCAAACAATTTAGGGCTGCTTTGTGAACCTCAGATTAGGTTGCTTCTCTGATGTTGACAACATGTCAATTCTTCCCATCAATAGTGTGTTAAACTAACTTGTGTAAGATCAAATAAATAGGAAATAATCAATTTAAGATATATAATTGATGCTAGTTTAATCCAATTGTAACACCCCGGTATTGACCCCGTGGTGGAGCTAAAGGCAAAAAGGCACACCATGGATTATCGTTTTTATGTTTCGGCGGCTAAATCGTTGCCGGGTGGTATTCTGTGCTAGCCAGGCATGTTATGATTTTTAAATCATCATGTAAATATGCAATTAATTAAAAACCCACAACCAGCTATGTCAATGCAACAATAATGAGATGAGGGCATGACTTCCTAAGGATAGGGGGCGGGGGGGATGTTTAACCTTTGGGTCCATTGGGGAACAACTATGTGTCACAAGATGAACCCATCTAGCTGCCAAACACCTTTTTTTTTGTCTTACTCATCCCTTCCTTGTCTCATCCACCAACTGATTTAATTCCCAGGAGTTGGTTGGGCAGTTATTGCCATGAGGGACGTATGCATGGGCAGCCGTCAGTGTGGCAGGACTATCAATCCTTTGACCACATGCATGCCCAGAGGCAGAGGGAATTCAAATCCTCACGTGGGCAGGGAACCTCATTCTACACTCACGCAGGAGAAAGCTTGGCCTCCGACAGATATTGGAGTTCTACATTTTTCCTTTCACAATTTGGGTCTGTGTGGTGATTTTCCTTCACGTTGGGGCCGTTCTCATCATTCTACGAAGGCTGGGAAAATTGTTGTTGTTTTCTCCACGAATTTTGGGTGTTGTGAGTCATTTTGGCCACGTTAGGGCCATAAATGACTATGGAATTCGAGTTGCACAGTCTTAGTCATTTTAACCAATTTCCAAACCCCATTTGGCCTCTGTGGTGTGTTTCCCTTCAAATTCCAGAGTTGTGAATTGTTGTGTATTATGTGGTTGTTGGTCTTTGGACTATTTGGGAGTGGAAATGGAGCCTGAGTGTGCTTGATCAACCTAGTGTGTGTAGGAGCCTCACTGATAGAGCTAGAGGGCTGGCTTTCTTCTCTACACCCCCTGAATAGAATTGGAAGGGAATTCATGGCCTGAGGGACTGTGCAGCAGAGAAGGGGATGATTCCTTGTGTTGGGTGTGTGTGGATGTCTTAGAAGTCAAGCTAATTTTGGTGCAGGTGTCCATAGCTCTTGGATTGAGCTCACTAGCTTAGCAGCCAACCTTTCCAGCTCCATGTTAGCCTGATAAACCCAATTGTGTTGGCTTGGATGAGTTGTGTATCCTTGGCTACATGTGAGCCTGCTAGTTTCCCCTTATTCCATGTGGAATCATGCCCAGCTTGAGGGTGGCAGTGTTTGCTGAGTGATTGATGAGCACACTGGCCTATGGTTGGGTGGAACATTGCAATGATGTAGTTGGTTGCGGGACAAGATTTTGTTAAAGATAAGTATCTCTTGTCTGTTTTATCTTTGCATGTGTATATGTGATTATGAGTTAATATGAACATGTTAAAATGTTGAGAATGAATGAATGAATTTTGCTTCCGTTGTATGTTAATTATTTATGCATCTGTGTATGTTTAAGTTCAATGCATTTTTATTTTACGTTCATGGGGCTAGATTACCCGGATTGTTAGCATTATAGTCGCGTCCTCTCGTCGGTAGAAGGGTGGGGATGTGACACCAATAGCTTACACTAACAATATTTATGAAAAAACAAGTATGATATAGTTCAACTTCTAGTGAGAACTAAGGGGTCCCTTGAAAAATTCAAATCCTTTTAGCCTAAATAACATGCAAAAAAATGACTTATTTACTTCCTATCTTGAGCTAAGTTGTTTAGTTAATAAAGAAAATAAAAATACATTATGAGTTTATTAATTTTCTTGTCCATTGACAACCATTAAAACTGCATGTAGTGATGAAAAGATAAGTTAGAAAAGGAAAAAATTGGAAAACCGTACGAGTATTGGACCCACACACAAATAGTCATGCGGGTACATAATGGTAAAGGTCACACAAAAATACCACAAGATTATATAACGTAGATTCCATGCTATAGCGTGGTCCTGTCAAAAGAAAAGTTATGCATTGTCATGTCTCAAAGTTGTACCCTTATTGAATAAGTTATGAGGACTTTAACATATACTTATTTAATAAATCGGGATGACTTGAACATATTTGATGCTAGAGTTGTAACCCTATGCATCACGGATAAATGATAATTTATGCAATTTAATGTGATACTATTATTTTTCACATCCAACTTGTAATGGAACTTGTTAAATGAGGGGCCAATCTTGTTAGGGGGTATGACTTAAAAAAAAAACAAAAAAACTTAAGAATATGACCTAAAGCCAAGTTGAGATAAATAATGAATTCTGAATTAAATGAAAAATGAGAAAGTGAAAAGTGAACCGTAACTACTTTTTCTAATCAAGAAAAAGATAAATGAAGAAAAAAAGAGAAAAAGTGTTGCTCAATTATTTTCCTAATTCTACAGTAGAGAAAACAACCAATACAAAATAGAGTCATTATGTAAAATTGATAAAAATAAAATAATGTATGAATGGTAGATAAGGGAGATTATAGGAGGACAATCTTTACGTTTCCATAGTACAGATCCAACCCAACTTCCTATTGAGCGCTTAGTATGCCCAACTGTATTTGTTTGTGGCCAGCTTAAATGTGTCACTGAGGCTTGGATGTGATATCCTAGATATGGTTGATGGATATTATATAGGAGCCACATAGTTGATTAAAGAGGTCATATTGGCAAGTCTATAGTAAGCAAGATTCACACATTCAAACATCTCCCTAAGTCATTATCTACTAGCATGCTTGGTCTGGCTTGGGATGATTTTTACAAGGACTAAAACATGGTGATTTCTTGTTAAATCTATGGAAGGGTGGAATGAGATTGTTCCATAACAAGTCGGTTCTCAAGGCAGATAAGTATTTTCATTTTTGTTATTATTTATGTATGTCTAACTAAGTTGTTTCTGGTTATTTTCCTATAAATGTTAGTATTTATATTAGTATGTTATTGTACAATATTTCTGAGAAGAAAGATTAGGAGCTTCTAATATAGGGTGTTTTACTAGTCTTGGTAAGTGTATCCTATTGTTTTAGACAACTATTATTATTTTAATTATGTTGCAAGTTATTATTTTATCCATTTTATACTTTGTTAATAGAGATGCTATTAATAATAACCTAATTTATTCTTCATGTTTTTATGGTTCTTCATTTATATTAAACTTGTAAATAAAATCAAGAAGTATTTATTATGAATCTTTTTTATATTCTTGTACTAAAAACCAGCCTAGATCTAAATCCTAGGCTATATCAAGTGTCGAGAGGGATCAAATCTCCCTAGGTGCAAACTTCTTCTAAAGTATTATAGGCAATGAGCTATTTTAAGAAAGGTTTGCACCTAAAGAGATTATAAAATGATATACCTTTTATTAATTAAAATTATATTAAACAAATAAATTAAAATCAAACCATTTTTATAATAAAAGTAATAATTTGAACGATTAAAATTATGTAATGCAATATTAATATTAAAACAAAAAAGAAGTTGTGATCCTACTCCTATGGTTGAATTTCCTAGGGTATTTTACTAGTCTTGGTAAGTGTATCTTATTGTTTTAGACAACTATTATTATATTATTATTTTAATTTGTGTTACAAGTTATTATTTTATTCATTTGATACATTGTTAATAGACATGCTTTTAACAATAACCTAATTTATTCTTCATGTTTTTATGGTTATTCATTTATATTAAACTTGTAAATAAAATCAAGAAATATTTATTATAAATCTTTTTTATAGTCTTGTACTAAAACTAATATAATTATGTAGTAAAAATTTTCTTGTACTATAGTAAAAATTTACAAATTAAATATAAATTATAATGTTTCACTTATTATCTTATAAAAAAGTTAAAATAGTTTTTGTTCTTAAATATTTTTAAGAAGATAAAGATTAGTAAATCTAATAGAATAATCTATTTGATTATATTCTTTTAGTTTTTCCATAGGAAGAGAGATATATGTGTTCTTATTGTTTAAATGAAAGGTATTTTATGAATGATTGAGTGTCTTCTTTTTATAAAATAGTTTATAAACAAAAAATGATATTAATATATATGTTGAATAAAAAAAATAATGTTATAAACAATGAATATAACCAAATATAATACTAATACATTATTATTGTAAATATATATATTATGAGTTGAAACTTTATATAAAAAATTTCACGTTATAATATGCATAAGTATAATAAAAGCAAAGATTCACAAATACACTATAGAATATATATATAGTCACCAACCACCATATGCATGATCAAGCACTTAAGCATGATCCAGCACTTAAGACTTCGTAACATATAAATTATTTACCATATTTAAACGAAATAACATAACAACAATACAATCAAGCCCTTGTAGGCCAAGGGTTGAGGCCGCGAGCCATACCCTAAGAAACCGAGAATGTTGTAAAAAGAATATTTGAAACAATTATTGTAAACCACAAACCGAGCCTCGTAGGCTTCATCCTATGTATACAATTAATTTATATATTGCATGATATTAAATAAATAGTAACATGGACATAGATAATTGGTTTTTTTTTTTCAGATGGAAAGATCCACGAGAAACTCAGCAATACTTCTCCACATTAGTGGATGGTAGAGGTGGTAAACCGCTGGCCATCCTCGCAGAAGGCCTAACCCCAAAGGACTCAAGGCTCGAACCCATGACCTCTCCCCGAACCGAGAGAGTGTACACCCGTCTTACCAATTGAGCTAACCCTTAGGGCTAGACATAGATAATTGGTTGAAGCTACTAGGGTTGCACCAAGATCAAGATCAAACATATACATATCGTTGTTTATGTTTAAAATGACATAATAGAATACATAAACAAGTATAGCCTGTACGATTTATGTATATATATTTTATGGTAAGCCAAAAGTCTCAGCCTAATAACAACAAAAATGCTTCAACATTATTCATTTAATGACTGTATGATATATCTCTTGGAAATACGAAGGGAATTATCCTAAACAATACAAAGACTAACCATAAATGCATTTAAAAGATTGCAAACAAGAATCAAACCATAAATAATAAACCCATGACTAAATTTGGGCTTTGTTCGCACCAAGAGGGAGAATCGTTGCCACCTATAATAACCCACAAGGGAAAATGTATTAATATATAAATATATCGTTGCCACTTATAATAACTCACAATAACTCACAAGGGAAAATGTATTAATATATAAATATGTATAAAGTGTATGTTTTAAACCTGGGTAGAGAAGCAAAGCATACAGATTTTTTAAAACAAAACAGAGATTACATCACAACATTCACACATAAACACGGAGATTTACTCTGGAAACCCGTAATCGAAAAAACCAGTAAACCTTGGAACCACACCTCCTATTTTCTCATTATCATTATGAATCCCTCACAATACAAAATATAGGTGTCTAGCAACATCCAATCCCTTAATCCATTACCTCGGATTAGAAAATAGACTCGAATCCCTTAATTGGGATTAAATTACATATTTTTAGAAAATCCCCCACATTGCACTTGCGTCGGAAATGGCTTGATGACCATTTCCGTGAAGGTGTCAACAGGGATCGTCAGATGCAACGTTGACAGGCGCACCTCCCCTCCACATGTACATGCAAAGAATATAGCATATACCCAACATTATCCCACTTGTTGTTTTCTTTGCATAGAAACGAGTAATGCATAGAAACTTGGTGGGGACAGGAAAACTTGAAGGAATAAAAAGTTGAATGGAGTGAGTTTAAGAAATTAGTCAAGGAAAACATTTGTCTAAAAGGTTTTATGACAAGAAAATCAAAGAATTTTGTGAGATGAAAATGGGGTCATGAACATGGACATCCTAATTAACAAGTTACTGGAATTGTTACACAATGTTCCTTATATGAAAGAGGAAAATATAAAAATATAGAGATTTATAAGTTTCCTACCTACACATTATGAAAACAAGATAGAGTTTGATGCACCAAAGACGCTAGATGAAACTTTATATAAAGCTATGGCATGTTATGAACAAAGTAAAAACAAGTCTGAAAATAAACATAATTCTCATGAAGTTAAATGGGCATTTATTAATCACATAAAGAAAGGATTTAAGCCACCAACCCACCGAAATCGGTACAATAGATTCCCAAACATCAGAAATTTTCAGAACACTAAAACTTGTAGTAAAAGTCAATTTCAGCTCAAAGCGAGAATAAACCAACAACCTTTCCCAGAAATAGGATATTCCTAGAAACACTAAAATGTTGAGAGTGTTAAGGACCTCACTACCTTAAATATTTTCCTAATTGGAAAGGTAAAATTTTGAATAAATTTCAATAAGATATGACAGTCAATGATATGGAAAGGACTCCAAGGATTTGTGCATCATTGATGACCGACAAGTTGATTTTCGACCCTCCAGTGATTGAAATAGAAGATAAAATTTCTGCACAATCTGTTTTTGTTTTAACTGACCCTAGAGTATGTCATAGTTACATATCTCCAAAGGTTGTGGAAAATGTCAATTAATTAAAAATAAACATAATAAATCATGGTTCGTATAACTAGCTACAAGTACAAAGAGAAAAATTTCAGAATTGGGAAAACATTGTTCTCTGAATTTGAATGGCCTAGATACTGTAGTTAACTTAAACATTTTGTCTTTGGGATATTGCGATGTACTAATTGGAATGGATTGGTTAGAAAGACATAATGTAATTCTATATTTTTTTTAGAAAACATTCACATGCATGGATGATAAAGGAAACTCCAAATTTGTAAAAGTCCTACCTAGAAAAACAACAATTAAGAGGATTTTAGCATTACAACTTAAGAGAAGTGTACAAAAGGGTTACAAAATATATGGTGTAAATGTTTAAACCTATGAAGAAGAAACAAAATATAAAATAGAATACTACGCCATCTTAACTGATTTTAAAGATGTATTTCCTAAAAATATTCTTGGGATGCCAGCTAAACGAGACTTAGATTTTTTTTTAAATATAGTACCAAGAGCAAGGCATGTTTCTAAAGCACCTTACCACACACAACCACATTTGAACCCAAGATACAATGGTGGTTTATTCATATTTTCATGGTTGTGTGTCCATAATCCAACAAAATATATACTTTAAACCCAATGAATTCATAATGTCAACTTTTCTGCATATAAATAATCCATTTGCTCTCCAACTTATGCTAGATCAAAATTCTGGCAGTGTTGATTTTTTTCCTACTCATTTTGTGTGCATGCATGTAATTCAGAAAATTTCATACGTTATATTCTACTTGTATATTTGGTTTGATTTCCAGACACACTTTTATGCTTGGGTATTGTTTCCATGTGTACATGATCAGGTTGTGATGGGATAGTTTCATTTGTGCATGCAATTGCTCCTTACAATTATATTTTCTCAAATTGGCATATATGTGATCCCCTCTACAGAACATCATGTGCATCAAACATATTCATCCCCTCTACACCTGTAGGATCCCCTTTTTTCGGGTAAGTTTCACATAACTACCACACATGTGTTTACCCTTACTCAACATTAGAGCCTCCCTCACATGGGTTCTTGTAACACCTCGGTTTTTGACCCCACGGTATTAAAATTGTACATTATGTATATATTCTATTTAAATCATGGTGAGGAGCTCACGGCTAAGGCCCTGCCATTGATTTGGTGTTTTGTGTCTCGGCGATCAAGGTTGGTGCCGATGGTTATAGTGCTAATTCAGGCACATTATATTTTGAATATCATGTAAATATACAATTTAATAAAATACCACAACTAGATATGCGCTGCAATAAGAAAGAGATGGGGGCATGATTTCACAAGGAATAGGGAGGGGAGTTGGTCAAAATCCTAATCCAATAGGGTGAGACCAGAAGTCAATGGGGGAGCCCATAAACCCTCAGCTACCTTTTTTTCCTCTATCCTCAATCATTCAATTCTTCCAGAAGAACGGTTGAGACAGTTAATGCCTTGGGAAGAGCAAGGCATGGCAGTATGATTTCGTGTCTAAGCAAGCCTGCAGTCTGAGCAAGCCTGTAGTCTGGAGGAAGCTGCATTCTTGATTCTGCAACAAGTAAGCATGTGAATGTGTGTCAGCTTGTCTTTCCCTCGGTCGAGGGAAGGTTTTGTTGTTCCTCAACATTCATTGTGGGTCATTCATGGATGGTTGTGTTGTTCACCATCCCAAGTCGTAGAATAATTGTTCTACAATGTTTTCTATGTGACATTATGATATGGAACCTTGGTTGTTGTGTTATAGCGTTATCCTAAACTTACAGAGTGGCATGAGACTATGTTTCTATGTGTTACAAAGTGAAGCCCTATGTTGTTGTGTCTTCCTGTGGTTTGTTGTGATGTGCACCCTGGTTTGGGTCTAAAATGTATGAAAGACTTAGGATTGGAAGAGACGACAAATGGGCTTGATAAACCTAGTGCAAAGAGGAACCTCACGAAAGATAAGAGTGGTTGGTGAATATTCTATGCACACCCTGAAGAGCACTGGAAGAAAATTCATAGCCCGAGGGACTATGGAGCAGAGAAGGGGATGCTTCCTTGTGTTAGGTGTGTAGGTATTGTGGATGCTAGGATATATCGATCGTGTGGAGGTGTCCCTAGATCTTGAATGAGACACTATCTTAGCCATTCCACCTTTCCACTGGCTTAGAAACCTAATGAACCCAAAGGATATTGGCTTGGCTGACAGCCTAATAAACCCAAATGGTAGTTGGCTTGGTTGTGTCTTGTTGTGCAAATGGTCATGTGTGTAATCCTTGGCTGGACAACCTGATAAAACCAACTATGAATGTTGGCTTGGCTGAGTAACCTGATAAACCCAGCAATGAGATGGCTTGGCCAAGGATCCTGACAAACCCACCTGTTGGCTTGGTTGGTCCTTAATGTGAATGTTGAATTGACTGCGAGCAGTCTCATAAACCTAACTGTTAGCTGGCTTGGTTGTGTAGCATGATAAACCCAACAGTGTTTGGCTTGACTTCCTATGGCCTAATAAACCCAACTGTGTGTTGGATTCTCTGGAAAGTATGATAAACCCAACTAAAGTTTGGCTTGACTGTGTGTGATATGATCTGGGTGTGGGTGAGTGTGTTGTTCCCACTTCCTTGTGGAAATCATGCCCAGCTCAGGGGTGGAAGTGGTGTCTAGAGATTGATGAACACACTAACCTATGGTTGCATGGAACGTTGCAGGGACATAACTAGTTGCGGGACAACTTCATCTTCAAAAATAAGTATTCGGTTGTGTTATTTCTGCAATGTATTTTCTTATGAATGAATTGAATATGATGAATTCTTGCTAATGATTCTAGTAGAGTTTATTGTTGTTAAATGATTCCTGAATTTGCATTTGTATATGCCTTGTATGTTTCAATGTATTGTGCTTATGTTCATGGATGCTAGAATCCTGGTTACAGAGTCAGAATGCATCTGACTTAAGCATTTCCGCACCCCACAATCCACCTGTGGAAGGAGGAAGGCATGAGGCAAAAGAGAGAAGTTGAAACGAAGTAGAATGTGGGTTTTTCACACTCTAGGATTCGCTTGCGGAAGGAGGAAGGTGGAATGTGGAAAATAGGAAAAAGACAAGGCAGAATGTTGGTTTTCTGCACCCCAGAATCCTCTTGCAGAAGGTGGAATATAGAAGCCGAAAAATATAAGGTAAAAGTGTGTTTTCTGCACCCCGGAATCTTCCTGCGGAAGGTGGGAGGTGGAAAATGGGAAAAAGGTTATGGTAAAACATTGTCTTTCATATTTCTGATATCGTCCCATGGAATGCGAAAGGAAAAAGGTGGAATGTGGCTGAATAATTCCTTCAAAAGTTATGTTTCTGATTCCCGAGTTTAGTAGTGGAAGGCGGAAGGCAGAAGACAAAATGTGGCTAAATAATTCCGTCAAAAGTTGTGTTTCTGATTTTCGAGTTCCGCTGCGGAAGGCGAAAGGAAAAAGTGGTTAAGTAATTCCATCGAAAGTTGAGTCTCTAATTCCTGAGTTCCACAATGGAAGGTGGAAGGCAAAAGGAGGAAAAGTGGTTAAGTAGTTCTGTTGAATGTAGAGTTTCTTATTCCCGAGTTCTGATGCAGAAGGAGGAAAGGTGGAAGGTGGAAAGTGGGTGAATGAATCCGTCGTACATTATGTTTTCGGTTCTCAGATTCTGCAGCAGAAGGCGAAAAGGGGAGTGTCAAAAACCCAAATTTTCACAAAAATTTAAAATTTTGAGATAACATAAAATGCTGAATATGTGGTTTACTAACAGCTAATGGTTAGCGAAAAATGAAACAGTCCAACGATTAGTATTACACATTTTCAAATTATGTTAACTAAAGCAGTTTCCTTTTTGTAACATAAATAAGATTTGTTTGCATACTGTTTGTCTTTCAGTTTACTAATGAGTCTACTTTATCGAAAGTAGGTGGAATCTAACTTTGAATCTTGGGCTTACTTAGCATTTATGCTAATGCAGACAGATTGTTGGTTCTTACAGGTTTATAGGTACGATCGAACAAGTAGACGTTTTAAAATCATAAAGTATCAAGAAGTGTTTCCGTTTGCAAAATAATATGCTAGTATAATAAGCTGATAATTTTTCAAGCAACTTCAAAGAGGTAAAGTAGTTTATCATCTCTAGTTTTTCTTATAAGCAAAGTTCAGATAAACAAGCCCTTTCTTTATCAAGCTTAGCGACACTAAAGACACTTACTGTGAACTCTAAACCTGTAATCTTTGTCGTATATTCATTTCTATTTCAACATGCTTAACTTGAAATGTTACACTTATTCGTATTATTTGTTTTTATACATGGAAGAGCTTCTTGTTCGGGTACACAGGGTACTCCCAAAAGACCAAACACCTTCAGATACCACTTCACACAAATAGATCACAGATCAACACACCGATGTTTGTCACATGGTTAAAGCCCTCGAGAGAGAAACAGTCCACGGCTCCAGCCAAATAGCTACTTGGAGCAATTTATTATGCAAAAGAAAGAAAGTTACATGAGCTTTTCATAATCGATCAACTAGCCCAGGACCCTCTATGTTCTTTAAATAGAGATCATAGACCAATCGGGTGTTAATCCACTTATCAATGGTAGGTATAATCAAAGAGAAGTTGAACCATCGGATCACTCTATGTCTAGAACATATCATGACCGTCAGATTAGAATATTTACAAATGCATACTAAAGAAACACACTTTTACCTAACGGATATATTACACAAGTTGATCTTAACTAACTCCTAAGTGTCTAAATATCCTAACATCCCCCCTTAAGAACAACTTGGGATAGGATTGAAGGATTTACAAAAGTGACACTATTAAGAGAAGGAAGGAGGCATTAGAGCCTATCCCCCCTTAAGGACACATTCCTGAACTCCTAACATAGATCAAAGTTTAGAAAACTTCGCTTCTATAACAGACTTGGTGAAGATGTCTGCAACTTGATCATCTGTAGGGCAATAGAGAACTTCAATAACACTATCATGAACAAGATTTCTGATGAAGTGCATGTGTAGCTCAATGTGTTTGTTGCGCTGATGTAGAACTGGATCTTTGGCAAGCTTGATGGCACTTTGATTGCTGCACCAAAGTGGAGTAGGTTGCTGCTGCTCGAATCCAAACTCTGAAAGGATCTGTTGAAGCCATAAAGCTTCCTTACTGGAATTAACTGCGGCTCGATATTCTGCTTCCGCTGAAGAAAGAGCAAGAGCTTGTTGTTTCTTACAAGCCCAAGTGACAGGTCCAGATCCCAGACTGAAAACATAACCTGCAGTATACTTTTGATTATCAGGATCGCCGGCCCAATCTAAATCAGTGAAACCAACCAACAAAGGTTTCCCCTCTGTACTGTAATGAGTCCCAAACTGAATTGTACCTCAAATATATCGAAGTATTCTTTTTGTTGCTTTCCAGTGACTTTCATGAGGAGTTTGCATATAACGGGAAACACGACCAACGACAAAGGAAAGGTCAGGACGGGAATGAGTCAAGTATAAAAGACTACCAACAAGCTGACGATACAAGGTGGCATCTACTTCAGGGGAAATACAAGTGGCAGAAAGTTTGACTCCAGACTGGAAGAGAGAAGGGGTTGGTTTACAATCTTCCATGTGGAAGCGACGAACAAGGTCACAAGCATACTTAGACTGGGAAAGAAAGATTCATTCTTTGGTTTGCAAGACTTGGAGACCAAGAAAATAATGCAAATGTCCTAAGTCTGACATTTCAAAATTTTGCTTAAGAATGGATTTCACATGGGTTATAAGTTTAGGGTCACTACCAGTAAGGATAAGATCATCAACATAAAGAACAAGTATGATGAGATGGTTTCCTACTTTCTTGGTATATACATTAGGGTCAGAATGGCATCTAGAAAAACCAGTGTCAAGGAGAAAGCTATCCATTTTGGCATACCAAGCTCTAGGAGCTTGCTTAAGGCCATATAAGGATTTCTTAAGCAGACAAACAAGGCTAGAGTTATTCTGAACATATCCAGGAGGTTGTTCCATGTAAATTTCCTCATGTAAATCACCATGTAAGAAGGCAGACTTGACATCCATTTGATGGACTTCCTAGTTATGTAAGGTTGTAAGGGAAAGAACAAGGCGGATGGAGTTCATTTTTTCTACAAGGGCAAAGGTTTCATTGTAGTCAATCCCTTCAACTTGGGAAAAACCTTTGGCAACTAACTTTTCCTTAAGTCTTTCAACACTTCCATCTGATGCATACTTAGTTCTGTAGACCCATTTACATCTGACAAGTTTTTTTCCTTTTGGAAGAGGAACAAGATACCAAGTATCGTTCGCCATTAAGGAACGATATTCTTCATCCATAGCTGCATCCCAATCTGGATTTCCTGAAGCTTCTGCAAAAATTTTTGGATCATGATTCTCGAAAACTTGAGCAAAAAGAGAAGAGGCTCGCTGAAACTGAGAACGTGTTCATTGTTGATCTCTAGGATCACCTGCAAGATCACCAGCTGCTTCACATGTTGAACGGACCCATCGAGGAAGTATTGGTGCTGGTGCAATTGGAAGAACATGAGCAGGCGAAGGTGGATTTTCATCCTCACTGTCATCATCAGAAACTGGAGTTGGAAACCTGTCAAGGAAGCTAGAAGAAGAAGAAGAAGAAGGCACAATTGCTGAATCAGGCTCGCAGGCCAAAGATGGCACACCCGCCAAGTTAGGCTCGCAGGCCAAGAGATTTTAATCAAATTTAACATCTCTTCTAATGATTATATCATGTGAAAGGGGCTGAAGAAGTCTATAACCTTTTACATCTTCAGAATATCCAACAAATATGCACTTTTCACTTTTAGGCTCTAATGCTTTCCGTTTTTCATCCGGAATGTGAGCCCATGCTTCACAACCAAACACACGAAAGTGACTTACATCTGGTTTAATTTTACTCTATGCTTCTTCCGGTGTTATACCTTGTAAAACTTTAGTGAGTGTGCGATTAACTATGTAATTTGCACAATTTATGGCCTCATCCCAATATTGAAGACTTAATCCCTTAGATTGGATCATACAATTAGCCATTTCTTTTAACGTGCGGTTCTTCCGTTCAGCTACACCATTTTGTTGTGGTGTATATGGAACAGTGTGTTGTTGTTGGATTCTTTGTTTAGTGCAAAAAGTAGTGAACTTGTTGTTAACATATTCTCCTCCATTGTCAGATCTTAACTAAT
>LPNX011041332.1:4520-25675 GCA_001517045.1 Pseudotsuga menziesii | reverse complement strand
AGATGGAAGAGGGCCACACAAGTCACTATGCACAAGCTCCAAGGGAACCGAGGCGTGCCAAGAGGCACATTTGTCAAAACTGTCCCGATGATGTTTTTCGACTACACAACCGGAACAAACACCATCCTTGCAAGATACCATCGAAAGACTAGTCACCATATTGTCTTTACATAGTTGTTGCAATGAGCGATAATTTAAGTGACCAAATCGCTCATGCCAAAGTTTGCTCAAGTTATCACTATGAGCAACAAAAACTGAAGGAAAAGGTGATGACCCAAAGTTGTTAAATTTGTACAACCTGGTAATATCATCAACAGTTCCAGTAGCAAGGACATTTTGAGGATTTTTAAAATCCTTGATTACAACTTGGTGAGGTGTAAACGTCATAGTTTTACCTTCACCTGAATGAGTAATTTGATATACTGATAACAAATTACAGGAAATTTTTGGAACACATAGTACATCACTGAAATGACCATTTTCTACTGGAACTGTTCTAGATCCTACAACACTTAGAGATCTATCATCACCAACAAATATTTGTTTGGTGTTACATTCATGCATAGTAGAAAATATGGCTTGATCCTTAGCGATATGATAAGATGCTCCAGAATCAATGAGCCATTCATTTGAAGTAGAAGAAGAAGATGCAGTATAAGAGTAACCAAAAGCACAAAGTCCATGTCCATGAGAGTTAGATTCTAAAGACGAATCTATGTTGATGTGGTGCTTCTTCATTGTGGCTTCCAAGGCTACCATCTTCTTGAAACACTTAGATTCATCATGATTATCTTTCCCACAGAAATTGCAATGATGCTCAGTCTTCTTTCCTTTTTGCTTGGATCATTTGTCATTTTTTAAAGAAGGAGCTGACTGAGATGGTTTGGGACCCTTGTTGTTTGGCTTATTATTGCGAACAATATGTTTCTTGGGAGGCTTGGACTTTTCTTTCTGTTGGGACAATAAGGCTTTCCCAAATGTATCTGCATTGTTAATTATTCCAAGATGAATGAGCTTATCTTACTCTCTAATTAAGGAATCACAAAAGGATTCAAGACTAGGCTCTTGATAGCTAGCTGCAGTCAAGGATTCTTTCATGTAGTAGAATGTAGATATAAAAATAGAATATGCAGGTCCAAGTTTGGAAAGAATATGATAAATACATTGTTTGTCTTCTTTCTTAATCTTGCATTCTGCACATATGAGTCTAAGAGTTTTATACTTAGATAAATAGTCTTGAATGCATGAAAAATCATTTGGATTCAAGGAAAGCAACTCATTCTCAAATTGATGACCCCGAATTTCATTGTGT
This sequence comes from Pseudotsuga menziesii, assembly GCA_001517045.1. Lineage (NCBI taxonomy): Eukaryota > Viridiplantae > Streptophyta > Pinopsida > Pinales > Pinaceae > Pseudotsuga > Pseudotsuga menziesii. Next base: position 24,363 of record LPNX011041332.1, on the reverse strand, counting down.
TTACCAAACACAGATTCCAACTTTTCCTAAGCTTTATCAGGTTCATCAATGCCAGATATGTGGAATCACAAATCAATAGAGATTGACATCCCAATCAATCCATGAGCTTCATCACATCTATTTGCCCATTTAATTTTCTTATCATCATCGGTGGGTTCTGTTTCTTTCCCTGAGGTTATCCTGAAAAGTCCCCTACTTCGTAGAACATCCTCCATAAGAGATTTCCATGAGAAATAGTTAGAACTTGTAAGTATAATATCACAAGGGGCAGCCATACTGTAAAATAATGGCTGAAAGAACAGAAACTAACTGGCTGGATGCAAAGAGCTCAAAAAAATATGCGGTTTTAAAAAAACGACACTTAAAACTGATTCTGGATGATGAAGTTATGCTTGATCAAAGAAAATGTTGAAGATGTCCCCAATAGTGACGTGGCAGATATTAACTTGACCAACTAAAAAAAGAAGCCCCCTCTTCCCAAGATCAACCCTTGACAATCACTTTTACAACAAAGTTGCTTTGAAGTGAATCACTTTTGTAGAATAAGTGATGTTCACTTTTACAATAATGTGACTTTTAAATAGTGCAGCAATAAATTAAAAGACTTAAGTGACTCACTTTTATTTTATTTTATTTATGTGAGATGCACTTTTACAATAAAGTAACTTGAAAATAGAAATTCCATGCACTAAAAATTAGCTTGATAAGACTTGAACTCAAGACTTATCAAGGTTTAAAGCAACTTTGGACCAAGTGAGCTAAGTTTAAAAGGTACGTAAAAGTATGGAAAGGGGAAGGGGGCTTTTTTTTTAAACTCTTTTCTCTCATTTTCCGTGCTTGCTTTCTTTTCCTGCAAATCACACAAACAAACAAAAAACGAAAAACAAAAACAAAAAAACTTTTTCCACATAATGGGGTTAGATCTTGGTTAGCTTACCCGGAAAGTCTGCGTTTTCAAGTTTTCTCGTTGTTTCTAATTTTCCATGATCGCACAAGGTGCATGGCAAAGAGCATACGTAGCCAAGAAGACAAGAAAAAAAAACTTTCCCTTACTATTTCTGATTCGTCGTGATCGCGCAAGGTGCACAACAAAGAGCATACGCAGTTAGGGAAGGCAATAATCCGAGACTAAAACAGAAAAGATCTAATAATAAACTGATAAAATATGAAAGATTTAGAAAAAACAAAGTCGTCACTGTAACATTTTACCTTCAGATTTACCGAAATGGATGTTTCTAGAACAACCGAAAATGGTTTTCGGTGAAACGAAAACTATTTCCCAATGGAAACGGCGCTCTGGACACAATGGAATAGCTCCCACAAGCCAAAAATGTACAGAAAATCCAGAACCATAAACCCTTTCAAATTTTCGACAACACCGATTCTAGATCTAGATCAAAACCGAAAGCGACTCTTCATAAAAGCTCTGATACCATGTTCAGGTACACAGGGAACACCTTCAGATATCGTTTCACACAAATAGATCACAGATCAACACACCAATGTTTGTCACGTGGTTAAAACCCTCGAGAGGGAAACAGTCCACGGCCCCATCCAAATAGCTACTTTGAGCAATTTATTATGCAAAAGAAAGAAAGTTACATGAGCTTCTCATAATCGATCAACTAGCCCGGGACCCTCTATGTTCTTTAAATAGAGATCATAGACCAATCAGGTGTTAAGCCACGGATCAATGGTAGGTATGATCTAAGAGAAGTTGAACCGTCGGATCACTTTATGTCTAGAACATATCGTGACCGTCGGATTAGAATATTTACAAATGAATACTAATGCATACTAAAGAAACACACTTTTACCTAACGGATATATTACACAAGTTGTTCTTAACTAACTCCTAAGTGTCTAAATATCCTAACACTTCTATCAATACTGATAGTAAAGATTCTTAGTAGAATATACGATTCGATTTTATCTTTAACTTACTAGTTATGGTAAGTATCAACCTGTTACTTATATGTACAAACCAGTTTCTCTCTAACAGGTTATCAGCTTCTTCATCAACGTTGTACTACATGTATTGTAGTCGTTATTTAAGTACCAAACTAATTGTCATTTACATTCTGTAGGGAAAATTTACTGATTTTAAATCTCCTTGATATTATAGGCTTATTTAATGTAAACATAACTGCATCGTTTCACATGGAATACTATTTTCCCTTACTTCCTAAGTCTAAGTCAATTAGTGTCGTTTTAATGATTAAAGACTTGAGCATGGTATTTTCATTGAAATTTTATTATTCCCATAATGTCTCTCTTACATTAAGTTAATGTTTATAATAACCAATAAGGTAGATCTTTCTACCATGATCAAAATTCTACCCTATCCTAAGTATAGGTTATCTTGAGCAATCACAATCTATCTTGTTCAACACAACAATTATGGTAAAATTACTAGCATTAACAAGTTGAGAAGCAACTAGAGTTTATTAAAGTTTAAACCGAAGTCAAACCTTGTAAAAATCATAGTTATAATCTATTACTATGCTATTAGATTCCATAAATTATGACCATCCAAGTTGTTGGTTTATAAATGATAAGTTGGATTATAGTACATGCATATTTAACAATGTTTTACAAGCATAAAAATCTATAGTAGTTAGAAAGGTTCCAAGCAAATCGACTTTGGACTCTTCCATATATCAAATGGTACCACCTTTCACTAGGGTCAACGTTTATGAATTATTGTTTTGTTCAAACACCAAAATTGGAACTATCAACATTATGATATCGATCATATATGATTACGGTGGGATATATAATTGCCTCCATCATAGTTCATGCATAGTTTGGATAAAAATCATTGTTTTAAATAATTGGGATGATTGGAATGCAGGTGAACTATTGGAATCTACCCATGCATGGTTTGAAATATTGGAGGGCACGTGGTCATCTCCTGGCCGTGTATTGGAGATATAAAACCATTTCAACCCTAACCCTTTGTCATTCTCCCTCCACAGTTCACGCTGGCCTTCAGGCTACTCTGCAAGGTTTTCATGGCAGTCGTGAGTGTCCCTCCTGTTCTAGCTTGTTCCAATACTTGGGTTTAACGTGCTGTAGTCTCTTGAGCTCGGTCTTGTTGCCATACTTCTTAACTATGGGTTTTTATTCTACGAGAGTTTATTGGTTTTGCTTTGCACTTGCTTCCGGCCTGTCTGTAGCTCCATCTTGCCTTCCCCGTGGCCTGTCACTGTGGTGAGAAGCTAAGCTTTACTTGTTGTTGGTTGTGCTTCACCATCGTCGCAGGGTTTGGAGATTTGTATGCACACCTTGCTGTTGGTGACAGTCCCTTCGCTAGAATGTTCATTCTCTTTATTAAGGTAAATATTTAGTTTTGTTTTCAGAATAGAATACTCATAGTAAAATCGTGTTTACAGTAGGTTTTCAATAGTAAAATAATTTTGAATTTAACGCACCGTATTGTGCTTCCTTTGCAGGAACTTGGAACTACTCTTGCAACCTATGGCGAAGGTAAAAGCTGGCTATCTTCAAAGGCCCGTGGATTCAATCCGGTAAGCCCTGGGTTCGACGATTGGGTTTTTACCTTACTTGCAACAGAGTTGTTCGGTGGTGAAACCCTGAGCTTGGAATCTTGTCCAGTTTCGCCATTAGCTATGCAGTTTATTTTTAAAGGTTGTTGTTAGTTCTATTATGTCTACAAACCCTCACTAAGTCGATGGGTAGTCCCGGCTATGAGCTGGGTGTTGTAATTAGTTTTAATCTTCTAGCCTTACGGCCTGTCAATGAAATACATTGGTTTTTAAATAGATTTTCTTCGAGCTCCGACTCATTTTGCAGTATACTATATGAGTGACTCTGTGTATGTTAGGGTTTTCCCTAACCGACTGTTAATAAAGAATTTTACTGTTTATTATATCTTGTAATTTGATTATTGTTTTTAATTAAGACTGTAACTCAGTCATAGCGTAATTTATAGATTTTACTTATTTGCCCGGGAATTATGAGCTAGGGTTTTCCTGAAAGAAACCCTTGTCTAAATAAATTTTTCAATTTATTTTAAAAATAGTTCTGCTACTTGTTAATTAGGTTAAATTAATGTTGCAGGTGTGTTGTGATAATTTTAAGTTGTAACAATACATTTGTCTTTTCATTTGTCCTTAAAGGACTATAAACAGTCTATATTAGTTTAGTTGTTTATTAATAAAGTAATCCAAGTAATTGGATTGTAGCTTAAATGTTGTTATTTGAAACAATAAATTTAGTTTAGGGTTTCGACCCTGTAGTTTACTTTTTCAGGTATAAACCTGTTGATAATTATAGAACAGTTCTTTACACACACACACACACACACACACACACACACATATATATATATATATATATAAAAGTTATTATCATATTCTTATTGTTTTCATTTACTAAAATGATAAAAAGAATTTTACTCAGAGTTCTTTGAAAAAGTAAGCATAGATTTTGTAACTAGTTTGTTCTTTATAATTTAAATACTTTAATGTAACTCTACTTCGTTTATAGTATTTGTTAGTTTTAGCTTAGTTGATATTATTAGTAAATAAACTATATGATTAGTAGTTTATTTCTTTACTGAACTGAATATAACAATGTAACTCAACTGTGACTTTTCTACTACATTGCAACTAGTTACTAAGAACACAGAGAAATAAACCTATCATAATACAGTTTAACTTCCATAGTATTTTAACTTGAATAAAAAGAATAATCTATTGTCTGTGAGCACAACATCTTATCTGCTAAGATATTTTCTTAACATGTTAATCCTTCTACCTGTACTAGATTACTGCTATTTATTTTCCAATATAATTACATAAACAATAAACATAAATAACCAAATTATTTTTCTTTTAATAATAACATACATACTGAAATAAATTACTCTGCTACTACTAAATGCAGAACCACATCTATTCTATTCAGTCTCTTAACATTTTCTTCCATCTACTGTAAATACTCTATCTGTGCTGGAGTACGGCCTGGTCCTTCCAAGTGTGGAAAAACACAGACTAGAATTATTTTCCATCTTAACACATTACTATTTCAAATTCATCTCTTCAATAATCTAAAAGATTACTAACTCTAACATTTTACAAGTGAATATTTAACATTCATTTAACTGTCAGATTCAGATTTAACTATCTAACACTATAAAACAAAATAATTTAGAACCTGATTAGGATAGACAACAATAGCGTTAGGAGGCCATTCCTCCCTACCAAAATCCTGGAGAGCGCTCAAACAATGCTTCCTCAGGACCCCCGAGCCTGTTTCTGGTCTTCTTGGTTGAGAACTGGTGGAGCATGCAAACAGTAGACTAGTCCAATGACTCAGTAAAACACCATGCACTCAGTAGTAAGATCCTTCAGCTTAAAAGCTACACTAGATCACTCAGCAGTTATCCCCCTCAAACTCTTTCCACAATTCCCTTCCATTGAATTTCTCTGAAGTACATTCACCTGAATGATCACTTCTCTAGAATGAGCAACCTCAGCTCTCTTCAATGGGCATTTTTATAAAGATTGCCTAGGTCTTTTGGGTCAATTGTCATTAATTGAGCCACCTGCTCTGATTCCACTTTCTTGGGGAATCATGACCCCAAATGTAGGGAGGTTGCCACCTGCAACAGTTGGAAGTGGTTTGAGGATGCTGCCACATGTCTGTTTGCTCTCCACCCAGTCTCCTCCACCAATTTGACCAGTAAACACTCTTTTAACAGCTCTCCTAAGTTGTTGTCTCCACCTTCATTTATTTATAATAAAAATATTCAGAATTACATTAAATATCCTTGACTCTGATGAGTCATCAATTTCAACTTAGCATAAAATTTAACATATTGTCTTCAAATAATATCAAATAATATAAAAAAAATTTCTGCAAAATTGGGGCATGTGACAGGGAGTGCGGAAGGAGGAATGCAGAAAAGACAGATTCAGTGCAGAAAAGGTGTTTCTGGTCACATAATGGATCTATCAAGGGTGAAACAACTGTTACAATGGTTTCTAAGCTTGTGAATGAATGTTAAAGGATGTTACATGACCCATGAATGTGTTAAATAGGTAGTAAAGAGAAGTTTTAAAGTATTTTGCATATCAGTTAGGTGTATGGGCATCGGGTTCATGGACATCGAGCTATCAGAGCAATGTCGAGTAGTGGGGACGTTACATCGTGGTATATCATAGCAGCAGTTGAGGTCGTGTTTCTCCTCCAGGGTGGGAGGGGACATGACATTGTGGTATCAGAGCTAATGGTTACAACATTAGGCATGGATGGGCCAAGTGAATAGCTTTCAAAGCTATTGGTTGCAACATTGCAGTTAACCAATGTGTTTAAATTCTGAAATTGTAATGTAGCTAACAAACATGTTTATTAACACATTTTGCAGAGTCATAGTGCAAATTGGAAAAGTTGGTTTTTGGCTCAGCCATGAAAACCTACAACATGAATGGTGCACAAGATCAATATGGGCATGAGGTAGATGCTATGGGTGAAAACATTAGATTTGGAAATGTTGAAACATAGTCTAATGGAAGGACATATTAAGAGACTCCGCCAGATTTTGCAACCACCGTGAGAAGCTTAAGGGTGGAAATGTAGAGTCACGGAGAAGATAATGAAAGAATGATTAAAGCTCAAGAAGAGAAAAATCATCTGAATGCATCCATGCTTCATAGTTTGACAAACATCCAGAGGTGGATGAACTCTGAGAATCAGGAAGTAAATACGGAAGGAAGTAAGAGCAGTTCCAGAAGAATAAAAAGGTCTTCCATTGGATCATCTGACTCCGAAGGATCCATTGGGGGTTCAAGCTCTTCATCTCACAGGAATAAGAGGAAGAGGCATTATCAGAACATTTCACGTGATGAATTTAAGAAGGCAAGGCCGCCTACCTTTAATGGTGAGGTAAATACTGGTCAAGAAGTTGAAGCTTGGCTTCTTGGGATGAAGAAATATTTCCAAGTTCAAGATTACTTTGGGAATATGAAGGAAAGGTAGCCATCTTCAATATGAATGGAATACAATCTATATGGTGGGAGCACCTCAGGAAAGTGAAGAAGATTAATGACAGAAATATCGTGTGGAAGCAGTTCAAGAAGTATTTCAAGCAGAAGTACCTCTCTGACATGTACTATGATGATAAGATTAAAGAGTTCCATGAGCTGAGATTGGGGAAGTTGACCATGGAAGAGTATGCAAACAAATTCTTAGAGTTGTTGAGGTGTATGTCAGGTACATTAGAGATGATAAAGTGAAAATTTAGTTTTTTCTAAGTGGGATACCTCAGTCCTACAAATACATAATTGAATTTGATGAACCTATAAATCTAGAAGAGGATATCAAGAAGGCTAAGTATTTCTATGATCAGAACAAAGGAAAACCTGATATCCATAAGGCATGGAAGGAAAAAAATAATGAAAATTTTTTCCAAAGGAAGAAAGGTTTCAAACCCTCTAACTTCTGAAATCAGAAAAGGAAGCCATCATAAGCTGTCACTGAGCTAGTCAGAGTGTGGAAGATAGACCAAGAGATCCAAAGGAGGTCAAACAACCACTCCAAATTTTGGGATGTGGAGGAAACCATACTACGCAGGAACTATTTGCATGAGAATGGGTATGTAAGGCAAGCTCACAACATCCAAGAAGATGAACCTATGGGTCAAGTGGAAATAACCGTCCCTAGAATCTATGCAGTGCTAGAGGTGTTATGATTATTAATCCTCCCTTGGTCAAATGTCTATTAGATTAATTTAGCCTAACTTAGGAACCTTAATTAATTATTTGGGTCCACTAGTACAATTGGGTCCACTTGGCCTAATGGGGTCACATGTACCAGTCACTAGAGTGTGGGGAACACTGCTAGAGGTTAACTGCCACTTACTACATGTGCATGCATCCGTTTGGGCGCCTCCTAGACCAATCCCTACATTCTAGGAGCCACTAGAAGGCCCGACGCCAACCTACTTCAGTTAGTTGGAGTTAGGACTAGTTATTCTTAGTTATTCCCCAATTACTTTCAGTTAGTTCACAATCAGTTAGCTAGTGCAAGATTTGCATGGTTGCATGTGGAGTAGGCGCCTTTTCCCACCTACCACACTCAGTTTCACTGAATTAACTAGTTGTCACCGATTGTTTGAGTTGTTGGACATATGGGAGTTGATTTATTGGACTCCGATATTGATTGAGTCACCATGAGTTAGATGGTCAGTTAGATACAGTCACATCCAATAGATAGATTCAAATCCATCCCTAATTGATTCGAAATCTTTTCCTATGTAAATAATTGTAACACCAGATATTATTATTGTGAATGATACTGTAAATTCCTGAGCAATACTTGTCTGTTTCATGTGTGGTTTGTTTTGTTTAGTTTGTATCTTCATTCTCCATTCATTTGTTACAAACATTATTAGAACTATCTAGTTTGAGATCTAAATGGCATTCAAATTCTAATAAGAGGACCTCCATGTAGATCATCAGTTAACTGTGGTTGAAGTTGAAGGTAAGATTGTTGAGAAATATGTTTCTGTTTTGATTGACCCTGGATCTACTCACAGTTATATCACTCCTAGAATTGTTGAGATTTGTTCATTTAAGAAGTTAAAGCATAGAAAATCATGGTTAGTTCAACTAGCCACTGGAACAAAGAGAAACGTTAGTGAGTGGTAGAAATATGTCCATTTTTCATGGATGGGTTAGTCACCTATGCAGAATTGAATGTTCTGCCACTTGGTTCCTATGATATTCTCATTGGAATAGACTGGTTAGAGGTGCATAGAGTAAAGCTTGATTGTTACAACAAGAATTTTGAATGCATAGATGAATAAGGAAACCCAAGGGTTGTGCAAGGAATTCCAAAGGTGATTTTGTTTAGGCATATTTCAGCAATGCAGCTGAAAAAGTTATGTATGAAAGGTTGCATATTGTATGCAACCCATGTTGTGGAGGTAGTAGAGAATGAAACTCCTAGGTTGGAGGACTTTCATGTATTGCAAGAATTCAGGGATGTTTTTCCTGATGAAATTCCAGAGCTTCCTCCAAAGAGAGACATTGATTTTACAATTGAACTTGTTCCTAGAGCAGCACCAGTGTCCAAGACACCCTACAGGATAAGCACACCATAATTTCTAGAGCTGAATATGTAGCTGCAAGAGTTGTTGGAAAAGAAGTACATCGGGTTGAGTGTGTCCCCTTGGGGAGCACCAGTTCTATTTGTGAAAAATAAAGATGGAACACTCGTGTTATGTATTTATTACAGACAGTTGAACAAAGTCACTATGAAGAATAAATAACCTTTACCTCGAATTGATGACCTTTTTTATCAAATGAGAGAAGCAAAGGTATTTTCCAAGATTGACTTGAGGTCCGGTACCATCAAGTAAGGATCAAGGATGAAGATATTCATAAGACAAAACAAGTTATGGACATTGTGAGTTTGTAGTGGTACCATTTGGTCTCACAAATGCACCAACTACATTTATGTGTCTCATGAATAGTGTTTTCAGCAAGTATTTGGACAAGTTTGTTCTTGTTTTCCTAGATGACATTCTTACTTATTCTAAGAATGAAGAAGAGCATGAAGAATATTTGAGGATGACATTGAAATTGCTAAGGGACATAAGTTGTATGAAAATTTGAGAAAATGTGACTTCTATAAAGATAGAATTCATTATTTGGGTCACATTATCTCAGAGGAGGGCATATCTGTGGACCCTGAGAAGATTGAAGCCATTATGAATCGGCCAACCCCAAGAAATGTGACAGATGTAAGATCTTTATGGGAATTGCAAAATACTACGGGAGGTTCATTGAAGGATTCTCCAAGGTTTCACATTCAATCACTTCTTTGCAAAAAAGAAGGGGTTAAAGTTTGAATGGACACCAAGATGTGAAGAGAGCTTCCAGTAGTTGAAGAATCTTCTTACAAGTACACCAGTTTTTAAAATTGCACACCCAGAAAAAGATTTTTTGGTGTGTACTGATGCATGTAATCAAGGACTTGGAGGATTTCTTATGGAAGACAACCACGTGGTATGCTACGAGTCAAGAAAGTAGAAGGAGCGTGAGAATAACTATGCTACTAATGATTTAGAACTTGCAGCCATAGTACATGCTCTCAAGATGTGGAGGCATTACTTAATGGGAATAATATTTGAGCTAAGGACATACCACTATGGTATGAAATACTTGTTTGATTAGCCAACATTAAATCCTAGGAAAGCTAGATGGCTGGAGTTTTTGTGTGAGTTTGATTTTGAAATCAAACAAATAAAAGGAAAAGAAAATAAATTGGTTGATGCACTCAATAGGAAGGTGCATGAAATTCATGTGGCATCTCTTAGTACTTCCCAATCAGATTTGAGACAACAGATTGTCGATCATACTATTGAGGATGAAATGTATGTGCAAATAAAAGACAAGTTGCAGCAGCAAAGCCTTGAAAATAAATATAAGGGATATAAATTGGAGGAAAATGAACTTATTACTTATAAGAGCAGAATTTATATTCCAAATGTAACAGAATTGAGGAGAAATTTTATGGATGAGATCCATCAAGCTCCATATTCTGGTCACCCAGGATATCAGAAGACAATTGCTACAATCAAAAAGCAATATTTCTGGCCAGGAATGAAAAAGGACATTGTTGAGTATATTTCAAAGTGCGTGAAATGTCAGTAGGTGAAGGTTGAGTATCAACACCTAACATGGTTATTGCAGCCTCTTCTAGTCCCAGAATGGAAATGGGAAGTTGCTTCCATGGATTTTATTACAGGATTGCCAATAACTGCAAGACAACATGATTCCATCGTGGTTGTGTTGCATAAGTTGACAAATGAAGCACATTTTATACCGGTAAAGTCCACGTATAAGACTGATGCCATTGCAAAGATATTCATGAAGGAGATTTCCAAATTGCATGGATTGCCTAAGGCAATAATCTCTGACAGGGATACCAATTTCACTTCCAATTTTTGGAAAAGTCTATTTGCAGATTTGGGTAAAACGTTGAACTTCAGCACTACCTACCATCCTCAGACTGATGGACAGACAAAGAGAGTGAATTAGGTGCTTGAAGACATGCTTCAAATGTATGTGATGGACAAACCATCCAAGTGGGAGGATTATTTACATTTGGTAGAGTTTTCCTATAATAATGGACAACAAGCATCATTGGGAATGAGTCCATATGAAGCTTTGTATGGAAGAAGGTGTAGGACACCAGTAAATTGGGATAACCCAGTGAACGGGATTGTGCATGGTCCATAATTTCTCAAGGAAATGGAGCAAGAGGTTGCAAATATCAGGAATAATTTGAAAGCAACCCAAGATAGATGGAAAATCTATGCAGATAAGCATATAGTGCATAGAGAGTTTAGTGTTGGGGATCATGTTTACCTTAGAGTGAGGAAAAGAAAGAGTTCCTTAAAGCTTGGAAGTTGTGCCCATATGCCACCTAGATATTGTGGGTCTTTTAAAGTGTTTGAAAGAATAGGGCCAGTGTCATATAGACTTGCATTTCCTGCTAGCACTAGAGCTCATAATGTTTTTCATGTTTCCTTGCATAAGAAATATGTGCATGACCCTAACCATGTGATAAATTGGGATATGATTCAGGTGGAACCCAAGGGAGATTTCCAAACCAAGCCATTGTGCATCCTCAATTGAAAGTTCACAATGCTCCGGAAAGAGTCGTTGGACAAATAAAGGCGCAATGGGAGCACTACGGTCTTGAAGAGGCTACGTGGGAGCTGGAGGATTCCTTGCTATTGGAACATCCATTTTTGTTCAATTTTGTAAAGCACTAAGTACAGTGCTAATGAAGGGGGAGGGGAATGTAACACCTCGTATTTGACCCCATGGTATTAAAATTATACGTTATGTATTTATTGTATTTAAATCATGGGGAGGAGCTCAAGGCCAAGCCCCTGCCATTGATTTGGTGTTTTGTGTATCAATGATCAAGGTTGATATAGATGGTTATAGTGCTAAGTTAAGCACAATATATTTTGAATATCATGTAAATACACAATTTAATAAAATACCACAACTAGCTATGCACTGCAACGTGAAAGAGATAGGGGCATGATTTCACAAGGAATAGGGAGGGGAGTTGGTCAAACTCCTAAGCCAATAGGGTGAGACAAGATGTCAATGGGGGAAACCCTAAACCCTTAGCTACCTTTTTTTCCTCTGTCCTCCGTCATTCAATTCTTCTAGAAGAACGGTTGAGGCAACTAATTCCTTGGGCAGAGCAAGGCATGGCAGTCTCATTTCGTGTCTGAGCAAGCCTGTAGTCTGGGGAAGCCATATTCTTTCTTCTGCAGCAAGTAAGCACATGATGCATGCTAGTTTGTCTTTCCCTCAGTCGAGGGAAGGTTTTGTTGTTCCTCAATGTTCATTGTGGGTCATTCGTGGATGGTAGTGTTGTTCACCATCCTGAGTCACACAAGAGTTGTTCTAATCCATGTGTCAACCCTTTTCCTAATCCCAAAATTTCCCTCTGCTAAAGTTGATTGATATTGAGCTTGTTTCTACCTTTTTTACCTCTTTAGGAAGGTCGGCGCTCTTTCCCTTCATGCTAGAAGCGCCAAAGGCTCTCTTTCTCTTAAATAAATGTGCATCGACGCTCTTTCCCTTCATGCTAGAAACTGCGACAGTGATCTTTCCCTTCCTATTAAATGCATCAATGGTGTTTTAAGGGCAAAAAATGAAGCTTTGAGGCCCTTCTCGAAGGTGTATGAGGTGGAAGATTATCCATATCATATAGGTGAGGTGGAATTCGGTTCCTAACCTATGGGGAAGATCCCTTAGACCCCTGCTCCTAATCCTCAACCTACTCTATCCCTTTATCCTTATAAATTAAACCCTCTCTCTATTGTGAAGAGAGGAAGGAATATGGTACTACTATGCTGGTGGAATTTCTACGTGATCCCTATCATCCATTCGGAGGCTTACTAGCTTGCTTTGGGGGCTTTGGATTGGATTGTTGGGTGGAAAGTTGTAGCGTTAAGGCTAAGTTGTGATATTCCTTCTTTTATGTAATTCTATATATCTCCTTGATTACATTAATACAAATATCTTTCCATAAATGTTATTGTATTAATCATTTTTAGAGATTTCTTCCTTAATTGTTAGCTTAGATCAATTCATGTTTGGATACACATGTATTGTTTGCTTGTTTCCACTTGCTTTACATGGTTTTGCAGCTGAAGATGTGAAGGCTCTGGAGCTTGGAATAACAAAGAGAGAAGAGGATTTTCATATCTCAGCTAAGTGATCTATTTGTTGACTTGTGTCTCTATTGATCTAGGAAAGTATGATGTATGATGTATTTGATTTGTTCTAGATCCACTTGGACTAGGGAGATCTGGCTTGAGTAGATTTGTTTGATAACAATAAGCCCAAATGTTAGCTAGCTTGGCTTTGTAGCCTGATAAACCCAACAGCATTTGGATTGATTTCCTGCAGCCTAATAAACCCAACTGTGTGTTGGATTGGTTGGACAATCTGATAAACCCAATTGAAGGTTGGATTAGCTATGTGTGATATGGTTTGGTTGTGTGTGAGTATGTTGTTCCCTAGTTCCTTGTGGAAATAATGCCCATATCGGGGTTAGTAGTGGTGTTGAGATATTGATGAACAAAATAGCCTATGGTTGGGTGGAACATTGCAGATATATAGCTAGTTGCGGGACAACTTCATCTTCAAAAATAAGTATTGTGTTGTGTTATTTCTGCAATGTATTTGCTTATGAATGAATTGAATATGATGAATGCTTGCTAATTATTTCAATATAGTTTACTGTTGTTAAATGATTCTTGCATTTGCATATGTATATGCCTTATATGTTTCAATGTATTCTGCTTATTTTCATGGAGGCTAGAATCCTGGTTTCAGAGTCAGAATGCATCTGACTTAAGTGTTTCCGCACCTCGAAACCCACCTATGGAAAGCGGAAGGCGGAAGAGAAAAGTTGAAACAAATCAGAATGTGGGTTTTTCGCACTCTGGGATTCGCCTGCGGAAGGCGAAAGGTGGAAAATAGGAAAAAGACAAGGCATAATGTTGGTTTTCTACACCCCGGAATCCTCCTACGGAAGGCGGAAGTGGAAAAAGAGATGAAATTTCTAGGGTAAAAGTGTGTTTTCTGCACCCCGAAATATTCCTGTGGAAGTCGAAAGCTGGGAGGTGGGAAATGGGAAAAAGGTTAAGGCAAAATGTTGTCTTTCCGATTTCCAATATCCACCCGTGGAATGCAGAAGGAAGAAGGTAGAATGTGGATGAGTAATTCTATCAAAAGTTATGTTTCTAATTCCTGAGTTTCGCAATGGAATGCGAAAGGCAGAATGTGGCTGAATAATTCCGTCAAAAGTTATGCTTTTTATTTATGAGTTCCACAGGGGAAGGAGGAAAGGAGGAAGGTGGAAGGCGGACATGGTTAAGAAATTTCGTCGAAATTTGAGTCTTTTGATTCTCGAGTTCTGCAGCGCAAGGTAGGAAGGCAGAAGGCAAAAAAGTGGTTAAGTAATTTCGTTAAATGTTAAGTTTCAGATTCCCGAGTTCTAATGTGGAAGGCGGAAAGGCAGAAGGTGGAAGGAGTAAAGTGTGTGAATGAATCCATCTCACATTATGTTTGCAATTTCTGGATTTCACAGCAGAAGGCAGAAAGGGGAGTGTGGAAGGCGGAAAGTGGAAAGGACAGGTTCAATGCAGAAAAGGTGCTTCTGGTCACAAAATGGATCTGTCAAGGGAAAAACGACTGTTAGAGTGATTTCTAATCCTGGGAATGAACTTTAAAGGATGTTACATGACCCATGATTGTGTTAAAGAGTTAGTAAAGAGATGTTTCAAATTATTCTACATATCAGTCAGGTGTATGGGCACCGGGTTCATGGACATTGAGCTATCAGAGTAGTGTAGAGTAGCGGGGACGTTATATCATGGTATATAATAGCAATAGTTGAGGTCATGTTTCTCCTCCATGGTAGGAGGGGATGTGGTAGTTACATAGTTTAGTTGTCTTTCCATTCGACACAAATGCCATTGTTCTTTCTATAGGATTGGGATTCCACCTATTTTGTGATCTTGCTCTCAGCCACATGTTACTCTATCATATTCACTCATTTTCCTATCCATGGACTTCTAGAATTATGCCCTTTATGGCATTTTGATGTTTCATGTTACACACTCATGAGCCCACCACTCCATCCATGCAACAAAAGTTACATTGTTTTTCTACCATTCAACATCCCTCAAGGATATTACCATTAGAGCCCTACCCCCCATTTTTTCCATCTTCTATCATCCATCCATTGACTCATTCGTTCATTCATTAGACATTTAATCTCCTTATCTTCCCTCCTTATCTCACTGAGGTGGTCACCCCACCTAAGCAACCTTTGTATAACGACACTTTTAAGAATCCATTTTTATCAGATGGTCACACATATGGGAATCCATTACATTTGAGTACTCTTTTGTACTCCCTCTTTGAAGTCCATATATCAAGGAAACCATTGAAAAAAATTACTCCTTAGCACTCCTACATATCATGTATAGCCTCATTTTGTGGAAGCATCCCTGGTCAGTTTTGTGCAGATAATGTTTCCATGAGTCACCCATGGAGTCATACTAGCATCATTCTCCCTTATATTTGACATCATTTTACCCCTATTTTCTCATCTATGAGTTCCCCGCCATTGTAGTTATGTCCCCTTATACCTCAATTGTGTCTCTCCCCTGATATTGTCATGATTCTCACACATGCTACTAGATCATCCATGCCTTTATGATATTAATAAAGGAATTTTGAGTTCGCCACTCAGTTACCCTCATATCCCATCCCTTATTGGTGTTTCATTCTGTTATTCATCTCTATCCATTCCTTGGTCTTATCCCATCTCTATCCATTCCTTGGTTGTATCACTCATGCCCCCTTCAAGGAAACATAATTTCCTTTTTGGTAGAGAGTCTCCCTCTCTCGGAATCGACACATCCATTCCAGAGGATTGACGTAGAGGCACCTTATACCTTGGCCTCATAACCATCACTAATGGTTTCCCTTTAACCGAGTGAGGGGATACCTCAATGCCACTTAAATTGTGTGTTTCTCATATTCTCAACTTCAGCTCACCATTGCATTGTTTAGAGTCATAAAGGTTTATGGTTCTCTCATTTGGTTAATATAAAACCTCAGATATCCTCTACTCTAGCCATTTTGTGAGTCTTTTTGGAATCCCTTAATTCCTATGCTTCCTATGGTACTCGGTCTGCCTTGGCGACAATTTTTGGAATCCCTCCAGTTATATGCTTCCTACGATATTTAGTCCCAGTTGTAGTTCCATGGAATTATTTGATTCACTTGTGAGGATTGACTTTCCTCTATCCTCCTTCCAGATCTTGGCCCACTTTAATTTCAACAGAACATTAGTTAGTGTGATTTTACTATGATTCATCATTCCATTGTTATGACATGTGTTCTTCAAATCAACCATGGTTGGACCATGATTATGTATCCATTGTATCTCCAGATTGGGTTCCTCATTGACCCTCAATATGTATTCAACTTATTTCCCTCTTTTACTCTCATGAAGTATTATATCCACTCGTTATCCATGTATTGATAAGGCCCCTCTTGGTCTAGATCCCACTTTATATTGAGACAATGATACAAGCATGGGTATGCATGTCTTGTCTATATATTTCATATTATAAGAACCTCATCCATTTTGATTTTTGTGTATATAAGTATGGGCCTCTATATTCCCTCAGGAAGGTGAGTTCCCTCTGATGCAGTCTCCATCTTTTATGTCACCATCATCCCCTATATCCTAGAAGTTTGAAAATCCTATGATGTATTTTGTCCATATGATGAGCTCTTGACTCACACATTAATGAGAAATCTATCTAAAACCATTTTTTCTCACATCCCATGTAATTAGATTCATCATCCTTACGCATAATCATACCACACCATCAGAACCATCATGTCATATCATTTCATCCACATGCACTTGGGGAAGTGATAAAAAAACCCAAAAAGTGAAAGTCAAACCCAAATTGACCACCCTAGAAGGAGGTCACGGGTTTTCCCTTGAAATCAGTGACCTGGGTTGTATATTTTCACCCAAAAGGCATGACCTGGTCCCAAAACTTAATCTTCATTAATATTTTGTTATCTCCCTCCTTCATCGTGAAGAACGGGCTAAAATTGGACACGAACCTTGATGTGGTCGAAGTTAGTTAATGTATCTAAGATTCAAAAACATAATTTCTCCACTAAGCAATCAAGGAAATAAAGAATGTTCACATTGCTATTGCTTCTATATCTATATCTTGTCCACTCTTTTTCCTATAAAAATCCCTCAAGGTCCCCATTCCATACACACAATTTCCCTTTGTCACTCATATTGTCAATTCTCCTAGAATTATAAGAAAACCATATCTTACTTTTAACTTCACCTAAAGTAGATCGTCATTGTTACAGTTGGATAGAAGTTGCAAGATTTCAAAGAAGACAAGCATACCTTCCCTTGGAAAAGTGTAGAGGTCCCTCTTCCTCTTCACTCTAACAAGTTTCTCATTATTGTACCACTTCTTTGTGATACTATAAAAACCATTCTTTAATTCATTACACATTGTAATGGCACTCTTTATGTGTGATGTGATTGAAGAATGATGAGATCTTGTTAGTTTAGTTTAGTTTGTTTTGTTGTTGTTGTTTCCCCTATTATCAATCTATACCAAAGTTACACAACCCTTTGGTATGTTCCTTTTGCATGTGTGGGTGATTATTCACATCATACAATGGTCACTCAGAGTCAAATAATGAAATAACATCCATCCTTCTCATCATGATGGAAGTAGGTGTAACAACTCCAAAAATTCATAAGTAAATAAAAATAATTATAAGGGTCTAACTGTAAATACATAATGTAAACAAATTCACACTAACCCTTTTCATCCTAAGATTTAACTTGAGCTAGTGCTTTATCCATTGAACATGACCACTTAATTACGACAATCTTTATCTATGCAACATACTGTTATACTGAACTGTTTTATTTGTTGTCAAGATGTAAAAGAAATGTTGTGTTTATTTATCATCAGTTAGAGTTGGTTTTGTTTGCCTTGTTATGTTTAAAGTATTTTTAACCTTGTTAGGATGCCAGGGCCTTGGGTTTTTACAGGTCTTACTTAGATTCTTGGCTAACGGAAAACCTATTTATACTTTACAGGTATTAGCGTGGAAATATTTCCTCATATTGATGATATCTAACAGGCCTAAGTAAATACCCTAAAAGGGATCCTAACTATGCTGAGCGAGATCCACCAAACCACTATCCAAAGAATCTAAGTATTTATACTTCAATTTAAACATTAGAGCAAGTATATTATAATGTAAATATGGTGGCTTTTAAAGAAAAAGAAAAGGGTAAACGGACAGTGTTTGAATTATAGATTTTGGGAAAATATTAAAACCTAAGTGGAATTTAAGGAAGCCACGTGAAGGCTTACGACTTTCCAGCTGGAAGTCACTACGCCTTTTTGAAAAACCCTAAGGGTTTACTTCGCCTATGCATTGTATTACTTTACCTCTGCGCCGTGTTATCCACCTCTACACTATGTAATCGATGGTAGAAGGGTAGAGGCTTCTTGGCCTTCTCTTAACCTTTGATACCAGCCAAATTCTATAAGAAGTTCCAGCCTTATGTCGTCTTGGTTTGGATCTGGCCCAACAGCATGGTTTCTCTCAGTGTTAGTTCTGTGGTTCAACTACATTATTCCCTTGACCGTCGTTGCCATCATCGACTTTGTGAAGGGTAATTTTTTAATACTGTTTGCATTATTGCTTTTCGTTGTTCTAGAAATATACTTTTAAATATGTGTTTGACCTCTGCGTTGTTTGCTTGCAGAAGGTTCTAACTGGGGTTGCTACACTATATTTGAACCGATCTCCGTGGAGGTGGAACCATGGTCCTAGTAAGACCTGTTACCCTGCATTCCTTGCTCCTTGTGGCTCTGTGGTTGGGTTAGCGCTCTCTTGGGTTTGGATTCATTGGTTCTTATGTGTTTCTTCAGTTGCAGTGGTAAACCCTCTTATGGTTTCTGCATTATGGAATTTTATAGTTGGTATTGTAACAAGTCTGCCTCATACTGTGGAGTCCTAAGGAAACTAAAATGTAACACTTATATTTATATATTCTATGGATTCAACCTCTTATTGCAATTTTTTATTTTTAAATAAAAATTTTAAGGTTTAAAGATAACCATTTTCGCCAGGGTTTATGGACCTGTGACTTACTTCGCTTTGGTTGTAATTATGATAGTTTTACTCTGGATATATAGTGTTGTATTTTGATTGTAATTGTGCTTTTAATAATGTGTTTCCTAAATGGTAAGTTTAAGGTCGTGAGGCCACTACAATTTCGAAATCGTTAAGTAAATATTATTGTGTCAAGTTTTGAGCTAGCAATTCATTGGTTGGATAAATATAATCAAGTCGTAAGGATGTTGCTTGTTTCATCATCGTAGTTGTGTGATTAGATTGTATTTTTGGTTTATTGTGTTTTAGTTTTACTTAAACCCTTGTTGTAGGAACAAAGGGCCTTTCGGCTTTGAAATGTTATAACACAGATGTATACAGGATTTGAACCCTCGACTTATCCATTTCTGAACTGGTTCATTTATTATGGTTATTAGCATATTTATATACTACTGTAATAAGTACTTTGGATAAGAAATATATCTTGGTTACTGTTTAAACAAAGGCTGCACCTATCTATGTCAATTTTTTACTTTAATTATGGTATTTCTTTTAAATAAGATAGTCTTTAC
>LPNX011041312.1:5689-26529 GCA_001517045.1 Pseudotsuga menziesii | reverse complement strand
TTTTTGCAAATGCAGTAGAAATAACCCAGTCAAACCACTTTATTATATTCTGCTAAGTAAAGAATTAAACTATAAATACTTAGTTTATGTACATCTTATCAAAGAACTCTAATAAACCCTGTCTGTAATTTATTACATAAAACAAATAGAATATGATAATAATCTAACATATAAATAAATGATTATTTATGAAAAGAACTGCATTAAAAATTACAAACATGATATACATGTAAAAGAAAACTACAGGGTCAAAACCCTAAACAAATATTACATTTACAAATGACAAACATTTAAGCTCTAATCCGATTATTCGGATTATTTAATGATAAACAACAAAACTATTATAAATTGTTTACAAGCCCTTAAGGACAAGAAAAAAGACAATGGTAATTTTATAACTGGAAATTTCCACCACACACTTGTAACAACAGTTAAAACAAATTTAATAAAGTAACAAAACCTATAAAATAATAAATTGAAACATTTATTTTAACAAGGGTTTATTACAAGAAAACCCTAGCTAGTATTCTCAGCAAATGAGTAAAATTTATAAACTATCCATGACTGAGTGACAGTCTTAATACATTAACAAAAATATTTTATGAAATACATTAAATAGTAATAATATTCATTTAGAGTCAAATATGGTAAAAACCCTGAGTACACGTAGTATCAAATAGTAGTACTGTAAACTCAGTCCAAGCTCGAAGAAAGAACTTTCTTAACAAAATTACTGTTTACATTAACAAGCCATAAGGCTGAGAATTTAAACCAGATACAATACCTAGCTCATGGTCAGGCTTACCCATTAACTATCAAGGGTTTAAATACTTGTTAAAATCAATAACAACCTTTAAAAATAAATTGCACAACAAATGACGAAACTAGAATAGCTTGCAAGCTCAGGTTTTCTCCAATTGAAAACCCTGATACAAGTAGGGAAAAAACCCAACATTTGACCATAGGGATTACCCGTTTGAAGCCTCAACCTTCAAAGACAACCAATATAATCTTCTTCACAGATGATGAATGTAGTCTCAATCCCTGCAAGGAGATTTCATCGCAAGGTGTCAATACTCGAAGCTCTTAAAATATTGTGTACATATTTGTAAAAAAACCACAGACTGTATAATAAAAGCAACACTTAATAATTTACCTCATAAAGAATGACGAGCAGTCTTATGGAAATACTGTCACCAACAGTGACATGTGCTTATAGTTTTTCACCCCTTACAACGAGGACAAAGCACTTTCAAACAACAAGTAAACTCTTAGCTTCGCACATTAGTGATAGATTGAGGAAGGAGCAAAATGGAGTATAGACAAGCCGCAAGCCAAGTGCAATGAAACCAAGCAACTCTTGCAGGATAAAACCCATGATTACAAAGAAATGAAATTAAGACTAATAAATGAAAACTACAGCAACATCCACGAAAGGCTTAGAGCAAATTGGAACAAGAAAGAACCCACAGCCACCATTAAAAGCTTGTAGAGCAGCCGAAAGCCAGCTTAAACTGTGGAGGAAGAATCACAAGGTGTTAGGGTTGTAAGAGTTTTATATTCTCCATTATATAGCTACGAGATGACCATGTGTCTCAGGAAAAATCAAACAATGCGTGGGTTGAGTTCCATTTTCCAATCATTTAAACAATGATTTTAATGATACGATGCATAAAACTATAATATATGTCGTATATATTCTTTATCCTATGGGTTGATAGTTCATCATTGGCTTTGGGATAACAATGACAATATTAACATTGACCTAGCAAAAAGGTGTCACCACTTAAAATTTGGATTATCCTGACAATAATCACGTATAGAATCTTTAAACTATAGTAAGCATGTATGCTAGTATTTCAATAAGTATGCACATTTATAATCTTTATAAAAACCAACAACTTGAGCGATGACAATTTATAAAATTGGATAGCATAATGATTAATGGAATCATGGATTATTTACAAGTTCAATTTTGTTTTAGACCTGTTCAGAACCTTCAAACTAACTATAGACTTGTATGTATATAAACATAGTAGTTTATGCATGTTTATAAATCTATTAAAACCAATGAATCAAATGGTAGTAAACTATAAAGTTGGCTAGTATAGTAAAACAACACATTTATGAATTCTTTTACATAGCTCAATTTGGTTTAAACTTTAAGGGACAATATATGTTTCCCAACTTGGGAGTTGCTGGTAATTTACCATGTCTATTTATTTGGTAGGATGATTTTATGTTTATACAAGATAACTGGTGCTTAGCATAGGATAGAAGGTTGATAATTATAGAAACATCTTCCTTTGAAGTTGTTATAGACAGTAACTTAATACTAGAAAAGCATTATAGTAGTAATGGAAATTATATGGAATAATCTTACTCAAGTCCATAATCAATTGGATTAACATGGATTGACTTAGGTTTAAGAAGTAAAAGATAAACAATTGTCCAAGTGAAACCACGTAGTTTTTTTTAACCTAATTACACTTATAATAACAAGAAGTTTTACAGGTTGGAAAATTCCCTACAAAATGAAAGTATCGAACAGCTGGATATTCAAGTAAATATTGTGATAATGTATACAATAAAATAGTACAACAAGTATAACATTGCAGAATATGTGTATCAGAGTAGAAGTTACTATGTAACAAAGATTACAAGTTCAAGTCACAGTAAATATCTTTACTATCACTAGGTTCGATAAAGATAGGAACTCTTTTATTTGAACCTTTCTTATAAAGAATAACTGAAGAAAACAAACTACTTTACCTCATTGAGTTGCTTGGAATTTATCAGCTTATCTACTAAGCATTTTTAATTGCAAATAGAAACACTTCTGGATACTTTATGAATTTAAAATGTTTCCTTGTTCGATCATACCTGTAAACCTGTAAAAACCAGTAATCTTTCTGCATTAGCATAATTGCTAAGTAAGCCCAAGATTCAAAGTTAGATTCCACCTACTTTCCATAAAGAAGACTCGTTAGTAAAGTGAAATAAAACAATATACAAGTAAACCTTATTCTTGTTACAAAAAGGAAACAGTTTAGTTAACGTAATTGAGATTATGTAATACTAATCAATTGACTGTTTCTTTTTCTGCTAACTTTCAGCTGTTAGTAAACCGCAGATTCAGCATTTTTTGTTATCTCAAAAAAAAATATTTGTGAAAAATTGGGTTTTTGACATACTGCGAGTTCTGAAACAATACTAACTCATCAGCGTCGAAAATTGAAAGGATTAAATATCGATGAGCTAGTCCCAAAGGCGTTGCAACAATGGAGCATACATTACCTAAAATTTCTGCCACTGCAGAGAATATAGTGACCAAGAGTTCCGATTCAAACCTCTAATGACCTCCGACAGTGATGAAATCAGATTGGAAGAACTAAGGATTAAGCAGCAGTGAGGTAAAGCTGAAAGGTGCCAAAATGTCAATGATATAAAAAACTAAATTCCACCGAAGTCAAGTAGCAGAAGTCAAAAATTGAAAAGTCTAAAGTGTCGATGAATTAGTCCTCTAAGGAGCCGCAACTACAGATAAAATAACGATTACAAGTTCCGATGGTGAGATGTTTTGACTTCTGATCGCTGATCAAATCAGTTCGGGACTTGAAAACTTTAAAACATCGGCAAGATAGTCCACTAAGTATCTGCAACAGAGAAAGATATATAGACTGTGAGTTCCATGAGAATATGGAAACTAACTAGCATTGGAGATGCTAAAGACTAACTGGTGGAAAAATAGTTCACTGCGGAGCCATAGCTACGGAGAATATAGAGATAAAAAGCTCCAATAGAGGACAAGAATCATTCTGATAGCACAACAATAGAAATTTGTCATTGGTGGGAAGAACTAAGAACAATTGAGCGGCAAGCTAGTTCACTAAGGAGCTGCAACGATGGAAGAAAAACAAACTACGGCTTCCATGAGAAGATGAGAACTTCGGCGATTGGAGGTTCTAAGGAAAAATGATCGGCAAAATAGTCCATTATGGAGATGCAACTATGAAAGAAAGATAGAATGAGGCTTCTCCGAGTAGATTAGAACTTTGGTGTAAAAAAGGATAAAGACTAATTGATGGTAAGATAGTTAAATAAGGAGCCGCAACAGCATGAAACAAAAGGAATATGGATTGGCGAAGTTCACAAAGTGTGACAATAAAATATCATCGGTGATCATAAAGACTAACCATCGACGAGTTAGTCCACTAAGGAGCCAAGACTGCAGCAAGGATGAGACTTAAGGCCCCAATGGAACAGAGGAAAAAGCCTCCGATCGATGACGGTAGTGGGAAACTGTGAAAACATTGGGACTTGGAGCACCAAAACTATAGAAGCAGTGAGGCTTGGAGCTCCAATGCAATAGAGGAAACAACATCTGATCGGTGATTGCAGCAACAAAGAAAAGGTTTCCGGTGGATTGAATAGGACTGTGCACGTTATATAAACGCTGATACAGTGGCTATTGGCGGCAATTCAACAACGAACCAACAGTGGTGGTTATCAGCTATTACTTCAGTCATTAAATTTGCTCAGTGAACTATATCTTCATAGTAGTTAAACAAACAGTTAGCAAGCATTTGAATCTCTAATAAGAAAAAACTATCACTTTCAAATATTTTTTATCTAAGCAGATTGGATTTTCAGGATCCGTAAAATTTGTAAAAGGCTATAAAGACCATCATTATTTGATTAATAAAGGTTCGATTCAAGGGATTTGTAAGCCCATCCTATTAGCAAGCATCTCATCTAGTTTTGTCATAATACGACCTCTTTTGTTGTGATTTTATCAGCCATCTTCTAACATCCCTCTCGGATACCCTACATAATTTGTAAATTCCCTCTTGTATGCCAGAAAATATTTTGTATTTTTGTATGGGTTCTTTGTTGAGGAGCTCAAGTCCAAGACGCCACCAGTAAAACCTAGAAAGATAGGTGATTATTTCCCCAAAAAAGAGTAGACGTGGAAGATGAAAGTTATTGACATAACTTAGCAACAGGAAGGTAGATCCCTTGTGTAAAGAGGCCTACAGAAGTCCTTTAGGAACTACAACTTTCGATATAACCTACTCACAGATAAGTAACCAAGGAGAATGTGAGAAAGAGAATAATCAACACCGACACAAGTAAATTAATGGCTCTACAACTTAAAATAAGGAAACATATAAGTGACCTTAGCGAGCAAAAGGTCATGGCATACTATATTTAAGGAGGTATGTTACTCCCTGAGAATTGGGACTTAGTTAGCATATCTATAACATACAAATTTTTTACGGGGAGCTCACATGGTCTATAAATCCTAAGGATATCCGGCCTTTAAACAACGAAATTTCAAAATAGGTTGAAGAGAAGTTAGAATAAGTCTACTTGTTTCACCTTTAGGGCATAAAGCGCCGAGTGTGTTCCCCCTTGAACTCATATGAAAGTAACTCAAGCCTCATCCTATATATATATTCTAATCATCTTATAGTTAAAAAAGGATGAAACACTTCTAAAAGATTCAACTCTATGATTGACTGTAAAAGAAGACAATGATGGTTAGATAAGAGGTACAACTTCTAAATATAAAAATCAATGCTACCAATGGTTGATAAATCTTCCTAGTAACATTGGCGAGACTTATTTTTAGCTTATATAAAAATGGGAAAATAAAGTTTTGGGAAGGGTATGCCCTTATGAGGAAAAAGTGAGTTTCCTCCAAACTTTCTTTTAATAAAATAAAACGAGTAAGTGGAGAAAGCATCATGATAGGACCTCTGAAATTGGTAGTAGCAATTTAGGAAAAATAAAAAAGGATATTCCTCCAACAAGGAGAAAAATCCCACCTTTTGAGGGATTCTATCAGCTAATACCTATGTTTCAGGAGAGGAATGTGCAGTAGGGGAAGGGGCATATTTAGAATGGGAATAATTTCAGTTTTTGAGAATGACACAAAAAAAAAACTTCCTGGCCATGTTTTATAAAAACCCTAGATATGATGGGGAAAGGGCGCATGATTTTGGAGAGGAGTGCCTATTCGAGGAAGAGCTCTTCCTTTTGGGAAGACTTCCTAGTATTGGGGAATGGAGAGTTTTAGCACATGACTGTGAGAACTCAGCCATGAGATCAAAGGAGAAAGATCCCAACTCTTAACGCTGGGGAAGAACTCCTTCAACAACCTATGTTTTAAGGATAAGCTGAGGACGATCATGGGAACTACATTGCGATTCACTCTTTTCTTCAAGCGGACCATAGGATTTTTAGTTCAAAGATGCAGAACTGGAGCATGTTAACAATTATAGGAACCGTCCTGGAGATTTAGGTATGAGTTCCACCTTTTTTTTTATTTGCATCAAAGTCCCTCGAATCTCCTATATGTGTTTGTCTTACCTGGGGAGGTCATTTCCTGGTTGGCACTTTAGGAAATACATTTAGGTGATGAAATAGATACAAACGAGATTCGATAGGAGTGAAGGAATGTTAAATTTGTTTCACGATGTTGATGACCATGAGAACCCTCACCTTGTATGTGTCGATCTTAAACATTAATTTTTGACTTTGCCGACTCATGACATGATGATGATCTGATCTACGACTGTAAGGTTAAGAATCTTAGGTCGGGATGACCCTCAACATGAGTGTGAATCTTTGTTTTTCTCTTGAGTCACAAAGGGCGTGAAGTAGCAGCTGCGACATGGTTGAGTTCGTCTATTGTATATCATATGAAATTATTGGAATTTTGGTATTTCTGTCCAGAGTCGCAGAGGGAGTCAATTAGTGGGAACGACAGGGTGGTTTTCTTATCTGTATCTAAATGGATTCGAATTCCACTAGTTTCATCCCCAAGACTCGACTGCAAAATTTTAGAGTTCTGGAAAAGCTTGATATTGAGACCCTAGAAGACTAAGTGCGATTTTGGCATAACCACAGGTTTGAAACTTCACCTAGATACCCTCATGAGCATGATCCCATCTCAGGGATGGACTCTCCCTTTAGTGAGGATTTTTGAGATGTGAAGCTTTGGACCTTCTCACTAAAACTCCAAACCTTGATCTGCTAGAGTGTAATATTTTGCATACAGGTCAAACCGTGACTGCATTTTGGATTATTACTGATAGATCCGAGAGTCCCCTGTGTAGGTTGTGTCTTATGTAAATGCATATTTTAGAACCCAACATTGAGGAGAATTACCTTACTATGCTTTTAGGGCTGTCACACCTACATCTAGCATTCCAATATGTATTGGATTTTGAAATTGCAAATCCAAAAAAACATTCTGGTGATTGACAAAAGTTGTGTCCACCTGTATATTCCTTTATGAGCTTCCATACTATTATTTTTAGTCTCCTTTATGTATCTAGAATTAAAGTTCTATTATACATTCCATCAGCTATGATTCAGATCTAGCTTTAAAACTCAACCCTCGATCCGGGTTTAAGATCAACCCTTGTAGTTTCAAACCACCTATGAATTGGTTCTGTGAGATGAGGATTTTGCTTATATATCTGTATGTGCTAAATGACTACCCTAAATTTTGTGTTCTAGATCTCAATATATAAATGGGAATATGATTCCTTACTACTTATATCATAGTGGGGTTGTTAGTGTATTATTGTGGGTGAACACGGAATAACTCAGTCTCAATTGTACATATGCCAGTCGGGGTAGTCTTAGACCCTCCACATCAAAATTGCCTAAGTAGAATTAGTTGGAGTGGTATTACTAATATTATCCTTAAAAAGGGGGAGGCCTTTCTATAAGGTTATTTTAGAAAATTGTTTTGTCCTCCATGAGAGGAATTTGTAGAATTGATGCCATACTAGAGATGCAGTTTGTAACCCTTAGTTTAATAAAATTAATGGAATTATTTAGTAGTTTGGTGTACATAACCCCGGGTTAGGGGTGAACCACGTATATGGTGTCTCTTTTATTCATGGTATTTTTATTTCATGAATTTATTCAAGGAAATGTGAATATTATATTTTTAAATATTCGTGCATATAATGTAGTAATTGTAGAAATGTAGTAGTAATTTATGGAATGAGCAGAACAAAAATAAAAATGTGTTGTGGTTATACAGCATGATGAATACTAAGTACTAGTTTCAATTTGAGCATCCATTACTTTTGGGGTATGGAACCTAAAGACTGGATATGGAATTTCATTTATCTACAATGCCATGTGAATTATTGACACTAATATTGATAGTCGAAGCTGCATCTGAGCATCATTCTTTTAAGAAGAAATAGATCTATGTACGATTTAAAAAGAAATAGGTATGATTGATTTTTTTAAATGATTGAACTTTACCACTCATAAACGCTAAACAAATTCGAAGAGTCTTCTGAAAATTCCATTACTTTTAGTATATTTGGGAGATATTACAACCACATACTCCTGCATCTCTTTCTTGTTTTCGTTTTCAAGACGTCCTAATTGTTTCTCTGTGTGACGTGTCTTAATATTTTACTTTATTCATGGTAATTTTATATACATGGGATACTGTGGTGAAGACGAAACGTAATACTGTAAAAGATAAGAAAAATGTCACTATTAACTTACTATTTTATGGTTCGCATAGCAAGCCATTTTCAAGGCACTATGGAGATGACATGTTGTGAATTACTTTAGAAGGAATTCTTAAATGATTGTTTTACCATGCACATGGATTTTTGACATATTGGTTATGAAATTTCTTGTAGAGTTTGCCACCAATAGGTTGGACCCCTTTGTAGTAATAAAGAAACAAAAGCTTTACCCTTTTTCTGCACACATTGGGATCAAGGGCTAAGAGGGACACTACATATGGTATCAGAGCCAGAGTGACAACACTCGGGCCTAGATGGGTTCAACATGTATTTAGGAAGCATGAATATGGATAGTTCTAACCGAGCAAATGTTTTGGTTGTGAATGCATGACAATGAGGAACAAGGGGGATAAGTTATCCAAGTGAGCCTCCAAAGGTCGAAGGAGGTAACAAGAGAGACAAAAAAAATATCATGGCAAAAGGTGTGACCAAGTTGGGAGTATCTATTTCATCTTGTTGTAATATTTGTCTTTGCACATTCAAGAAATAAATATGGTCAATTTCTTAGAATTTTGTGTAACACTATCTACATATTTATGGCCTGGTTAGACTTGTACAAATAGGACACCAACTATAAGTGCCCTAGATAAGAAAAGGCATAGGATGCTAGTAATAAATGTGAGAAAGGTTGTATGAAGCTATGTGCTTAATTCAAAGAATATTGTTGCTGTAAATTTTTGCAAAGAGACCCAAAACCCTAATCAATGAGTAGTATAGAGATTCTAGTTTTTAGGAAAATTTAAAGAACACTCGTCACAGGTAAGAATACTGTAGATGTAAGAATGTTAGGCCTATCATAATAATTGGTCAGAACCAATTGCCCAATGTATCATTAAAATTATACACACACAATTTTATACAAAAGGAAGTCTAAAATTTAAAGCTCCTTCTTAGGATGAACCTAAATTATCACGAGTGGAAGTAGAGTGGAGAACTCAGCCTAACAAATACCCCCTTAGGTTATTGGTTTATTTCAGGTAATATGAGAAAATAATTTTGCCGTATCTAACACTAAAACTTAAATATTGGAATGTGACTCTTTTATCATGTGGTGTTTTAAGGTGAGTTAAGTTAACGCCTTAAAATTCAGGTACTAGCGTATGAGTAGTATTACATACCAAAATCTTATTATATTCCATCATGTTAAAAAACATTATTGGTTTTTGAAAACATGTGTGTAAGCATTTAAAAGGGTTCATGAAAGTGGGTAATAGTATTATGAACCTATATTTAACCTTAAATCAAGGATATCCAATTTTGTTTTTTGGAAGTATGGTGGAGAATTGCAATGTCCATTCCCTGGTCTCAATTCAAACATAGAGGAGCAATTGTTAATATTTGAATGTTAGTGTGTGTGTATATATATACTAACACTATATTCAAAATGGAACACCTCTTTGTGTATTTCATGTAAACCAGAAATAAACAAATTGCGCTAAATCATCGATTATGAAAAGCTTGAAAGTGAATGTCGCCAGTCCTACAACCACTTTGCACATAACATTGGTATCATTTGCTTCAGATCTGAGTTCATCGCCTATTGAAAATTTGGTTGATAACATTGACAGTAAATGTTAGTTATATTGGATTTGCTGCTGATATATGTCATACATTGACCTTCTTATTTAAATCCTTATTTGGATTCCAAATTAAATCAATTACATAGGCATAAATTCTGAATTTGTCTTGTAGCTGATTGCTGAAATATTACTAATTGAAATCTGATTATTGGTGAACTTTCATTTGACACTTATTCTCCTCTCTTGCCACTCGAATACTAAGGATCTGATTTAATAATTAAATAAGGTTTGACACATTTCTTGACATGGTAGAAAAATGAAGGATTGAAAGTTGATCATGATGTTTTGGTTATAAATCCATTAATAGAAGTATTCAAGTTTTGTGTTTAAACCTATTGTTTGTTCGCTAAAGTAACGTATATAAACACAAGTCAAACACTATCTCTTTATGTTCATGATAGTTCTGGATTGAACGTTGAAATCCTTAAAGAGATAGATTGGCAAAATTATTTCTTTATCCTTGGTGAATGATGTTATGCATATTGAAAAGTATTTGTATAGTTACAAGTGCTACCTTCATAATCGTTAAGTAAATGAATTCTTAGTGAATGTTCTAGAATTGGTTCCTTATGCTTGATTAGAGTTTTGATTTTGAACTATCTTATGTTTTGGTCAGCTCATGGATGGTACTTTCTTTTTGGGTATTGATCTAGTAGCCAAATAGTATATTTGTTGGGAATGGATGCTTATTGATATCATCTGTCTATTTGTCGATTCTAGTAAGAAACCTAGAATTGATTCTAGTGCTATATTTAAGTATCTTAATGGTAATTTTGTGATTAAAGCCATTGAGAATTTGATAGCAGTGTTGTTGCTTGGATCATATTGAGATTGACATTTTAGGAACTAATATGGATTTGATTATGTAAATATATTGATATTTTAGTTGATGAATGCTATATAATGTTATATGCTAACATGGCGGGATATGCCATGAACACTATCAGTCAAAGTTGATTGTTAGAGAAAATATTTACTGCCGTAAATAATGAGGTTAAGTATGGGTGATTATTTACTTAATATAATTGTCAAATCTCAAGGTTTATAACCAAGGTCTAACTGTGGATGATGTTGTTTACATACTAACATTGCAAGCTTCAACAAGATTATGACCATTGCTACAATCGATGTACATTATGGTATATAAATCTGCTTGCATATGTAAGTTGTGCTCCATTACTCAGGAATGGGTAAGGAGTAATGTCTCTAGATGATTGACAAGCTTAGATCACTCATAAATAATGATTAAACCATTAATTGAATTATGGTTTATTAATGAATGCTTTGGCAGACCGTGTAGCTAATTCACGAATCAGGACAATAATAGTAAAGTCATGATAAGCAACAAGAAGTGTGTGTTACAAATAGTCAAGGTTAAAAATGTATAGTAAATACGAACAAGGAAAAATTTAAATGGCGCAGGAGCACCATGGTGTTAGGCAAGTGATTTCCATGTGAGCACCTTGGTGTTAGGAATATATGTTGTAGGAGAATAATGGTGTTAGGCAAGTGATTGCCATGTGAGCACATTGGTGTTAGGCATATGGTGTGGCAAAAGACCTAGACAAAATTAGACATCTGGAAGACAGGACGTTGTTTGATGTTACTGAGGGGAAAAATTTTAACTAATCATTAAAAGTGAGAGTAACATTAGGAGTTGTTCTAAGTCCACACAAAAAGGGAAAAAAGAAGTCAAGGGAGAGTTCAGAAACAAAAAGAATGTAAAACATGTTGACATATTTCCAAGTAAATATTGGGTAATATGAGGAAGGGATTTCCTCAGGTCGAGGACGACATGATTATCCAAAGGTTGGAGATAAGACCAATATCCAAAGGGTAGTAATTATATTTTATTGATGAATAAATTGAAGATTATTACAATGCAAAAGGCATTTATGGCATATGTTAAGTTGAATTATAAATTTATACATGTTGTACTGAAGAAAACTGGGCTAGACCCAAACTTGTTGTAGAAAAACGGAGGTCTTGAATGATGGCGACTTGAGAAGATACAGAAAGATAACTAGGGACTAGGATGAAAGAGATGAAAATAGGAAAGGATGATAGAACAAAGAAGGAAAATAGGAACACTAAGGACGGTGCTATTTTTAAGGGGGAGAGAATGTAACATCCCTCTCGCATACCCTAGATAATTTGTAAATTCCCTCTTGTACACCTGAAAATATTTTGTATTTTTGTATGGGTTCTCTAGTGAGGAGCGCAAGGCCAAGGCCCCACCAGTAAAACCTAGAAACCTAGGTGAATATTTCCCCAAAAAAATTTAGAGGTGGAAGAAGAAAGTCATTGACATAACTTAGCGATGGGAAGGTAGATCCCTTGTGTAAAGAGGCCTACAGAAGTCCTTTAGAAACTACAAATTTTGATATAACGCACTCACAGATAATTAACCAAGGAGAATGTGAGAAAGATAATAATCAACACCGACACAAGTAAATTAATGGCTCTACAACTTAAAAGAAGGAAACATATAAGTGACCTTAGTGAGAAAAAGGTCATGGCATACTATACTTAAGGAGGTATGTTGCTCCCCGAGAGTTGGGACTTAGTTAGAATATCTCTAACATACAAATTTTGTACGGGGAGCTCACATGGTCTATAAAGCCTAAGGATATCCGGCCTTTAAACAAGGAAAATTCAAAATAAGTTGAAAAGAGGTTAGATTAAATCTACTTGTTTCACCTTAAGGGCATCAAGCACCGAGTGTGTTCCCCCTTAAACTCATATGAAAGTAACTCAAGCCTCATCCTATAGATATACATATATATATATATATATTCTAATCATCTTATAGTTAACAAAGGATGAAGCACTTCTAAAAGATTTAACTCTACGATTGACTGTAAAAGAAGACAATGATGGTGAGATAAGAGGTACAACTTCTACATATAAAAATCAATGCTACCAATGGTTGATAAATCTTCCTAGTAAAATTGGCGAGGCTTATTTTTAGCTTATATAAAAAGGGGAAAAGCAAATTTTGGAAAGGGTCTGCCCTTTATGAGGAAAAAGTGAGTTTCCTCCAAACTTTCTTTTAATAAAAGAAAATGAGTAAGTGGAGAAAGCATCATGATAGGAACTCTGAAATTGGTAGTGGCAATTTAGGAAAAAGCAAAAAGGATATTCCTCCAACGAGGAGAAAAATCCCACCTTTCGAGGGATTCTGTCAGCTAATACCTTTGTTTCAGGAGAGGAATGTGTAGCAAGGGAAGGGGAATATTTAGAATGGGAATAATTTCAGTTTTTGAGAATAACACGAAAAAAACGTCTCGGCCATGTTTTATAAAAACACTAGATATGATGGGGAAAGGGCGCAGGATTTTGGAGAGGAGGGCCTATTCGAGGAATAGCTCTTTTTTGGGGGAAGAATTCCTAGTATTGGGGAATGGAGAGTTTTAGCACAAGAGTGTGAGAACGCAACCATGAGATCAGAGGAGAAAGATCCCAACTTTTAACACTGGGGAACAATTCCTTCAAAAACCTACATTTTAAGGATAAGACGAGGACGATCATGGGAACTGCATTGTGATTCACTCTTTTCTTCGAGCAGACAATAGGATTTCTAGGTCAAAGACGCAGAACTAGAGCATTTTAACAATTTTAGGAACTGGCGTGGATATTTAGGTATGAGTTCCACCGTTTTTTTATTTGCATTCAAGTCCCTCGAATCTCCTGTATGTGTTTGTCTTACCTGGGAAGGGCATTTCCTGGTCGGCACTTTAGGACATGCATTTAGGTGATGAAATAGATACAAACGAGATTCGAGAGGAGTGAAGGAATGTTAAAACTATTTCACACTGTTGATGACCATGAGAGCCCTCACCTTGTATGTGTGGATCTCAAACATTAATTTTTGACTTTCCCGACTTATGACATGATCATGATCTGATCTGGCACTATAAGGTTAGGAATCTTAGGTAAGGATGACCCTCAACATGAGTGAAAATCTTTGTTTTTATCTTGAGTCGCATAGGGCATGAAGTAGCGGTCGCGACATGGTTGGGTTGGTATATTGTATATCATATAAAATTATTGGAATTTCGGTATTCTTGTCCGGAGTCGCGGAGCGATTCAATTAGTGGGCACAGCATGGTGGTTTGCTTATTTGTATATAAATGGATTCAAATTCCACTAGTTTCATATCCGAGGCTCGACTGCGAAATTTTAGAGTTCTGGAAAAGCTTGATACTGAGACCTTAGAAGGATGAGTGCAATTTTAGCATAACCATAGGGTTGAAACTTCACCTAGATACCATCATGATCATGATCCTAACTTAGTTTTCTTTCATACCTTTCAAGCGTGGACGGATTGTCCTTTTAGTGAGGATTTTTGAGATGTGCAGCTTTGGACCTTCTCACTAAAACTCCAAACCTCGATCTGGTAGAGTGTAATCTTTTTCATGCAGTTCAAACCATGACTGCATTTTGGATTATTACTGATAGATCTGAGAGTCGCCTGTGTAGGTTGGGTCTTATGTAAATGCATATTTTAGAATGCAACTTTCAAGAGAACTACCTTACTATGCTTTTAGGGGTGTCACACTTACATCTAGCATTCCAATATGTATTGGATTTTGAAATTGCAGATGCAAACCAATTGTGGCGATTGACCAAAGTTGTGTCCGCCTGTATATTCCTTTATGAAATTCCATACTCTTATTTTTAGTCCCCTTTATGTATCTAGAATTAAAGTTTTGTTATACATTCCATCAGCTACGATTCCGATCTAGCTTTAAAACTCAACCCTCGATTTGGGTTTAAGATCAACCCCTGTAGTTTCAAACCACCTATGAATTGGTTCCATGAGATCAGGATTTTGCTTATATATCTGTATGTGCTAAATGACTAGCCTAGGTTTTGTGTTGTAGATCTTAATCTATAAATGGGAATAGGATTCCTTACTACTTGTATCATAGTGGAGCTATTAGTGTATTATTGTGGGTGAACATGGAATAACTCAGTCTCAATTGTACACATGCCAGTCGGGGTAGTCTTAGACCCTCTACATCAAAATTTCCTAAGTAGAATTAGTTGGAGTGGTTATTACTAATATTATCCTTAAAAAGGGGGAGGCCTTTCAACAAGGTTATTTTAGGAAATTGTTTTTTCCTCCATGAGAGGAATTTGTAGAATTGATGCAATACTGGAGATGCAATTTGTAACCCTTAGTTGAATAAAATTAATGGAATTATTTAGCAGTTTGGTGGATGTAAGCTCGGTTTAGGGGTGAACCACATATATGGTGTCTCTTTTATTCATGCTATTTTTATTTCGTGAATTTATTCAAGGAAGTATGCATCTTATATGTTTAAATATTCATGCATCTAATGTAGTAATTGTAGAAATGTAGTAGTAATTTATGGAATGAGCAGAACAAAAATAAAAATGTGTTGTGGTTATACAGCATGATGAATACTAAGTACTAGTTTCAATTTGAGCATCCATTACTTCTAGCGTATGAAACCTAAAGACTGGATATGGAATTTCATTTATCTACAATGCCATGTGAATTATTGAGACTAATATTGATATTCGAAGCTGCATCTCAGCATCATTATTTTAAGAAGAAATAGATGTATGCACGATTTAA
Source organism: Pseudotsuga menziesii (assembly GCA_001517045.1). NCBI lineage: Eukaryota > Viridiplantae > Streptophyta > Pinopsida > Pinales > Pinaceae > Pseudotsuga > Pseudotsuga menziesii. The sequence continues at coordinate 10,768 of LPNX011041312.1, read as the reverse complement.
AAAGCAATAGGTATGATTGATTTTTTTAAATGATTGAACTTTACCACTCATAAACCCTAAAAAAATTCGAAGAGTCTTCTAAAACTTCCATTACTTTTCGTATATTTGGGAGACATTACAACCACATACTCCTGCATCTCTTTCATGTTTTTGTTTTCAAAACGTCCTAATTGTGTCTCTGTCTGATGTGTCTTAATATTTTACTTTCGTCATGGTAATTTTCTATACATGCAATCCTGTGGTGTAGATGGAACGTAATACTATAAAAGATAAGAAAAATGTCACTGTTAACTTACTATTTTATGGTTCACATAGAAATACTATTTTATGGTTCGCATAGCAAGCCATTTTCAGGGCACTATGAAGATGACATGTTGTGAATTACTTTAGAAAAAATTCTTAAATGATTGTTTTACCATGCACATGGATTTTTGACAGATTGGTTAAGAAATTTCTTGTAGAGTTTGCCACTAATAGGTTGGACCCCTTTGTAGTAATAAAGAAACAAAAACTTTACCCTTTTTTTTGCACACATTGGCATCAAGGGCTAAGAGGGACGCTACACATATTATTTATCATTACTATACTTAAGCCTATATTTGCATTTAGGTGATTTCAAGTTAATTAAAATCCAATAACTCTCATCCTATTGGTAAGTTTATGGAATTTGATTGATAAGTACCATCTTTGTCAGGTTTTAGCCATTCGTATGAATGTGTTATGCATGTGATTCTGCTAGCTTGGTGAGTTCTCCATTCCTGCACCTTTTTGTCAAACTAATGAACAAGTTGTAACTAAAAGCCTTGTCATTGAGTGAGCCTCATGCATGTCTTGAGAGTGAGAGGTTATTAAGGTTATCTGGCTTTATCCATACTAGAAAACCCAAAAAAAAATTAAGTTACCACGCATCCTTGATCTACAACCTAGAGGAGTTTCCTGGAGTGATAACATATTCCAAAACAAAATTAGTAAAGTTCCTTTTGAAAACTGGTTATGCCTTTGATAAGATGACACTAAACCTATTGTAAAAACAATCACTCAAAGTGTCCTGGTTAAAATTTTAGAAAATCTTGGTATCTTTGAATCGTCATAAGTAAACACATATTAAACTCAACCATTGGGAGATGAGGCAGTTCTTTTTCTTTTCAAACATATTCATTCCAAACACCAAAACATTAGTCTCAAAATTTTACATGGTATTATCAATGATGCGTTCAACATCAAGTCTTATATTTCCTACATAAGAAGTAGATGAATAATTATGGAGAAACTTATACATAGTGTCCATCATTCATTCATGCTAACACCACTTGATTAGTTTAATTTCTCTCAATGTGAGGCCTTATCTTTGTATATTAATTAAGATGATCCACACTACACTTAAATAGGTGTAAGCAAGAAAGTGAATATTCCTTAAAAAAAGTGAGGACCATATATCATTACCTTGAGCAAATTCATGATCACAAAACACGTAAAATACAAAAGTAAGATGAGACACCAATATACAGAGTTTGACGCTAACCATGGGTTACATCCACCAAAACTGTTAATATTTCTATTAAATATCCAACCAAAACATTACAATATGCAACAACATTTGCTTCGATGCTTTCCTTTCTCAGAGACTCTCTCTCCGAGAGTAATTCTAAGTTTTCAACTTAAAAAAAATAGAAACGCTTGGATTCGTATTTCCCAAAATTGATATGTAACAATCATCCTAGTTTTAGACTCAAGACTAAACCCCTTTTTCCGTATTATTTCTTTATCTGTTACACAATCATTAACGTATTTAGGATAGAGTTTTACCTTTACTGGTTAATACATAATACATAACATGTAAGACGAACAAATATGTTCAGTGTGCTCTTGATCACCCTTGCACACTAACAGTAGTCGAATGTTTCAAATGGAGATATATGATAATAACACGACCATGAGAAATCAAGTGAATCACTCTTAAATCCTAGGTCCAAAACAGGAATATTACAAACCGTAATAGCTGATACACCATATGTAGATCTCAAGACTGTTACACACTTCCTAGAGAGTGTACTATGGAAATATATAAAAAACGAAAACAATCTTTATCATCTGATACAAAGGGTGTAATATGTGCATTCGTATCTTGGAAGAAGTTGATGTTTAATGGTAAGGTTCAAATCCAGAAAATCATCCCAAATTTAAAAGGCATTCCCTGCTTGGAAGGGATCAACCGTGTACATATCTAAGTGATCAAAAACAAATTTTTAAAGGCATTCCCAATCTTGGAATGGATCAATGGTATATAGATCCTAGCAATCTGAAAAGAAACAAAATCAGGATTGGAATTACACAATACCCGGATCCATCCAACAACCTAAAAAAATCACATGACATAAAAACAACACACTATAAACTTTAGATCAAGTGGGTGGAGCTCAATTTAAAATGTTTCACAACAAAACAATGCTCTTTGGAAAAACCCAAAATGCATATAGCCAAGCTCTAGAAAACATATACTAAAAGTCCAACATTATACAAATCAGGAAGACCTTTGGGTAAACGATAATGCACAATCCTTAAATATTTGAAAATGAATCAATACAAGGAGGAGAACATGATGTCTAGATCAAATGTGATTTGGAAAGGGGGGTTGCAGACATATTAGGTCTGAATCATATTTTAATATGCGCATTTCCCAGACCTAGCATACTCTTGGAAACAACCATGCAAAAATCATCAATATCAGAGTCCTATGATGGATTCCCTAGATCACACATTCCCCAATCCCACAATGTGTAAAATAAAACACCAAACATGGCATCACATTCACCAATTACTATCTGGATTTACAATTCACAAAAAAATGGACGCCGAACAACATACTAGGTTATTCTTTCTGAACACTCAGTTCTCAACGAGAGGGGGGGGGAAGAGGGTAATCCTCATAGAAGGCTGAACACATACCTTCATATCGATTTAAATAAAAACCGTGGAAATGTTTTGATATTCAGAATGGGTTAATGTAGGAAAATGAGTGTAATACTCCAAAAATTCGTAAAAATTTAAAATTTTTCATATAACATAAAATGTTCATAGTCGTCAATGCCTAGGAACAATTAATTGCTAACAATTACTTTAAGTAGTATTAAAATCGAATTGAATATTTGCTAGTCTCTAGTTCTGTATAATTATTAGTTTGTTTTCCTAAATCCATGTTAAGGATTTGATTTAGCATGTTATGATTTGGAATAACAAGAATTGAAACATACGTTTAAATTCTAGTACTAAGTTTGTTTTATTGTAATTTGAAATTAGGAAGGAACTTCAGTTGAGATTCAGGTTTACTTAGCTTATAGCTAATGCATTGAAGTAATGCTTCTTTTACAGGTCCTTCACAGGTAAGAAGTTTATTACTAGTTTCCAGATCGAGATTATTATCTCAACTAACATAGAATAAAATGCTAGTTAATTTATTTGTTTTATAGCTTTGAGTTATAAAATAGGTATCGTTGATATTTATCTCTATGTTCTTCATAGTTAATAGTAATATAAACATTTCTAGTAAAATTAACTTAACTCGGTTATTCTTCCAAATCCGTATAACTAGATCTTGTTTGTTTATTTGGTATCATTCTATTTTTAGTTTAAAACCTGTATGCAACTTTACTGAAAGGCATCTCATTTAGCAGTCTCCCTTGTTTAAAATACTGATGCAAAAATAACCTCCAAGGTTTTTGTTTTATAGATATCGATTTAATCTAGAAACACGAAAGATCTAGGTAAAAACATTAAGAACATTCACTGAAGGACTCAGGTAGGACTAGTACTTAGTGCATAAGATATTTTAAGCTACTCTAGTACTTATTAATTAGAGATGTACTAACACCACTTGTATTTGTTAAACTATACTGTTATTACTTTTTATGTAAAGAAGGATGAATTGTTTTCTATAAGAAAACTATCCCTTATTTCCTTTGTATAATTTCCCATCTCATAAGATATTACTAAAAAGAAAACAACACCCTAGTATCTCTAATTATGATATCAACTTATTATCTAAGTTAATATGCTAGCTAAGGATCTTTCTATAGTTGCATGTGTAAATACATAGTTGATTTTAATTTTTATTATTTCTCAACTTGCTACAAGGTATTTTTATTATACAATTATCCTTGAAATAGTTCTTTTCATTATGTTTTTCTTACACCAATGCAAAGGTTAAAAACTATACTAAAGCTTTAATATATTTACTATATTTTAAACTATAGTAAAACCCTAGTATATTTACTATCTACCTTCGTTGCAGTAAGGATAACACAAATCAAAATAAGCTATAACTTAGTTTATAATGATCAAAATCTTGTTGCTTGAAGGTTGCTCCGATGGTGTTCGAACTATACCATTAAACCCACAATTTGCAAACAAAATCAAGGACACGTGGTTGCAAATTGGAGGATAGGGTTTTCACTTTTTTTGAATTACCATATATAATCTAGAAACCCTAAAAATTTTCCTTAACCTATATTTACCTTTTCTCTCGAAGAAGAGGGTCGCAAGCTCATGGCCACTTGGCCTGTTTTTCACTCCACTGTATAAACTTTTTTGCCATTTTCCTTCTTAATATACATGTAGAGGTGCACTTGGATATTGCATTTTTTTATGTGGATAATCCCTCTATTATTGTTGTCCATATCTACAATTTTCCAATTCATTCATTGTCTTGAATTTGGTATAAAAAAGGGGCTTCCATCCTTGCATAGGAGAATTTTGATAGTGTGAGCATGGCCATGAGTTTCATTGTAGTGTCATCTTGATGTATGAAGAGATAATTGTTTATCATTGCCAAACTTTAGAGTGGCATTTGAATCTGCCCCATCGTGGATTTGGGTTTCAGACTTGAACTCAGTGAGTTGTGTTTCCTTCTGTCGTTGTTCTAAAAAATGGTAGCTAGTGTTTGATTGGAACGTGTAATATCCCTCTTGTGTGTTGTAAACTTTGAATATTATTGTACTTAATTTTTTTTGTGGGGGGCTAAAGGCCAAGGCCCCACAAGTATAAACTGTGTTAAACACTTATGAAACCTGAGGCTATCACGCA
>LPNX011041289.1:320038-376517 GCA_001517045.1 Pseudotsuga menziesii | reverse complement strand
CCAGCAAGAACCACTAGGGTTGACAGAGGAGAGCTCAAAGCCCGCAGGCGAAATAAAAGAAAAGACTGAAGCGTTTTGGAGGCAAGTCAACTTATATTGCCCAATGAATGGCGAGGAGACAGCCACGTTATCCCATAAATTTTTGCCAACAAGTGGGTCGATCCCTAATGTTTCGAATCTCCTTGTGATTGCCAACAAAATAATTTCGGGAATGTTCCATATAATATCTTTGCCAACTTAATCATAATGTCGAAGGTGCTATATATCATTACCCCTCGACCTTGACCTGCATAAGGTCAAACATCCCAATGTTAATATTATTACATGAAAACAAATATTACATTGAATTATGTATAAACCATATCTCGTGTTATATCAACCATCGTGTAATATATTATTACATTGATATATGAATTTAAACTATACCCTATTTTTTATATGAAAACCATAATGTATATAGTTTATATTCAATAAGCATTATAACTTTGGAGTAATGGCTTGTAGTGTTAAAGCCAAGTATTCCTCATACTAAAATCATGACTACAAGGATGACTGGTTATTGTCAAGTCTAGTTTAGTAAATAGATCATAAAAGTTACTTGGGAGACCACACTTGAGGATAGTTCATTGATTATAGTATAATCAATGAACTCAATTTACAAGACTAATGATAACTGATGGTAAAATTATAGTCGCATAATTTAAACAGTTTATACCTTACGATCAATTACATAACGTAATAACGTTAACAAGGAGCCTAGCCATGTTTTTTCTTGTCAAATGCTATTATTATTTATGAGTTATTTTCTCAAGGAATAACCATGTGCGACATAGGAAATAGTTCGTATCATGAATTATATCTTTTTAAATGTCCTTTTCCGTAAGTATCCAAGAACTCTGTTGGTTTACATGAATGGAACTAGTGATAATAATCATTCAAATAAAGGGACGACATTTCAAAACTGTAATGGCCTCTTGTCAACCTTTGAATTTCACTAATGAACTTTATCCTCATAGCTGTTACTAGTACTAGTAATTTCAATAATTTTTATAGACAGTATTGGAAAAGAAAATATATATAAACTGTTATCATTATCTCTGAATATCTTTTCAATTGAAGAGTTCATAGATATATTGGGAAATGACAATTCTTATCTCTAGTGTATTTAAACCTTTCTCATCATATTTTGCTTTATATCAAACATGAAATAAAGGAGGTTATACCTGTAGAAGCTGAATAGTCCGTTTAACATACATTTAGTTCTCTACTGAAAGCACTTGAAACAGCATATGATTTATTTTACTCTAGAATGATCTGTTAGCAGCAATCCCAAAAACTTTACCTGTCAATCTGTAAGATAAAGGAAAACTGTGTGCGTTAGCTTTACAGCTAAGTAAGCCTAGTCTAACATAGTTTATCCACATGCTGTTGCAAACAGAGAACAATTAGAAAACTGAAGAAAGATAAACTCAACTAACATTCCAACCAAGTAATGATCTTACCGTTACAAAGTAAATAGCATTAACTAAACAGTGTTTAACGATTGTGTTAACATACAATTATGCTATTTAAAAAAAATTTGAAATTTGTGAAAAATTTGGGGTTTTGACACAAACCCTATGGGTATTGTTTACCAAGGCCACACTATACATACATCATATGCGGGCTTCATTAATAAACTCAATAATTATTACAATAAATACCCAATACATTAGCTATAGCAAGTCGTGAGGCTTATGCTTCTTCCCTTGCTCTATAAGCACGGCCTTGGCCTTAACATGTAAACTACATAGAGTTTCTTTTAAAATTCTAACTATAGCAACGAAGGCCATCGAGGGTTAGCACCTTGGGCTCACATATAATCCACGTTATTTTTCCAAACCAACAAAATCATAAACAATAAAACAAACATCTGAGTCTATGTGCATCATTCACCCAAGCCACAACTTACCAAATAAAATACACAGTATGGATATAAACAACAAACTAACTCTATTAATTATTTCACCCCACATGCTAATCATAAAAGTATAAATAGTAATGAAATCCATTTGGAGCTATCACAGCCACTAAGGGAAAGGCTCATGCCAACTACGGCATGGCCTTTACCCACGATGTCAAGTATTTATAGTAAATATCCAAATAAAATCATTCCACAAAAGGTATATGTATATATATCCAAATAACATCATGAAACTAAGGAAAAATTCCACTTACAAACCCACCGTAACAAACAAGTAGTTCAGTATAAATTCATCAACAACCATAGCAATTGTAATAACCATTACAAGTATATAAAACAATATATATTATGTAGTAGACATTTTTAGTCTACTACAGAATTTCTGGAAAAACCCTACTTCAACATAACTCACCGCAGAAACTTAAAAACTGAAACAGTATATATATTTATATGCCCATTATTTCCAAAGATTATTTTTCACACAGTCGCAATTAAAGACCAAAAATGAATCTTATACATTGTGCCATGGGCTTGGCACCATTGCATGCAATGGTGCTTCCCAAAATGGAAATCCCCAAAGAAAAGTTTTGAATTTGCATAAACTTATGCACAGAGACTATAAGGGCATAAGATTTAGCCACGGCTTAAAATCCTGAAAGTATTTATAAAACCCAAGTCTTTTTGTCACTGCGCGAAGGTGATTTCAAAACCCCATAGAGAAGCCCCAAACCAAACAATGAAACAAAACATAACATAGACAGGTCGAGTGACTACAAGCGTAGGCTTGTTGGCAATGCTTACCTTGCACATTGGCTCCACCATCAAGCCAATGACAGAGCTAGAGCCATGCTGCAATGAGAAGTATGGCAATTATGAGAGGCATAAACCAAAACGAATTGCATACATTAAAAACCCAGAATGAAGCTTACCTTGAAGTCTGGAGGTCGCCTCTATTTTCCCTACACAGAGCCAAGACCAAACCCCAACTGAAAAAATGGAAACACAAGTCCATCATGAGACAAGCCTAAGTTTGGGATGCCATGAAAACCAAGGTGCATTAATGGCACCAGCTGCTTTCCAATATCACAACCAAAAACCCACTTTGATATAGTTGATATCGTTGCAAAATGATAGTCTCCACTACCATGCAAATTGTAAAACCCCAACATATATGGTTCAACCTTATGGTATATTCGCCACCTAAAATTATATCACAGGTTTAATACATTGCAATGTTAGGTTTAGTCCATAGTACATGCTCGGTCTGCGCTAGTCCTAACTCAAGCCACAAGGCATAAGTATTAAATATAACATGTAAACCATAGGCTTAAGCCTTAAACCTAATAAGGTTTCCCTAAGCTTAAATGCTTAGTAAACATGGCATATGAAATATGCCATGTTAATATTTACAATTTATAAATATCAAAAGGTCTTGTTTTTAAGCCAAGATCATAAACCTGCAATAGAAAACATAGAATTTGTTAATATTGTTAATAAAATAAATGTAGAACACAAAATATAATAAGATGTAAACGATGAAATTTAAAACATAATGAAGTATAAGTAGTCCATAGGAAATTTAGTTGTGATAGCTAAATTGACAATAACAACACTTACCATGTTATAAATTTGAGTCGATGAGGAACCGTAGCAACAAGTAGTAGGTCTTTTAGGATCGAAGTTGCAGTGCTCCTTAAATAAGACTCCGTTGCAAGGAATTATCTAGATATGAAATAAAAGAGGTGCCTTAGTTCAAAGAAATAAGTAAGGCTGCAAACAAGTAAATGCATTTACCTTTCAGACTGTCATGGGAGAATGAGTCCCACCACTCCGCCTAATTTGTTTCCACAAACGAAGTTAAGTTAGCACTTTATAAATAACAAGTAGGACTATGCAGAAAGGATGCAACATTAAAGTAAAGTATCAACACATACACGACAAAGGAGTAATCATAAGAAGTAAGTAGTAAACATCGTAAGTAAAATATGTCAAAAGTAATGATTGAAAGTAAAATGACAAAACATAAGAATAGCTTACGAGTAAATAGTGGTACATGTAATGTACGATATATTTCCGTAAGTCAAATAATGTTTCGTATAGGTAGTTTTACTAGCCTAACAATTTTTATTTTTTTTTCGATTTTTGGGGAAATCACATTTTTCTCAAGTCATTTTCACTCGGAAGTTATTAAATATTTTTTAGTAACCCCTATAGCTTACGAGAGCCCATACTCAATGCTTAAATAGGGAGTTACAATTTATTGCAATTCCAGAGCTCTTCGCTCAACACTAATTCCAGGATGTACTTGTACGATACACCTAGGGATATAATGGACAAGGATCCAATGCTCCAAATCTTATGCTCAACATCAACATGGAAGGATCTAGGGCTTATGCCAAACACTTCCAAATTTTATATTTTCATGTGTTCTAGATCTCCTCAGTGAACACAAATGCAAGTACTCATGTGATCCAGAGCTCCTCGCTCAACACAAAACATTAATTACCCATGTTCTCTAGAGCTCCCCACTCAACACAAAACATTAATTACCCATGTGCTCCAAAGCTCCTCACTCAACACAAACATCGCATCAATCATGTGCTTTAGGGTCCATCCCAACACAAACAAGCATATATATATAATCAACAATTGTCTTATGCCCAATATATAAAACAAATCATCATTTTCATATGAAGTGGAGTCTTTGACCGGATATATCAAAATAAAATATTAAGAAAACATCATAATTAATAGGCTCATGCCTATAAGTGTTAGGTCCAAAATTCAGGATATTACATCCCTCCCGACTTAGAGCAACACTATCCCTGGTGTTCTAGGGACTCAGAATGACATCATGAAACAAGGCGGGCTAATCCTTTCTCATGGTGGCTTCATTTTCCCAAGTAGCCTCATCAGCCTCAAAATGATTCCATGCACTTTCAACTAGACTATGGTGTGATTCTAAAGCTACACCTCTCTATTGTCCATTATATGAATAGGCTCAGGGGAAAACTCCCCTTCAGGTTAGACCTGTAATAAGGACCAATCAATTACATGTTTAGTATCATAAACATATCTCTTTAACAAAGATGCATGGAAAACATTATGTAATCTTACGTGCGCGGGTAACGCTAGCTCATATGCCATTGGTCCTTTCCTTGCCAATATCTCAAAAGGTCCAAAAAATCTAGGTGCTAACTTACCACACCTACCCAATCTCAACAAGCTTCATTTTTCTTTTACTTTCAAGCAGACATGATCGCTTATTTGAAAGTATTTATCTTTTATTTTTTGATCCACGTTAATTTTCTAAAGGTCTTGTGCTTCTTTAAGGTTCACCTGGACCTTGGTAACCAACTGTTCCAATTCCATCAATAAATACGCCCCTAACATGAGCCTATCCACTGGGATATCCCAAGTAACTAGTTTTCTATAGTTCTATCCATAGAGTACCTCAAAGAGACTCATCCTAGTGGAAGTCTGATAACCATTGTTATATGCAAACTCTGCAAGATGCAGGTAATCCTCCCACTTCATGGGGTTCTTCATGACATACATTAATCATGTCCTCAACAAATCTGGTTTACTCTTTCTGTCTCCCCGTCTGTCTGTGGGTGATATGCAGTGATAAAGTTCAACTGCATCTCCAATACGTAGAATAAATATCTCCAAAAGTTTCCTTGAAACTTAACATCTTGATCCGAGGTGATTTCCTTAGGTATCTCATCCAATCTAAATATCTCCTTCAAGAAGATATCAACAATGTTCACTTCCTTGTAGGTTGACTTCACGGGAATGAAGTGTGTTGCTTTCGACAACTTGTCAATGACTACAAAAATAGGATCATTTTGATTCCTACTTTTCGGTAAACTGGTGATGAAATCCATACTAGTGACCTTCCACTTCCATTCCGGGATGGGTAACAACTCCAACTATCCCGAAGGATGTTGATGCTCAGCTTTGACTAGCTGATATTCCTAACATTTCGCGATAAACATCACAATGTCAACCTTTAAATTAGGAAATAAAAAGTGTTTCTTAATAGCGGATATCATCTTTTGATACCCCTGGTGTCCTGAGTAGGGCACTCGATGAAATTCCATGAGGATACTGGACCAAATGTCCCCTCCTTCTGGAACATACAATCGATCCTTAGACCATAGCAGTCTGGATTCATCTACCTTGTATTCTTTTTGTTGTTGAAACAACCTATCCTCTTGGAATTTATTAAGGATTTCCACATAGAAGGGGTCAACTCTATTGGACTCTCTAATCCTCTCATGCAAATCTACAATGGTTTGACTCAACGTCACATCATATATCATATGAGTATGTCAACTCAAAGAATTATAAACCTTGTTCTCTTTGCCCTTAATATGCTTTAGCTCGAAATGGTACTCACTAAGGAAATCCAACCACCTAGCTTTCCTTGCACTGAGATCTAGTTGAATGAATAAATATTTAAGTCTCATATTGTTTGTCTTTAGATGGAATTTCCTTTCAATGAGGTAGTGCCTCCACATATTCAAAGCATGGATGATGGCCGCTAACTCAAGATCATGCATAGGGTATTTTTTCTTATGATCTTTTAACTTCTACGATTCATAACAGATTGCGTGATCATTCTGCAGGAGGACTACTCCTAGTCCTTCCTTGCTTGCATCCGTCCAAACAATGAAATCCCCATTGGGATCCGAAATTCATAGAACCTGTGAGGTCATCAAAACGTGTTTAAGATTTTGAAAACTTTCTTCACAGTTGGCAGTCCATAAGAACTTATGTTATTTCTTCTGCAAAGCGGTTAGGGTGCAAGCGATTCTCGAGAAGTTCTCAATGAACTTTCGATAATATCTGGCTAATACCAAAAAGGACCTAATGTGAGTGACAATAGTAGGAGTAGGTCAATCCTTTATGTATTTAAGGTTTTTCGGGTCCACAGCTATGCCTATCTCAGAGATAATGTGACCTAAATATTGTAATTGTGGTTTGTAAAACTCACATTTACTAAACTTAGAGTAAAGTTGGCGTTCTCTCAACACTTGTAGTACTATGTGAAGGTGTTCTTCGTGTTCTTGTTTATTCTTGGAATAAACTAGTATGTCATCTATAAATACCAGGAAAAACATATCCAAATACCTACAGAATATGTTGTTCATCATACACATAAATTTCACGGGTGCATTGGTCAACCCGAACAGCATCGCTACAAACTCGCAGTGCTCGTACCTCATACGAAAGGAGGTTTTGTGAATATCCTCATCATGAATCCATACCTGATGGTACCCAGATCATAGGTCAATATTTGAAAATATTATGGATCCTCCCACCTGATCGAACAAGTCATCGATCCTAGGGAGTGGGTATCGGTTCTTGATAGTCATTTTGTTCAACTGACAATAAACGATGCACATCCCCATCATACCATATTTCTTATCTACAAACAGTATCAGTGGTCCCCAAGGGGACACACTGGGTCAGATATACCCTTTCTCTATCAAATAATGCAACTACAGTCTGATTTCCACCAAATTAGGTGCACTCATGCGATAAGGGGCCTTGGATGTTGGAATTGATCTTGGTGTCAGTTCAATGAAAAAGTCTAGGTCTCGTTTCGGAGGTAATCCTTGGGTTTCCTCAGGAAACACATCCTTGAAGTCTTCAAGAATGAGTAAGTATTCTATGTGTTGTTCTCTTTCAGACTCTACATCTCAGATGTTTACTGCAATAATCTTAAAGCATTTCCTGACACATTTCTTTGCTTGTAAGGCAGATATTTTCCTTACGGAAACTTTCTTTGGAATGCCTTGAACCTTTACTCGGTTCCCTTGGATATCAGTACACAAGATTGAATTGTGTAAGAAATCAAGCATGAAATGGTGTTGTTCCAACCAGTCCATGCCAATAATTATATCCTATGATCCAAAAGGTAGGATGTTCACGTTTACTTTCATTGGAGAACCATTCAGGTTTGCCTCACATTCTTTAAATATTTCTGAAACTTTCCATTTCGTACTTGTGTTTAATTGAACTAGCCAATGTTTATTAGGTTTTAATTTTCCTAGTTGGCATTCATCAACAATTTTAGGAGAAACATAGATCCGACAAGCACCAGGATCAATAAGTATTGAAATAGAAGTGTTCAAGATATTACCTTCTATATCAACCATTGTAGCTTGATGATCTTTCTGTCAGCCATCCAATGCTGCATAAATCCGTAGTGTTTTAGCTATGTCCTCAACAATTGATTATTATTGTAAGTTGTGAAAGACCCCACTGGTCTTGTTATTACAATCTCGGGCATGATGAGGCCCGTTGCATTTCCAACACTAGATTTGTAGCGGGGTTGCATTGGATCCACTTACTACTAGCTTGTTAACATTAGGATATGTGTTAGAATAATCAACCCATAGTTTACCCATTTAGACATTAATTTAATTATTTCTGTCTTATTAGCCTAGTTCATGTGTCCCACCTTGTGCAAGTTGTCTATTACCTATCCATAGTGGTCAAAATTGCCTTATTTGACTCATGTAGTGCATGGAATAGCTAAAGGAATCAATTCTACTTTATTCCTGGCCTCCTAGGTGCCCTTCTACTTTTTCTGCTTTATTTCCTGCATTTTCAGTGTTTTAAGGCAAAAGGAAAAGCTAGACTAGGTGAGGTTGACTAGTTTTTTGTCCTACACATCCTCCTCTCTTTTCTCCATGAAAAATCATGTATGAGCTTCCATTGCACCACTCTTTAGCTTTCCTAAGCTTTTTTTCCAATTCGTGAGCTCCATGACAGATTTGGGATCATCTTTTTACACCTATGGGGGATTTGCTTATTTTTAGTAAGCCTGCTTTATGCTAGATTCGAATTGATCCTCATGCATTGGAATCCCTGATGTATATTATTTATTTAGAAACCTATGTTATTACAGGGTAGGCTATTGTGCACTGATTTAATACAGTTTAGTGTTCAGCTCCAATTTTCAGTCTCTTTGTGAGTGATTTTGCCTGATCAATTGTTAATTGTTGTGAGTAAAATTAATCTATCACCTAGTTCAATTTCCACATGGTATCAAAGCCATTGTAAATTGTTTCTCTCCTTCAAAAATATTTTTGCAGGTTCGACATCAGTGACTGGGAGCCTTCTACTGACAGTCGGGACATATTTTCTAAGCTATGAATCAATCATAGAAAACTATCTTGAATCCCTTCAATTTATTTGAATGGAAAGAAGAGATGGAGATACTATTGAGAGAAAAAGGCCTCTATAGGGTGACTATGGCAACAGAAGCAGAGCCCAATGCAGCTGCAGAGAAGATAAAATGGCACAACAGGAGGGATGAGGCTTATGGCCTCCTGTGTCTGAGTATTTCCAGAGACCTCCTTTTCCATCTTGATGGATTGACATCACCGAATGAAGTATGGGAGAAGCTTGCTGATATTTTTGGAAAGACAGATGAGATGAGGGGACATCAAATTGAAAATGAGCTGATTTCTCTGAGTCCAACGAGCTTTGAATCCCTGCAGCTATATTTCTCCAAGTTCAAAGCACTAGTTTTGCAGCTAAAACAGTGTGGTATCAAAAATAAATATGATCAGCTCGTACTGGCCATCCTCTCAAAGCTAGGCCCTGATTATTCAGTGTTTGTTTCAACCTTCTATGTCACAAAACGGACAGCTCGAACCTGGAAGATGCCTAGCCTTGCAGATTTCATGGAATCTCTCACACAAGAACAGGACAATCTGGTGATGATGGGCACCATCAAACCATCCAAAGATCAAGCTTTGATTGCTGGATATTCGAGGGTGAATTCAAAAATAAAAAATAAATCTAAAAATCCACCTGAGCAAAAGAGAGACAAGAAATAGTCTCCGGAGGATCCACAAGGTCCCAAGAAGAATTACCAGAAGAAGAAGAACAAAGGTGAAATGAACAAGTGTGCATACTGCAATAAGGGCAATCAATCTGAAAGCTCTTGTATGAAAAAGAAGATAGACATGCTGACCCAACTCCTAGAGAAGAATGGCATCTCCCTTCCAGAAAGCTCAAAGAAGAGAGAAGGAGGATCAAGTTCAGATGACAGAGAGAGAGTTCACGCTCTAGTTGCTGGCACATCAAGCTCACCCAGTTTTATCATTGATTTTGGAGCTTCAAGACACATGGTTTCGACCAAGGAGGATTTCTCCCCACTGGAAATGTCGAAAGGACCATCTATTGTACTGGGAGATGACTCTCTCACTGAAAGTAAAGGCAAAGGAAGGATTGATCTTGATCATGGTCAGTTCAGAAATGTGTTGTATGTGCCTGGTCTTGCCTCCAACCTCCTGTCAGTGTACCAGATAACCCAAACTGGGTCTCCTAAAAAGGTCATATTCTCCCCCGATGAAGTTTAGATCACAGAGATCTCAACTAGTAGAGTCATTGCAAAAGGAGTTGCGAATCATGCTCAAAAGGTATACATGTTCTCACACTTCCTACCTTACTCAAATGCCTCTGCTCTTCTCATTCATGCTAATGAAGCCAGCAAGCTTTGGCATGAAATATTTGGCCACCTAAATTACAAGTATCTTTCTGATCTTAGTGAAAAAGAGATGGTCATAGGATTGCCCAAGATAAAATTTTCCAAAGGAGTCTGCCAAGGTTGTATCCTAGGAAAACACCCAGAGCACAAATTTGAGAGAGCTAATCATGAGAGAACCTCTGCACCCCTCTAGCTGATCCACAGTGATGTTGCTGGCCCATTCCCTCATATGTCCATGATTCTGGCCAAATATGCATTGAATTTCATTGATGACTTTTCTAGGTATTGCTGGGTTCACTTCCTGAAACACAAGTCTGAAGTTTTTGGCCTATTCAAAGTCTTTAAGGCTTTGGTTGAAAACCAGTCTGGAAGGAAACTCAAGGCCCTCAGATTTGACAATGGTGGTGAGTATGTCAAGTCTGATTTTATTAATTATTGTGCAGATGCAGGTATTCAGATGCAACATTCTATCCCGTACACACCACAACAAAATGGTGTTGCTGAGAGGAAGAACATATCACTGAAGGAGATGGCAACATGCATGATGGAGGCCAAAACTTTGCCACCAAAGTACTGGGCCGAAGCTATCAACTGTGCAGCCTATATCCAGAATAGGGTGCCTCACAAATAGCTTGATGGCATGACTCCCTTCGAAGCATGGAGTGGGCACAAGCCAGATGTGACCTATTTCAGGATTTTTGGCTCAAAGGCTTGGGCTAGAATCCCGACAGAGAAGAGGAAGGATTTGCAGCCCCAAAGCCAAGAGTGTCTTTTTGTTGGATACTTTGAAGATTCAAAATGGTACAAGTTGATAAATTTTAGCACAAACAAAGCCTTCATTGAAAGGTGTGTTAATTTTGAAGAAGAACCCCTTGCAGCAGTGGAAGTTGGCGAAGCCTCTTCACCACCTGAACCTAAAGAAGTAAGTAAAGAGTTTGTTGAACATGCTGATTCTGATTTGTCTGATGGATATGAGTTTATTGCAGACCCTAACATCCCTAAAAGGCCAAAATGGGCAGCCAAGACACTACATGCAGCAGGAGAGCTAGCTGGGGATCCCAATGACCCAAGGAGGACTAGATCTCAATTTGAGAGTGGTCTGTGCATGAAGGATCCTATGTTTGCTGAAAAACTCTATTTGATGGTGGATTCTAATACTCAAACATATGAATAAGCAGCAGGATATCCAAGATGGAAAACAACCATGAAGGAGGAGTTCAGCTCACTCAGGAAGAGCAACACATGGGAGCTAGTGGATCTTCCCCCAGGGAGAAAACTAGTACAGTGTAAGTGGGTCTATAAGACCAAATTTGCTGCTGATGGTTCACCACTAAAGTACAAGGCTAGGTTGGTATCCAAGGGCTACTCACAGGTTCATGGCATAGATTACAATGAGACTTTTTCCCCAGTGGAAAAGATGGATTCCATCAGGCTAGCTCTAGCCATTGCAGCCTCAAGGCAATGGGAGGTACATCATATGGATGTAAAATGTGCCTTTCTGAATGGATATCTCACTGAAGAGATATATATGCAGCAGCCTCAAGGTTTTTCTACTAACCCTTCTCTTGTGTGCAGGTTGAGAAAGTCATTGTATGCGCTAAAGCAAGCCCCCAGGGCTTGGTATGCCAAGATCGATAGCTTCTTGCTATCACTGAATTTTGGTTCGGTGCAAATCAGATCCAAATGTCTATTTGAAGTTAGTTAATGGTTCATTAATGATAATTGTGTTATATGTTGATGACCTCCTCATTACAGGAAGCTCACACACTGAGATTGCTTCCTTAAAAGGAGCTATGAACCAAGCCTTCTCCATGATAGATTTGGGGCTCTTGAGTCAATTTCTGGGGCTTGAGATTGCTCAAACCAAATCTGGAATCAAGGTGCACCAGTACAAATATGCCTTGGAGTTGCTGAACAAATTCAGAATGGAGGATTGCAAAGCAAGCAAAACTCCTTTCCTTTCAGGAGTGAAGCTGGAAGAAGCTGATTCTTCACCTATGGTAAACAATACACTGTATAGGCAATTGATTGGATGTTTGTTGTATCTGACACATACTAGAATTGATATTTGTTATGCAGTAAGTGTGGCTTCTATATTGATGGATCAGCCTCAAGAGATCCATTGGAAAGAATCCAAAAGGATCCTTAACTTTGTTCAGGGAACAAGGACACATGGCATCTTCTATAAAGCAAAATATGATCTTGATTTGATTGGATTTACTGACAGTGATTGGGTAGGTGATAGCACAGACATAAAGTCCACTTTAGGATATGTGTTCATGCTTGCAGAAGGGCCAATCATCTGGTCAAGTAAGAAACAGAGTGTCATTGCACTCTCATCTACAGAAGCAGAGTATAGAGGAGTTGTTAATGCAACAACTCAATGTTTGTGGTTGCAGGGCTTACTTGGAGAGTGTGGCTTCGAACCAGAGTACTCAACTACCATCTACTGTGATAACCAGAGTACCATTCGAATCTGCAAAGATCCAATTCAGAAGCAGAGAACCAGACACATTGAGATCCATATGCACTACATCAGAGAGCTTGTGCATGATGGCACCATTCACCTACTCTTCTGTTCATCTTCAGAACAAGTAGATGATATCTTCACCAAATCATTTTGTGAGAAGACCTCCAGTAATCTCAAATCACTGCTGGGGATTTCTGATCATGCTATGAAAGCATGAGTGAAGACAAGATTCTACAATTTTGTTTACAGTCCATGTTTAAGGGAGGATTTTCCCAAGTTGGTTTCGCCTCTTTCCTTGTTTAAATGGATATGTAGTATGTAAAGGGTGACTAAGCCTTGTTGCTAGGCCCTATAATTTTCTGATATATTACTCATAAGTTAGGCTTAAGGGGGGGTGTTAGAATAATCAACCCATAGTTTACCCATTTAGACATTAATTTAATTATTTTTGTCTTATTAGCCTAGTTCACGTGTCCCACCTTGTGCAAGTTGTCTATTACCTATCCATAGTGGTCAAGCTTTCCTTATTTGACTCATGTAGTGCATGGGAGAGCTAAACGAATCAATTCTACTTTATTCTTGGCTTCCTAGGCGCCCTTCTGCTTTTTCTTCTTTATTGCCTGCTTTTCCAGTGTTTTAAGGCAAAAGGAAAAGCTAGACTAGGTGAGGTTGACTAGTTTTTTTCCCTACACATCCTCCTCTCTTTTCTCCATGCAAAAGCATGTATGATCTGCCATTCCACCACTCTTTAGCTTGCCTAATCCTTTTTTCCAATTCGTGAGCTCCATGACAGATTTGGGATCAGCCTTTTACACCTATGGGGGATTTACTTTTTTTTAGTAAGCCTGCTTTATGCTAGATTCAAATTTCTCGTCATGCATTTGAATTCCTGATGTATGTTATTTATTCAGCAACCTATGTTATTACAGGTTTGTCTATTGTACATTAATTTAATATAGTTTAGTGTTCAGCTCCAATTTTCAATCTCTTTGTGAGTGATTTTGCATGATCAATTGTTAATTGTTGTGAGTAAAATTAATCTATCACTTGGTTCAATTTCCACAATATGGTACATAAGGCTTCGTACTAGATTCATTGAAGTTCTTATTTGATGGAAAGATGTTATTCTTCTTTATGTATGGCTGTTGGTTAGACCCAGGTTTGCGGTTATCAGAAAAGTTCTTAGACTTGTCTCAATTTTGGTTCATGCTCTTTCCTTAACTGTCCATGCTCATAATGAATCTTAGCTTTGTGTAGTGTGGTATCCAATATTTTTGTCATGTCAAACTCAATCCTTTCCCGAAAATTGGGAAGTAGACATCCTAAAAACCTTTGGATTTACCTTTTCATCCTTAATGTATGGTACATAATGTAACAGATCTAGAAATATGTTCATAAAAGAATACATAGTAATGGATCCCATACGTAGCTCGTGAAACTCTTTCATTTTTATGTTGAAGAATATTTCTAACATATATTTCTCTTGGAAGAGTTTTCAGAACTTATCCCAGCATATTTCTCTTAAATCATCTTTCTTGGTGTGTTTTAAATCTCTCCACCACCTTGTTTCCTTCCCATTCAAGTTATATATGGAAAGCTGAGCCTTCATTTCAGTTGAGTAGTTATGAACCTGGAAATATTTGCTCATGCCAAGCAGCTACTCTTCTTCCTTCTCCCCAGTGTTTACCTCACCTTCATAGGTTGGGGATCTTATTTTTCTAAACTCCCCTTGAAGACTATCATTGCTTCTTTGTTTCTTTATTCATGGAGAAAGAAACTCATAAATGGAAGGACTGTGATGCTCTCCTTTCGGTGCTTCATGGATACGTTCCTGTTTTTATTCTTCTCTTGGGATACTGGCCCATTTATGGTAAGGTTATCTTTTGGATCTGTTTGTGGACTGAATAGGTTGACCCTACGGGCTTCCTCCCATCACATTCCTCAATAATGCTTCATTAATGGCTTGCTGTTCTTTCCTTTTGATTAGACTATCTTCTCTGAGACTTCACAATCCTGCTTGAATATTGTGTATAGTCTTTAAAATATCAGAATTCAGCTCCACCACCAGTTCTAATTCTAGGTGGGGGTGTTCATCTTTTCTTGCCGACTTTTATCTTCCCCAACATTCATAAACTGAACTGTTCAGTAAAAGTTTCCTGAAATTTCAAAAAATTTAAATTAAAAAAAAATTATGTTAGTAACAAATTTAATAACATACTTTATTTTCTTTGTGGTAAATGCTTGGTGCACCCATAGGTATCTTAGTATTGAAAATGGGCTCTGATACCACTTGTAATGTCCCCGAAACTTGATTTTTTATTTTTTTATTAGGCTAGTAAAAACTACCTAAACGAAAAATTATTTAACTTGTGGAATATAACGTACACTAACTGTACCACTGTTTGGTCATAAGTCGTTCTTACATTCTATCATCTTACTTTCTGTTATGCTTATTGTTGTGTTTTAATTAAGATGTTGTAATGTTGATTACTACATTGTTCTTATAGTTATACATTTTTTTGTTTGTGTCATTACTTAATTTCATACTTTGTTCATTTCAGCATATGTTTACTAGTTATATTGCGAAGTCCTAACTTAAATTTGTTTTTGGAAACAAAGTGGATGGAGTGGCGGGACTCGTTCTCCCATGACGGTCTAAGAGGTAAAGTGTCTACTTGTCTAGAAGGTTACTTAGTTCTATTTGAACTAAGGTACCTCTCTCATTTCATATGCAAACTATACTCAACGACAAAGGCTTGTTAAAGTGTGTTGAACATTTTGATCGTTATCATGCCTACAGGTTGCTAATGCAACCCCTTATAGACTCATCTCTTTAGCAAGGCAATTTCTATTTCAATAATTATCTAACATAGATAAATTATCTATGTGATACCTACCATTCATTATATTTATATTTCATGTTTACTTTTCTATAACTATTAACATATATTTTATTTTTATTGGCAAGTTATAATCTTGGTTAGAGATCGAAATTTGATTTTATACAAACAAATACTACCATGGTATATTTCATAAGACATGGTTCTTAAACTTAAATATTAGGAAGATTGAAAGGCTGTGGTTTAAAGCTTAACCTTTGCTTACATGATACATACCATTCTTGTGCATTGGGGATTGAATTTGGGTTAGCGTATATGTTGCATGGACTAAACATTACACTATACCTTGTATTAGCATTAGGTGGCAAGTTATAACATATGGATGAAAATTATGCGATGGGGTTTAAGGCCCTGAATGGAAATGGATACCATGATAATGTAATGTTTTTAAACTATGGAGATGTGGTTTTTGGGTTGATAATAGACACCAGGCTGGCGCCATTAGTGTGTCTCAGGGTTTGGGGAAGCCCAAGATTAGGGCTTGGATCCACGAATGACTTGGTCATTGTTCTTGGCTCGTTGATGGTTTGGTCTTGGCTCTGCACAATGGATGGAGGAGACACCTTGGTTAATGAATGTATGCTTTGTTGGTTTCATGGTATTGTTTGATGTTTATTTTCATGGCTCATCAGTTTCATGCTTATCACCATTCATCGTTTTGTTTACGGTTATAGGTGACAGGTTTGGCATGGAGCTTCATTGTTCATATCTTTACCACTAGTTCATGGGTGATGCCATAGGTGCACGGTATGCCTTTTAAACACCTGTGCTTTTCACCTCTCAACATTGTGGGTAGGACTAGGTTATCACATTACTTATTGGGTTTTTATTGTGGGATTTCGATTCTCCTTTGGGATGTTGATGTATTTGTAACTTCAGAATTTATTCAATTGTATGTTTCATATATTGTATTTCATTTGTCCCCGATGTTCCTATCGGGAGATTCATTAATGGAAACAAGTAATGTAAAGTCATAGATATTAACCCTCCTTTGTGAGTCGGGGGTAAACATCCTTTAGAGATTAACACTCCTTTGGAGATCATCTTTATGTCTTTGGGTTTTATTGCTGCCATTGGTGCTCATTCTATCTTTGAGGAAGTTGTGGGGTTTTTCCTTTATGGTTTCCCCAAGGATAAATATTTGTGTTGATTGTCTCTTCTGATTGATTGTTGTGCATGTTATTCTCTCAGATAAGATCCTAAGATCATATTGTCTAATTGATAAAAATCTAACATCGAATTAGAGCTATCCTGAGAAGAAGACACTATGTAGCTGTGAAATCTAGGGATTCTTACTTTTTGGGTCTCTCTCCACAATCCATCAACCAAAGGAGGCTAGCCTGAATCTCCATTTAAGGACGCATCTTTCTATCGAAGTAGAATCTGATTCTAAGCACTTTAAGTTTTTGACCTACCACTTCATTGGGAAATTAAGGATTTTCACTGAAGAGGAACTTTTGAGTGAGCCTAGCCTAGGATTTATCTCCTCTTCAAAATCAAAGTTTATAGACAAAAATTTAGGATTTTGGTTGGGTACAACTACGGGAAATTCAAACCCTAATTTGCTTTGGAATTAGAAAACCAACATTGCAGAAGATCAGCTCCAGATCTAGTTTTCAGCTTCTCAAATTGGTAAGAGATAAATATTTTGTATTTCCATTTGAGGTTGTCAGTTAAGATTTCTCATCACACCAATCTTGATGAAAAGCTTGACGGAGTTGATAACTTCTAAACATGGAATTATAGGATCTCCCTAGTCCTAGAAGAAAATGAGTTGGACTCTTACATCATTGAAGAGGTTTTAGTTCAAGAGGGAGATAAGGCTAATGCCTTACACAAAAATAAATCGGTAATGGCTAAGAGGATTATTGTTGATTCAATCAAGGATCGCCTGATACCACATGTTTCCTCCCTAAAGACACCTAAAGAAATGTTTGATGCTCTGAACAAGCTATTTGAAGGGAACAACATAAACCTAAAGATGAATTTGAGGAACCAGTTGAAGAATGTGAAGATCCAGAATGCAGATACCATACAGTGATACTTTACAAGGGTCTCCCAGATCAAAGCACAACTTGAAGTAGTGGATGAAGAAGTGGAGAATGCAGAAATTGTGATCACCGCCTTGAAAGGTCTCCCTGGGTCATGGGACTGTGGGAAGAATTCTTAAAAGAACAAGACTGAATAGTAGCTCGAGAAGAAAAGATGGGAAATGAAGATCAAGCTCTCATAGTACACTCCAAGAAAATCAGAATGGACTGTCATCATCACAAAGGTAATAAATCTCACCAAAAATATAACCCTAAAATATCTAAGAGAGACCTTTCTAGTATCAGATCCTTTACATGCAATGAGAAAGGACACATCTTCAGATTTTGTCCCAGAAACAAAGGTGGCTCTCACAAGAAGAAGGGAAACAAGAGAAGACATCATGCCCATGATGTAGAGGATGATGAACCTTCCAAGAAGAGATTCAAAAAGGAAAGTGAAGATTCTTCAAGTGATGAAGAGTATGTTTTGATTTCTTCCCTCATGGGAAATATCACACATGGGAGCAAGGATTGACTCATCGACAGTGGGACTTCCAAGCATATGATAGGATTCAAAGAATCATTTGTGAATATATCAAAACATGAGTCACCCCACAAGGTGAAACTTGGGGATGACTACAAATATCCAATAGAAGGTAGTGGTGAATCCTCCTACAAGTTAGACTCTTGAAAGTCTATGAAAATCAAGGATTTCTTGTTTGTACCAGGACTAAAGAAGAACCTCCTCTCCATATCTGCATTGGATGAAAAAGGCATGCGGCTTTCATTTGTAGATGGCCAAGTTCTTATGTGGCCAAAGGGAAATACTATAGATGATGCAGTTGTGATTGAAGAGCAAGAGGTAGTATTATACAAGCTAAAGGGCCAACCAGAACAAGCCTTGGTCCATGACTCAGTAGAGCCAAATGAAATTTGGCACAAAAGGCTTGCACATGTTTATTATAGATCACTACCACTTGCAATAAAAGGTGTTGAAGGTATTCCATAAATACAGGAAAAAAATGACGGTGTTTGCAGAGGATGTGCGAAAGGAAAGAACACAAAGAAGACATTTCCAAGTAGGGAGATCAGGGCAAAAGGAATATTGGAAATCATCCACTCCAATGTATGCGGTCCAATGTCATCTAGTTCATTGAGTGGGTATGTATACTATGCTTATTTCATTGATGATTTTTCTAGGAATACATGGATATACTTCTTGAAAAAAAAATATGAAGTATTCAGCAAATTCAAAGACTCCAAATCCTTGATCGAGAATTGTTACGGAGAGAAATTCCTATTGCTTGGGGTACCACAACAGACATATTAACTCCAGAAATCAATCCTTTCATATATGCAAGAGAAATCAAACATATAACACTAAAGGATATCGATTCATACCTTATTCCAGATGGTTTATGTAGATCCCCATTGATCTTTTCCACTCCCTCTTGTATTGGCAATTTGCTTCCTCAACATTCAGCAAACAAGACAATCATGCTATATATAATTGTGTTAGATCTACTATAGCATATATAATCAATAACATATAAGAATGTATAAGTATCCATGGATCAAATACTCATTTAAATACACATTATTGGATAGGAAAAGATATTTCTATTGATATAAAACAGAGATTACAATAGTGACAACCTCTGTCGGCACGTCTACGAAATGGAGAAACTGAGTCCCCCACTTGGGCCTCTACCACTTCAATCCTCCATCTCTCGATAGAAAGCTCAAAAGCAAAGGGAAATATTGGGAGGAACACAAAGTGGTCCAAGGGACAAAGGGATGCAGACTCAAGTATAAGCTCCGACAACAATGGACTATAGTTTTCTTGCTCTTCAATTCCTCTCCCTTCAATGTATCCAAAGGGTTCCTTATATATATTTTCAATGGGGTAATGGAAGGTTGAATATAAGAGATCTCAAGGCATATGGAAGGCCAAATACAAGTAATTCAGATCCACATCAAGGAAAACTCCAAAATAATTTAGCGTTTTGCACACATCTCGATGTGCGTAGGTTTAAGGGTCAAATCCGCATATATACGCGAGAAAGGGATTAAAAGTCACGTATGGAAATTATTGCATGTTTTTAGGGATGATATTGGAAACATAAAAGGTACAAAAATGGTCAATGTGGTCTAAAGAGTTTGCAGAAGGATAGGGAAGGCCATAAAGGTGTGATCCACCATGTGTGGTAAAATCAGCTATACTAGATGCCCCCTAATGTGTGAGTTCAGAGGGATCATTCGATGGCTTAAATACATTATAAGTTCATCCCAGAAGTGGACTGATGAAGAACCTAGTGGAAGAACCAGCCATTTAATCAATACAATACAATAATCAAACTTTGGACATAACTGCAATTAGATATAACAGTCCTGGATACATAAGAGTACAATGGCCATGAATAGGCATGATACAAAATATGACATGTGTGGTCATCGCCACGTACAATATAGATATATTAGAATATCCATGATGAATATATACATAGGATCATGATATCCATGAAAGCTGAGGATATATAATGGATCAAGATCTCTAAAATGGTTGGAAATATCTGACATA
Source organism: Pseudotsuga menziesii (assembly GCA_001517045.1). Taxonomy (NCBI): domain Eukaryota; kingdom Viridiplantae; phylum Streptophyta; class Pinopsida; order Pinales; family Pinaceae; genus Pseudotsuga; species Pseudotsuga menziesii. The sequence continues at coordinate 356,061 of LPNX011041289.1, read as the reverse complement.
TACTGGAATCAAGTCACAAGAGTTGGAATCTCATGAATACTGGCACGATCAAGGTGGTAGCATATAAGAGATGCCACCAATATGGAAGGTCTTATACACAAACCGCTATGAGTACATGTCCTACTATGTGAATAGAGGTGTCAAGGTTGAACATAGTAGTCCATCGTCTGATTACCGGTCATTGGTGTATACCATTAGCAGACGCGAGATCACCCACCAATAATGAAAATGGGAATCAAGGTACTAGAGTGAAAACTAATAAGTGTGAATAAATGTGTTGAGGTCGAACACTTGAGAGAATCCATCGATCAGGGGACATTGATGTATTCCCAAAAACTGTCGATGCCGAGAGAACCCGTCACTGATGACTGCAAGTCTCAAGGCACTCAAAAATGACTCTAGATTCCTATCCTAGAATAAATGATCTGAAGTCAATGTGATGAAATCCACTTGAAGGAGGGAATTAAGGCATCCCCCATCATAGAACATGAGGTACTCAGCAAAGCTGTAAAATGTGGAAGGACTTGATCATAATGTGCATGAACCAGTAACTGTACCGGGAATGGTCGACATGCAAAGTCCAGATAACTGAGGAATGGCTGACTCAGGTTTAAACTTCCTTCAAACAAGAGAATAAAGGAGAATAGTGACTAAATGTAGGTAGTATAGTCTCGATATACAAAACTGGGACATCTCTGTGACACAGGAGGCATCGACAGAGGCTCCATAGGGACTGGAAGCTTAACCAGTCGATGGAGATAAACTCAGATAAATTAGTATAGCTCCTAAAGTCAAACTACTAATCCAACCAACGGATGTGATATATAGTGCTCTCTTCGAAGGTGAAAAAACTCAATTGCTGCCAAAGATAACATCTTTTCTTGTTCGGCTTTTTGTTTTCTTTTTATTTTTATTTTTACTTTTTCAAATATTTCAAAATCTTGAAAAAGAATAAAATTTCTTTATAGTTACAAGCTAGGAGGAGACGAGTGTCAAGGGACAAACAAACTAGTTCCAAGCAACGGAACATACCTATGCTCAATGCAAGGACATATGTGTAGGATAGCGACACTTGGGGGAAAGTTCCCTCCCAATAAAAATCAAGAATTAAGCTGCAAAGGATATATAAAATGGCTCTGCGTGGGTAGACATGAGACAAGTTCAGGCTATATGGATGATACTCAAAGTCAGGGAAGCTGGAATAAGGCTCAATAAGGTAGGAAAATCTCATGATAATGCAATTACAACTTGACATAAGGGAGTCCTGGGGAAACAGGCTAGAAACAAGACCAAGAGTATGAGGCTCTTGTGAAATGACATGGCGATACTATACAATGGACTCCCACACCCTAAAGGACAAATTGTCGGCATGGGCACCAAATGCAAACAAGGGGCTAGCTAGGGCACCCATGTAAGGTTAAAATCTACCATTCACATCCTGTCACTTCTAAAATATCAAGAAGGTTCTGTGACAGGATAGAATGGGTTCATACCTAAGGTTATAATGAAACGGTCATAAGGTCATGCAAAATGCAAGCGGAGGTGAAATCTAACCTATATGACAGTTTAAATATCATACCTGATATCGGCATGAATGGGTCAAAACAACGGTCAACATGGCACTCAAAACGGTCTCCTACATCATCATATTAGTAAAAAATGGTCCAAAAGGGTCAGAAACAGTTCAAAACTATAGAAAGGGGGTAAAAATTTTCAAAAATTTGAAAATTTTCTATAAATAGTAAAAAATTCAAAATATTATATATCATTTGAAATTTTTACCCAATTGAGCTCAGAACTTCAAACACGAATTCCGGGAGTTTCATCAAGCGAAATATGACACTGTTTTTTCTAGGTAACTTCCCATGCCCTACTCTTCAATTTGCATGTAAATTTTTTTAATTTTCATGGTTGGAATCAATTTCTATGCCATTCTAAGAGAGTCATTTTGACCCACGTAGAATTCAGGGATTTTCGTGCATATAGGGCTAGCTATACGTGGAAAAATGGCCTGAGGCCACCTATGGGCCCGCGAGAATGTAGGTTCACCACTTCCCCCAGTCAGGACAATCCTATGATGAAGTATATGTCCTCCACCTCTATAGTGAGGGACATCCCGTTGATATGGAAAGACTCTGAGTTAGGATCCCAGTAGTCTACTAACATTTGCAGCAAACTTGGTTTGGCCCTTAAGCCCCTAGGACACCAAAACTTGTATAGCCCACATGCACGAAGAGCTTGTTGAGCCATTAGATCGCCCCGTACAACTTCTTCTACATCCTCGTGTTCTCTCTCCCTCCATTCTAGAACCATCCTACACATTTACATTGATGAGTATATTGTTGTATACTATTATCCAAACATGGAGAAGGTTGGGAGTCATATAAAAAATAGCTCCATATAGGTACTAGGCCTGAAGGCCATTCTACTGACACTCAATAGGATAGCAGGGCTAGCCTCACTCCACCGGGCCTTGTGGCGCTTGATGTTCTATGTAGTGGAGTGCATGAGACCCACAATTTATGATTGGAGTACTGCGCTATTGAGTAACATGAAGCAACAACTCAGCGACTGCAAGATGGGAAGGCTACGAAACTTTGGTTTTAGTAGTATATTGAGCACGTTCTTCTTTGAGCGTGTTTTGGGGATCAGTCCTAGAGTTGACATTCCTCCTCAAGGGGTTCGATATCTGGCCCACCGACATTGGGAAAATGCGATGTGCAGACTAGGTGGAGGTAGGGTGTCTAACCCCTACCTAGCTGATTTCTTTCCATGGTGTTGGCAGCAGATAGTTTTCATCGATGATTACCCCTATGCAGGGATAGATTTTTGGGGAGATCCCGACATGCCCCTACCACCAGGAGCAGTATACAGTGACATTGGTAATGAATCCCAACCGTTGTTTTTATGGTTTTTGAATTATTTCATTTTTTTTATGTTTTTTGATATATAGAACCAAAAGACATGTTTTTGTGTGACGACACATACTGACAATCCGTCATATGTATGAAGATGTAGGACCATGGCAACCTGACGGTTTCCCTCGTCATAGATGAAGGGGACAAGGAGACGACATCATGGGTGTGGATATGGAGAAAATGCTCCAAATCATCCACACAAACTTTGTGTGGCTGACCCATAGAGTACCCATGGCGCAGGTTGAGGACTTTCCTGAGGCCATGCAGCACCAGGTGGTGGATGTACCACGAGCATGGGTGCGGTTGTTTCGATGGCTAGCTCAAGCCGTGGTGAATTTCCATGATCAGAACCTCCCTCCTCCTCCCCAGGCTTAGATACATGGGAGTGACACATTTTTGTAGTACCGTGTATTATATTTTGGTGGCTCAGAAACCCCATTTTTGTATTATGACACTTATGTATTATGACATCACTTTTTGGATGTTTAATGGAAATTTTTTATGATGATTGATTTTATTTATTTACATGTGTCAAAATGTATGTTTGTGATGAGCTTATGGTCTATGAAACAAATTCCAATCTAACACATAGTTAGAATATGAGTCAACAACTTGATTATAAATTCTTGGAACATGTATTTATGTTACGTTGTCAAACTGTCATTCTAACAATCTCACACATAAGAATATTTGTAATAATGTTGGATCCCTAACATGATACAAGCCATTAACTTGTGACACTACTAACTGTGAATCAAGATGTACCTCAAGAGAGAGAACACCATGTGGAATGGAGTCTCATAGAATCTCGATAACGACACTATACTCAGCAACATTATTCAAAGAGGGCCATAAACATACGCCTCCTGAAGACAATACCTGACCCGTAGGAGTATAAATCACCCAAGCAGTAGAGGCAGAGTGTTGAGTGTGGTGGCTAGCACCATTAGCGAATTCTATGTAAATGGAAGATTCCATTGACATCTTCCATAAGAATTGAAAGCTAATCAACAAACCTGATCACCATAAGAAAAATCTAACTATGCAAAAATTATACAATAATATACAACAATTAGCCATGGATGAAGATCATGCATAGTATTTTTTAAGATAGAGCCCATTTCTAGGCTCTACCAAGGCCGTCCCTTCATAATCTACCAGCTCATAAGTGCCCTTCTCTAACACACGTTTGACCATGTAAGGACCATGCCACATGGGATTAAACTTCCCTACCCCCAATGGTTCTTTAGCCTGATCCCACAAAAGTACCAAATCTCCTTCACTAAACTTCCTTAGACGGAGAGATTTATCATACTGGACCTTAATGCAATGTTTATTTACTGCTAGAGCCACTAAACCATCTTGGTGCTACTCATCAAGCTACTCTAAGTGGACCAAATGTTCCTCTAATGAGGAATTATCTGGTAAGACCTCTATGTCTAGCTTCAATGAAGGGATTTCACATTCAACCCGCAAGACTGACTCCACTCCATGTACAAGCTGATATGGATAAAAACCAGTGGTAGTATTAACCGTGGTTCTATAAGCCCACAAAGTAGGATATAACATGATATGCCAATTGGTCTTGCCTTGTGCGATGGTTCGTTGGAGAATGTACTTAAGTGATTTGTTCACTACTTCAACCTATCTATTCACTGAAGGGTATTAAGAAGAGGATTGCTCCTCCTTATACCCTAACTTTGAGGCCAACTCTTCCATCATTCGATTTTGAAAGTGACTACCATGGTCAGTGACAAGCTCCTTTGGAATACTGAACTGAGTAATGATCTGGATGAATACGAAGTGCATGGCTGTATCACTATCATATTTAACCATGGGCATAGCCTTAGCCCATTTTGTGAAATAGTAACTAGCCACTATAATATGATGATGCCCCCTAGCTGAAGTTGGGTTGCAATCCATGAAGTCAAGGGCCCACTTAGTGAAGGGACCAACGGTGATAATCGGATGTAACGGGGAAGGATGTGAGCACATATTACATGAAAACACCTGGCAAGGGTGGCACTTCTTGACCTCATTGACACAATCTTTAAAGATCGATGGCTAGAAATAACCCGCTCTGAATATTTTTTGGGCTGTAGAAATCCCAGATAAATGACCACCACACGCCCCTCTATGGAAATCATTCAGCACAAGCTCAGCCTCCTCATGAGTTAAACAACAACGTAAAATGGAATCTACCCCATAGTGGTATAATGTGTTATCCACTATAAGGTAGTTCTTGGATACGTGATGTAACCATCATCGTTCATCCCGTGAGAGGTGAGTAGGGACCTTCAATGTTTGTAAATATATGATGATATCCCCATACCATAGATCCAAAGTTGGGATTAGAAAAATGTGCTCATTGACAAACGTATCTTCACAAACTTCCTCCTCCTCCTCACTTGGGAAATCAGATATAAGCTCTACAAAAATCAACGATTTTTTCATTTTTGCTGAAACAAACTCGAGATCGAATTCTTGCAAGATGACAACCCACTTATTATACTTTCCCCTGATCATCCTTCTAGTGAGGACAAACTAAAATGGATTGACATGGGCTACCACTAAGGTCAGGTGAAGGAGAATGTAGTGCCCCAATATATGAACCGCATGAATGGTAGCTAAGGAAAGTTTCTCCACATGGGAATAACGGATCTCTGCATCTACAAGGTTTTGGCTCAAATAATATGTGACATGCTCATGGAGCTCCTCATCCTCCTGAACCAAATTCATAGCTATAGTCAAGTGGACTAATCACGGGGGCCGATGCTAAGGCTTGTTTAAGTGCATCAAAGGACTCTTGGGCTCGCTCATCCTAGCAAAAGGTTGTGTCCTTCTTCAAAAGATGCATAAAGCCTTTAGTCAAATTGGAAAATTTAACCACGAATCTCCACAAGAAATTTTCCATGCCTTGCAAACATTGAAGATGTCTAACGTTTCTCGGGGGAGACAATTGAAGTATTGCCTCAACCTTTAAGGGATCGACTCTTATATCCTCCTTGGAGACAATGAATCCTAACAAGCGGCCAGACTTCATGCAAAAGATGCACTTATGAGGATTTAACCTAACCTTCTAGTGGTGACATCTTTCGAATACTAATATCAAATGGTAGGAATGACACATTCTTAGACGAGAATGAGCAGCAAGGTCATCCAAAAAGACTTCAATAATAAATTTGATATCATGGAAGATCAAGGTCATAGCCCGCTCAAATGTTGATCCGGCATTTTTAAGACTGAAAGGCATATTTCGATATGCAAAGGTACCCCAAGGACAAATAAATGTAGTTTTATGTTGGTCCTTAGGTTTGATCTAGATCTGATTGTATAGGGAAAAGTCGTCCATAAAGGAAAATACCTTGCTTCCCGCACACTGATCCAAAATTAGATCAATAAATGGTGTGGGAAAATTATCCTTAGGACAAGCACGATTCAATTCATGAAATTCAATGCATATATGACTTGATCCCTACTTCTTATGAACCGAAATAGGATTTGAAACCCACTCCGTTAAGGGAACAGGATAGATAAAACCGACCTTTAACAACTTTTCTATCTCAGCCTTAATCATGGGTTCTTTTTTAGGATTCACCGCACGTAAGCGTTGTCGAACAGGCTTAGCATTGAGATAAGTTTTACTTTCATGCTCAACAATGTGAGGGTTGATACCTGGCATTTCCTCGTATGACCAAGCAAAGATATCATGAAACTCTTGAACAACTTGGTATACTCTTGAATCTCGGCATGGGAACATTCTACCCGAATATCGATATTCTCAATCTTGCCAGGATGGCGAGAGATATTGATAGGGATGGTAGGAGATATATTCACCATGTTTCCATCATCCATCAGACTAGAGAGCTCAATGGAACCACGGGACTACCAATTCTCTCAATAAGAATATCCCTAAAGTATTCACACTCCAAACAATGAAGATCAGGAAAAAATCAGATCTATGATGTAACTCTTCCAAAGGTGGCTCAACCCTAGACATGGCCTCAATAATAGCTTCATCTAATGGAAAAACACTATCAAGGCAATCATGTGCGTGAGAAGACTCAACTGCCCATGTAGGAAGCACATATGGGTCCTCCTCTTCTGCTCGCGAAGAAGAAGGACTAGGCTCTACAACACATTCAAGATTTGCTTGATATGCTATCATTGCTGTAGGCAACGACACATCTATTTCAATAGGCTTATTCGAAGGATTCAGTGAAGGAAGAATCCATGGATCTTCCATATGAGTAGTGCGAAAAGACATTGAATTTAATGAAGACAAAGCCCCACCAAAACTAGACCTGATCATAAGAACCAGTGCAGGACACCTAAAGGTTCCCATAAGGGATGGATACATGCCAACACTCACTCTCCCAGTTGCCGGCTAAGAATGATCGATGATCAGGATAGAAGCTCCCGATGATGCAGTAACACTCGGATTTTTGAATGATGTTTGATCAATCATAACAATCTTCCCATTAAATGGAAAGCATACAACTAAACATAGAGAAGAAGCTATGGCTTGCATACTATACATCCAATTACTACCCAATAATAGATTGCAGTCAAGGGGCGCATTAACCACCTTGACCTCGATCGCAAGGGTCTTCCCTCCCAAATGGACCTTAAGAGAAGGAACAATTCCGTGTGGCCAAAATGATCTACCATCAAAAGCAGTCAACATGGTAATGGATTTAGACAACTCGAGGGAACCCAAACCCTTCCAACATGACAAATACATCACAGAAGCAGCAAGACCTTCATTAATCATAGTGCGCTTGACAGTCATGTTAAGACATTCTACATGAATCAAGAGAGACACATAGTAAGGCAAGCAAGGATGTAGTCCCGCAGTTTCAAATTTGATGACGGAGGAAGAGTTATCATCCTTAACCCCTGTTACCACCTAAGTTGTACTTAGTCATTTTTTATCAAGTGAGCCTGGTGAACCAGACAAATATTTTTGTTCAAACTTCAAAAGAACTTCGGAAATGCTTCTGAGAAGTGCTTGTTGTACTATATCACATGTTCATACCCCATGGGGGAATTGTAATAAATGTTCTAGCATGGTTGTGTCTGTAAAATATTCGGTCTCTTAGACTTTATTTGTCAATCCGATTAGCCTAGGGTGTTTTTTTCCTTTGGTTATTATTGGTTGTTGAATAAACGACTGATAATTTCTGAGGTTTTCAATCCATACCTCGAAAGTTGGGGTGGTCAGCTTGGAATTTAGGCCTATTGAGGTTATTAGAGTCTATGTGTAAATGTATAAACATGTTAGGCATCATGGTCGAGTCATATGAACATGTCTAAGTCCCCCTAGGTTTTTTCAACCTTTTTAAATTTTTAATTTTTTCACTGTTTTTTATTATAATTTAATTTTTCCAAAACTTAGCCTATTTTTTAATAGTTTAATTGGAAAAATTGATTTTCTAATAAAAGTGGGCCAAATAATCAGTTTCAGTCATGTAGGTGCTCATTTTCAAGCTAAGAGCACCATGTAAACCCATGGACCCACTATTTCTTATTTTTGAGTGATTTTCCATCAGTCAGGTTAGAAAGCCCCAAAAAATAAATTATTGATTATTTTAATTAATAAATTGATGAATAATGGAGCAAATACAAAATCCTAGATCAGTGGATTCTCAACCGATTTCATTGAAATCAGTCAGATCTGAACTAGATTGACTGGATCTGACAAATCCTTGACTGAAGGAGGTGATCTAGATAGATCTAGAGTTGAACTTCAGCATCCTTTATGGGGAATTTTTCCCTTCCTCTCTCCTCCACAAGTTTGGGCTCATCTAGATGAGTTTTGGTGGATGCTTCAGTCAATAGGTTGAGGTGTCAGTCAGATCAGCCCCCTGATTGACAGTTGCACTCAATGAGACTCAGATCTGGCTTAGCTAGACACACATCAGGAATTGGTGGACTCTCCTTCAGCTACAGTGGTCTATCTCCTTGGGATTTGTGCCTCCCTCGGCTAGATCTTCTTTTTTTGTATAAATAAATCTCAGGCTCCCTCTTCCAAGATAGTTAGAGTTTGATTGAGGAGCTCTTGCCATTGTAATACTGCTATATTTTTTATTGTGAATAAAGAAGCTTTGGAGGCTATACCATCTAGTGCATGTGTTTGTGTGGATTCCCAACGTCATGCTGCTAATGTGGTAAATGCAATTTCTTTCCAATTTCTGTGCTGCTTTTGTTTTTTGGTTCCAAGGATTCGGTTGAATCAAGTAAGGGTGTAAACTAGGCAAGTTAGATTACTTTTTCTTGTTTATCCATATTATGTATGCTCAATAATTTCAGTTATATGCTTAAATAAGATTATTTTTGCATGATCTTTCATTCTTGTTGCTTTATACATCTATATCCAGATCTCACGAGGTGTTGGGAAAGATTGTGTTATTTAGTTGCAGGTTCTCGATTGGACAAAGGTGTGGCTCAAGATTGATGCCATTTCTTATCCAACAAGCTCAAGACTCTCTCCCTCAGCACTCAACAAAAGGGCCTCCTTTCAGATTGTTCCATTCAAGCAACGAGCCGACCTTCTCTCCTCTTTTTCTCCTTTCTTTAAAAAATCAATCTTCGAGTTACCTATTTCTTCCTCTTATGATCAGATCTAGTTAGAAGAATTGAATATATATTGTTAGATCTAGTTCATAAGAGTCTTTCTGCTTAGATCTGTAATTTCATAAAGAATATCATTTCATAAAGATCTAGGTGTAGGAATTTCCTTTTTTGCAAGTAGCTAAATAATAGATCTAAAGCTTGCTCATAAGGTAGTTTCCTTTTTCACTCTTTAAATATTTAAATTCTGCAGGAAAAGTGCATATCTCATTGGCTTCCCAAACAGCAAGCCAATATCCCACGGAAAGCTTGCTTGCCTTGGGTTCCTTTTTGCAAAACTAGATTAGCCCCTTTTAACAATTTTTTACTTAGTTTTTTTTGGTAACTAGTGTGGTGACCCAAAAACACTTTTAAAGTGTTTTTGGGAACATTTGATTTTAATTTCTTGCTGTTTTTTAGCAGGTTTAACAAAAAAGAAGATACTCTGCCTATTTTTCGACTCTTGGGTGAGCCAGAGCTTCTCGGAGGCTTCGCCCACCACTGTGATTTTAGTTTACCTTGTTACAAGCTTCTTGTAAGCCTTTGGATCCCAGATAACAAGGACCAAAGTGCATAATTTAGTTTTCTTATATTATAACCAATAATAATAAAAATAATCATTTTGAGTAGGCTCTTTCAAGCCCACTCTGCATCCCCCCATGGGGGATCTGTGTCTGTTTCGCCTTTTTTCTTGTTTTCCCATTTTTTGCACTAGCTTAGTCTTGTTATGTAGGATTGTATACTTTGATAACACTTTTAATTATTCCATATTTTAATTTCAAAAGTAATCATACTATTGACCCCATGACTTCCCAATTGACCCGCAAGGAGAAAGAGATGTGTTGTAGGACTAATTAGAAAATCGACATGGTGTATCTTTGATTCCTTTTCATCAATTGTTTTGTTAGCTATAATAAAATTAACCCCTCCTTGATTCCCCGATTGAGATCCACTTGGATCGAAAGAGGTTCCTGGAGGGTTTTCTTTTGACAAGAACACCTATCTTAAAATTAACTAAAAATAACAAAGACTCTAGTGTGTATGCTCTGTACTTGGTTACAGTTCATCTGATTAGTCAAGCTGCATCAAAATCACTTGAGTGACTAGAATAATTAGGATTCACTCTCCCAAATTGACAAACCATAAAGAGAAAATACAATGCCTTGATCTAACCATTACGGTGGCAAAATACCCAAAGGAAGCGGGAACTCCTGAAAAGTGACCTTGGGGCGCCGATCTGTGTTATACCTTCGGGTGCATTATGAAAAACAGCCTCAGAGACTCCATTTAGCCCACATATTCCTTGTGGGTAGCCATGACGGTTTATTTTTTGACATACTTCAAGTACCCCCTGGGTATATTTGGAGTCCCCTCGCCTAAGTTAAAATACTCATCTTCACATTAACTTAAAATTAACCAAGATACAATTGCACAACATTTATTTCAGCACTTGCAAGCACTCTTAAAATATTTTCGACTCCATTTTTGGCACTGGTCAAGTGTTTATTTCTTTCAATCTTTATGATATTGTGTGTCATTTCATGCTTACTTGTGATCATCTTATCTAGTTATTTGTTGTTTGTAATTGTTAAGTCAAAACTCCTAAAAAAAACATACTCTTTAATACAATCATCATACTAAATAATTTTTCCTTAGTAACTTAATAGGGTCTACCCCGCTTGGCTTCGTTAGGAGTTGAGCCTAAATGGAGGAGTCAAGAACCAGGTGACAGCCTTGACTCGAGATTTGCCCCCAAGGACACACCGAGTGGCTTGAATATTTATGCAACATGACCCAGGTGTGTGAAAGGCGTCAACACTTTTTGGCGCCACTGCCGGGGATAAATATTTTTATTCCTGGGTATGACTTAGCTTAATTTTTTTCTAAAGAACTAAAAAGATAAAAAAATAATTTGATTGATCTTGTCTTTAAAAAACATAAAAATTAAAACTTGATCCATCTGGAGACTCCACTGTCTAACATCCCTCCAAGAATTTCTACCCGAAGAAACCGCCATCAATTATTCAATCCTCTCCCTGATCCTGAAAGGTTTATTAGGGAAAAATTGAATAGGAAGACTTCTCATAGAAAACTTGAAGATTTAGGAGACCAATCCCTCTGAGATATCCATCACATATTTGTAGAGAGTCATGTTCACCAATATCAAGAAATGACGGAATTATTCAAACCCCTTGATTTTTCTCAAATAGCAGGTGCTCCCCATGGCATTCCAAAAGATGTTATCAAGAAGCTCCCCATATTTCAAGGCAATAATGCCATCACTTCCAAGTCTCACCTTTGAAAGTTTGAAAAGCACCTGGTCAATTATTGCAATGATGTTTCCCATGACCATGACGATGTCAAAATTAAGCTCTTTTCTTTATCCTTAGAAGATGATGCTGAAGAATGGTACTTCGACCTAGATGATGATTCATATAAAACTATTAGTGAATTTATAGAGGGTTTTAAGAAGAAATGGGGAGAAAAGAAAGAACCAAGACATTTGCTTGCTACCCTTCATAACATTAAGAAGATGGAGAATGAAACCATGGATGAATTTAACACTAAGTTCAGGCGTATGGTTGCGGACCTCCCTAATGATATCAATCCAAAGGATGCCTCCATCCTCATATCTTACATCGAAGCTTTCACTAGTGATTTGAGGTACCAGTTAAGAGACAAAAAGCCGGCCAATCTAAAAATTGCTTAAGAATTGGCCAAGAAAATAGAAAAGAATATGCAGTCTTCAAGAAAGTGCAACATTCCAGGTCACACTAGGGGAAACAATTCCTGCAACAAAGAGACCAAGGGTAAATCCGTTGAATCAGAAGAAAAGGGAACTTTTAAAGATCCCATGGAAAAGGTGACAAACATGATAAAAAACTTGGTTACTAGTCAAAACCAACTAATGGCCAATCATTCTGCACACTTGAATCACATTCATAGTAGATTTATAACAATGGAAAAGAATAATGGACCTAGGAACTTTCAGCCCAAGAAAAATGAGATGTATCAAAATAAATTTCCTCGGCAGGAGCCTAGGATTCCAAACCAGTTAGACTCATCTAACATGGTAGAAGAAGTAATTCCATGGTGTAGACACTATGAACAATTCCACCAAGAAAGCACTTGTTATGTTGCAAATCAAGTCATGGAACATGGACTTCCCGAGTTCAGTAGTCAGGAAGCAACTTCAAGCGATCTTGATCATGTATACATGGTAGGATAGGCCTACCCTTTGTCACCAGCTAAACAGTGCAAGCCTAAGGATGGAACCATTGCAGAGTCTTATAGTGAAACTTATGATGAAAATTGTAATATACATGATGGGATTCCTACGTGTTCTCCATATAATGATGACAGTATGGAAGTTTTACTGCCTTGTGACCTTTTCTCTAAAGAATATGAGTATGAAAATGAGGACAAGTATAACTTGGAGCTTGATACAAGTGACGAAGAATCTCTTATATCTAACAAAGATGTTGATGAGGAGTCCTAGACATTCATGGAAAATCCAGTCTTTGACATGAATAAAGAGGAAAATAATGAACCAGAAATTTTTTATGGTTTTGTTGATTTTTCTATCTATGGCATATCTGAAGGAGAGAGCATGGATCTAGAGACCTGGGAAAATCCTATAATGGAAGAGGAGCATTCAAAAATCTTATATGATCATTTACAGTCATATCATGCAGAGCTGCACAAAGGTATCAATAATGAAGACATGGAGAAGTAGTGTTGTGAAAAGATAGATGTTGTGCAGTTAGTAGAATATCAGTCTCAACTATCATCTTCACATATAGAGTTTCCTCATTATTTGGAGCCACTTGGGGCTTATACAATGAATTATCATTTGGTAACCCTTGATGATCAGTATGACGGTGTAGTCACTGTGCCTCATCATTCCAATTTGTACATCAACCCTGTCCAGTCATGGATAGAGGCAGCTTGCACAAGCACTTACCAATTTGGGAGGAAGTTTGATGACATTATTCATGCCTATGATTTCCCATCCATCCCGCCCCTTCCGGATCATCACGTAGGTTTTCATTTTCTGAATAAAGTATCCTTACTTTGGCTGGTAACCAAAGATAAGGAATTTTTTTTTTTATGTTAATAAAATGCTTAGGTGGTTACATTGGATTTTTTATTAAACTTAACCCTTTTTATATCATGCTTAGAGTAGGAAAATAAGCTCCTTGAAAAACAGCATTTACTTTCCACATTTTTGTTTTAGCTATAATAAAACATTTTTTTTTCATTTGTTAGTTACATTTATTTTGTTTAAATAAATTAGCTTAATGGTTCATTTGGTTTTTATGTAAAGCTTGTGCTACTGAGGTTTTCTTGTCAAGCTGAGATGTTTTTACAGGGTGTATAAACGAGAGATACTGGTGTTCTCGTATCCTCTCCTTGCCCTATGACCAGATTGAGCACACGTCCCGCAGTTCGAGCCAGAATGTTGCCACCTAAGTTGTACTTAGTGGTTTTTTATCAAGTGAGCCTGGTGAACCAGACAAAGATTTTTGTTCGGACTTTAGAATACCTTCGGAATTGCTTCTGAGAAGTGCTTGTTGTACTATATCACATGTTCATACCCCATGGGGGAATTGTAATAATTTTCTACCATGGTAGTGTCTGTAAAAGATTTGGTCTCTTCGACTTTATTTGTCAATCCAATCAGCCTAGGGTGTTTTTTTCCGTCGATTATTATTGGTTGTTGAATAAACAACTGATAATTTCTGCGTTTTTCACTCCATACCTCCAAAGTTGGGGTGGTCGGCTTAGCAGTTAGGCCTATTGAGGTTATTAGAGTCTATGTGTCAATGTATAAACATGCTAGGCATCATTGTTGAATCATATGAACATGTCTAAGTCCCCCTAGGTTTTTTCAACCTTTTTAAATTTTTAGTTTTTTGAGTGTTTTTATTAAAATTTAATTTTTCCAAAACTTAGGCTATTTTTTAATAGTTTAATTGGAAAATTTGATTTTGTAATAAAAGTGGGCCAAATAATCAGTTTCATTCATGTAGGTGCTCATTTTCAAGCTAAGAGCACCATGTAAACCCATGGACCCACTATTTCCTAGTTTTGAGTAATTTTCCATCACTCAGGTCAGGAAGCCCCAAAAAATCAATTATTGATTATTTTAATTAATAAATTGATGAATAATGGAGCAAATCCAAAATCCTAGATCAGTGAATTCTCAACCGATTTGATTGTAATCAGTCAAATCTGAACTAGATTGACTGGATCTAACAAATCCTTGACTAAAGGAGGTGATCTAGACAGATCCAGAGTTGAACTTCAGCTTCCTTTATGGGGAATTTTTCCTCTCTCCTCCACATGTCTGGGCTCATCTAGATGAGTTTTGGTGGATGCTTCAGTCAGATCAGCCCCCCAATTGACAGTTGCACTCAGTGAGAATTAGATCTAGCTCAGGCAGACACAGATCAGGCATTGATGGACTCTCCTTCAACTACAATGGTCTATCTCCTTGGGATTTGCATCCCTTGGGATGGATCACCTTTTTTTGTATAAATAAAGCTCAGGCTGCCTCTTCCAAGCTAGTTAGAGTTGGATTGAGGAGTTGTTGCCATTATAATACTGGTATATTTTTTATTGTGAATCAAGAAGATTTGGAGGCTATACCATGTAGTGCATGTGTTTGCGTGGATTCCCAACGTCATGCTGCTAATGTGGTAACTGCAATTTCTTTCCAATTTCTGTGCTGCTTTTGTTTTTTGGCTTCAAGGATTCGGTTGAATCAAGTAAGGGTGCAAACTAGGAAAGTTAGATTACTTCTTCTTGTTTATCCACATTATGTATGGTCAATAATTTCAGTTATATGCTTAAATAAGATTATTTTTGCATGATCTTTCATTCTTGTTGCTTTATACATCTATATTCAAATCTCACGAGGTGTTGTGCAGGCTTGTGTTATTTAGTTGTAGGTTCCGAATTGGACGAAGGTGTGGATCAAGATTGATTACATTCCTTATCCAACAAGCTCAAGACTCTCTCCCTTAGCACTCCACAAAAGGGCCTCCTTTCAGATTGTTCCATTCAAGCAACGAGGCAACCTTCTCTCCTCTTTTCCTCCTTTGTTTAAAAAATCAATCTTCTGGTTACCTGTTTCTTCCTCTTATGATCAGATCTAGTTCCAAGAATTGAATATATGTTGTTAGATCTAGTTCATAAGATTCTTTCTACTTAGATCTGTAATTTCATAAAGAATATCATTTCATAAAAATAGATCTAGGTGTAGGAATTTCCTTTTTTGCAAGTAGCTAAATCATAGATCTAAAGCTTGCTCATAAGGTAGTTTCATTTTTCACTCTTTAAAGATTTAAATTTTGTAAGAAAAGTGCATATCTCATTGGCTGCCCAAACAGCAAGCCAATATCCCAAGGAAAGCTTGCTTTCCTTGGTTCCTTTTTGCAAAACTAGATTACCCCCTTTTAACAATTTTTTACTTAGTTTTTTTTAGTAACTAGTGTGGTGACCCAGAAACACTTTTAAAGTGTGTTTGGGCACATTTGATTTTAATTGAACGCTGTACTTTAGCAGTTTTAACAAAAAATAGAAGGATACTCTGCCCATTTTTCGACTCTTGGGAGAACCAGAGCTTCTCGGAGGCTTCCCCCACCGCTGCGATTTTAGTTTAGCTTGTTACAAGCTTGTTGTAAGCCTTTGGATCCTAGATAACAAGGGACAAAGTGAATAATTTAGTTTTATGATATTTTAACTAATAATAATAAAAATAATCATTTTGAGTAGGCTCTTTCAAGCCCACTTCCCATCCCCCCAGGGGGGATCTGCGTTCATTTCGCCTTTTTTATTTTTTCCCATTTTTTTCTCTAGCTTAGTCTTGTTATGTAGGATTATATAATTTGATAACACTTTTCATTAATCCATATTTTAATTTCAAAATTAATCATACTACCGACCCCACGACTTCCCGATTGACCCATAAGGGAAAAGAGATGCGTGATAGGACTAATTAGAAAACTGGCAGGGTGTATCTTTGATTCCTTTTCATCAATTGTTTTGTTAGCTCTAATAAAAATAACCCCTCCTTAATTCCCTGATTGAGATCCACTTGGATCGAAAGAGGTTCCTGGAGGGTTTTCTTTTAGCAAGAACACCTATCTTAGAACATGAAGACTCCAGTCTGTATGCTCTGTACTTGGCTGCAGTTTGTCCGATCAGTTAAGCAACATCAAAAGAACTTGAGTGACTAGAATAATTAGGATTCACTGTCCCAAATTGACAAACCATCAGGCGAAAATACAATGCCTCAATCTAACCATTACAGTGGAAAAATACCCAAAGGAAGCGGGAACTCCTGAAAAGTGACCTTGGGGCATCGATCTCTATTACACCTTTGGGTGCATTATGAACAACAGCCTCAGAGACTCCATTCAGCCCACATATTCCTTGCAGGTAGCCATGATGGTTTAGTTTTGGACATACTTCAAGTACCCCCTGGGTATATCTGGAGTCCCCTCGCCTAAGTTAAAATATTCATCTTCACATTAACTTAAAATTAGCCAAGATACAATTGCACAACATTTATTTCAGCACTTGCAAGCACTCTTAAAATATTTTTGACTCCATTTTTGGAACTGGTCAACTATTTATTTCTTTCAATCTTTATGCGCTTGTGTGTCATTTCATGCTTACTTGTGATCATCTTATCTGGTTATTTGTTGTTTACAATTGTTAAGTCAAAACTCCTAAGAAAACATACTCTTTAATACCATCATCATACTAAATAATTTTGCTTTAGTAACTTAATAGGGTCTACCCCCCTTGGCTTCGTTAGGAATTGAGCCTAAATGGAGGAGTCAAGAACAAGGTGACAGTCTTGACTCAAGACTTTCCCCCAAGGACACACCAAGTGGCTTGAATATTTCTGCCACATGAACTAGGTGTGTGAAAGGCGGCAGCAACACCAAGAGTATAAAGGAAAGACTTCCTTTGCGACGGACAACTATGAAGAAATTCAAGTGCATACATCGCACAAGGAGTGTGGCGCAAATCCTTGACAAAAGAATAGTTATGGGAGGCTCGGGCATTGGGATTGTTTCCTAAACTCTTTAAGACTCCTTTAGGAATGCAAGGTACACTCTCAGGCTTATCCATAGGATTTTCAATACATAAAGGACTCTCAGTAGGAGGAGGTTCTTTCCCAAGGTTTGGTTGTGACAAACCATAGTCATTTGCACGAGTCACAACCTTAGCAGCGAGCATCATGTTGATGCAACCATGACCACTACAAGCTTCCGATGGATCTTGATCTCCACCTGATTTATCGTGGGTCCTCGATTTCATGTTTTGATTATGGGGTTAAGTGTTGGTCAGCATAGCTGGGCCCTATGCTATGAACCTTGAGGTGTCTTCCATATGAGGGCACAAGTGAGTGAGTTGGTCATCCTTACACAATTTGCAAGGAAACTTAACCTTACATTTAGACTACTTGTCCCCCCCAGCATTGCGGTCATTCCTGCCATTAAGATTGGCATTTTCATTCCTATTCCCACCCTTACAATTGTTTTTACCCTTTTTCTTTTTCCTTCCGGGTTGCTGGTTACCCTTCTGGTCCGACGATTGTACCAAAATCACACTCACCATTTGGGTGGGTTGAGACAAAGTCGTGGCTTGTCCTAAGGTAGATTGGTTGATAGACAATTGAATCACCTGTTGTACAACTGAATCCGTAGGTTTGGTACTTGTACAACCAACAATGCCATTGGCATTTGGTCCAGGTTTGACCCTAGGGTCAAAACTAGAAGGCGGAGCGTTAGGAATAATCTCATATAATAATACGAATTGAGCATAAATGAAGTCCAATTCCTGTGCCCTAAAAATGGCTTGTTCCTCATTCTGAAATTTGGATGTAGAAACATCCTTCGCTATATAGGGTAGTAACGATTTAAGGAACCACTCAAGGAGAAAATCCAGTGGTATGAAGGCTTTAATCAATCTCTTCCATCTACACCACTCTTGGATATGGTCTGAGATATGCGTGGCTTTATCTTGCTGAAATGTCGACAAGAGTTTTGTACCAACGTTGTAATGCACTGGTAGTTGAAAGTGATTAAGAAAATTCATAGCTAGGTCATCGAACAAAATGAATGCCCCCCTAGGTAACTCTATGTACCATTTCACTGCAGGCCCGGTGAGGGTGTGTTGAAACAGCCTTAAACAAATCGAATCATCGTGTAAGGAATTAGAAGAGCACCAAAGGTGAAATGTAGTAACATGTTCACTAGGATATTCTCCTGGTTTTCCCTTGAATTTGGGAATGTCTAATGGAAGCTTATTAGGGACAGCTGACCAAGACGAGTCATGAGAGATCGGATCATTCGTTAGTCTTGACAAGTCAGGTAAATTTAACATTGTGAGGAAAGGGAGCCTAGGTTGAGCAGGTCGATGCCACGCTCCCTAATATTTTTGGTTCACATAAGACTAATTACTGTAACCAACATGGCCATGGCCATAGTTTCCTCCTCATGTTTGACCCATGTAGGGTGACATGGAAGTACCATAGTGTGTAGTACCTTGACTATGTGGAGTTACAAAGCCATAATTCGGGGAGTAAGCAGGTTGTTGATACCCATACTCATAAGGTGAATAAATCTGTCCATATTGTAGTCCATAATATTGTCCATGAGAGGTTCCATAAGATGTCCCATGATATGTCCCATGAGAAACTCCATAAGTAGTAATATGGGGAACTCCCTGTGATAGACCATAAGATGTTCCAGAAGTAGGAGTATGACCTCCCGAAACAACAGGAGGTACTTGACTTTGAGACATGACTATGCAAGTAGCAGCAGTAAGAACATGACTAGTAGCAACATTCTTTCCTTAAGGACCACGTGAATGAGGGGGAGGAATAACATTCAAAGAACTAGGAATAGAGGACGAAGGGACATGTGAAACTATTTAAGTGGTATTCCCTATAGTCACTTTTCTTGGTTCTAGTATCCAAATAGGAATACTAACACCAGGTCTAGGATGAATGTGTGATGTAGCACCCATTTCTGGGATAGAGGGTGCAATGTGACTCGTGTTCCCAAATCTCTCAGCATGGAAAGGAATGGGAATTCCCCCAGGCGTAGTGCTAGGTTCAAATTTTGACTCGGCATGTTGTGCTGGATCATGTGCAAGGATACAAGACATGCCATAACTAACATAACTAGTACTCGTAGGTTCATGATGAGTCTCATTGCGTGGCATCCAATACCGGTGACCTGTGAATGAGGGATCATACCTAGAGTGTGTAGGTATATCATGTGAAGGATCGTACCTAGAGTGTATAGGTATATCAGGTGAAGCATCATATACAGGAGTAGTTTCTTCTTCCCCAACCTCATGAGGTGGAGAGGAAAACTTAGGAATTTCATCTTCATGATCTCCCATCGTGTGTGATTCAATGTGAGAAGTAGTCCGTATGGACTATCTGTTTCTCTCTCCCAAAGGAAGAGGAGGTCTAGAAGGTGAAAGTCCTACTAAATGACGAGAACAACTAAGTGCCGCACCCGAATCCATAATGAATCAAAAAATGAAAAATACTCTTCTAATTACACAAACCCTAAGCAAGCTAGTGTGCACAGAGCATACCCCTATATAATCTAAATCCAATCACAAGAAAACAAGGGTAGGATATGTGAGCTCCCGAATGAAGCAGGTATGTCTCGCCTAGGAGAGGCTTGAGACTCCCATACACAACAAGCAGAGGTTCGTAACCAATTATTGTTTCCCTAATCTTCAACGCTTATAGCGAATGTGTTGTCGGACCCCAACCTAGCCGAGACACCTATAGAATAACCCCTACAAAGTACCCCCTCGATAACCTAGGTAATGCCACTAAGGAAACCTCAATATAATCAATGCTTAGGAGGACAGTTGTAGGTGGGATTGACCATATGGGTAGGGTAGCAAATCTTGAAACTCTTGAAAGAGGCCCCAGATATGAATACAATCCTAGAAATATCTTCGGTGCTACTCAGTTATGACTAGGGGTCATCCCAATAAATAATCACTTGTTGGAGACATTTACCACCATACACACTCTTTTTGGTCAAATTGGCCTAGTTAAACCACTATCCTAAGTATAATTGACATTAATTGACATCAGTGGAGCATTAATTGCCATCATCCAGTCACACCCACGCCTACCTACAGTCAAGGAGGCCAACTGGAGCACTCTGGGGGTGATCTGAGTGATATTAATGCACCTAATTGCTAACTCATGGTTACAATCACTTCAACTAGTCAGTTAAGGTGCCTCCTCTCATTAAATATATTATTTAATGATTATTTAATGATTATTTATTATTATTTAATGACTTGGAGTTAGTAGGGCGCCTCCACCAACTTTTGATGATTAGTTCAGCTTCAGTTAACCACATAGGGGTTCATTGAAGTCATGGAGCACTAGCACTTGATGGTTGGCTTGCTATGACATGTGTTTGATCTTCTTCAGTTGAGATTTAGTCATTTATTGCACTCTGACTTCAGTTAGTGTTTGGTGAGTCAATTAGGGTTTTGGTCAAGTGGTTAACTGAGTGTGAACCAATGGTTTAGAGATAGTTAAGTGAGACTCACTAATGATTTCGAATTGCCTCCTTAGGTATTCGAATTCCTCATTGATTCAAGCTATTGCTTGACATTTTTATTGTAACCGTTCATTGCTTATTGAATATACAGAGAAGAAACCATTCTGGGTCCGACTAACACCATTTCATGAGTACTTGTTGATTATTCTTTGATGAGATTGATTCTTAGTTCCTAGATCAATGTGCAATATTAATATGGTATCAGATCATATGGTGGATCAAATATCTATCTCTCAAAAATGAGCTTTTTGACAGATTTCTCCATGAAATTTGAGCAATAGCTCAAAAATCCAACACTGCACCAGAAGCCAAGGCTTACCACTCAATATCCCAAGTAAAGAACTTCTTGATCAAGATTATTTGATTGACTATGTTGGGTGTGATGAAATCCTAGAATGTGTAGGCTGTCCAACCTTACGGTGCCCCTTTTGTTTTGATTTGTAGGTTTTAACAGGTACAACTTCGAATGGACTCATCAATCCCTCTTCTCACCCCATTTACAAGCTATTCGGAATGGATGTTGAATATGATTGCATCTATAAAGAGACGAGGTATATATGAGGTGTCTATTGGACTTGGAAAAGAGTCTTATGAGAATGATAATGACTAGATAAATGATTGTGATAGATCTTTTGGAGCAATAGGTCTGGCCCTTTCTCCTAGCTTGTACTACCTTATTGGTTCTGCTGACTACCCAAAGGAAGTCTGGACAAAATTGGACAGAACCTTTGGCAAGCACAATGAGGATCATAATAGCACTTTGGAGATCACATATAGCACCACAAGAGTTCTCTACTCAAAAGTATTGGCCTCTACTCTCTCTGATGAAGTTGTTCAATATGAAGATGAAGCAGAATCTTCTACACATTCAATTCGAATTGAAGAAAGTCTCCATGTAGTGACTCCTTCTCCTGATGCTCCAGAATTTCATGAGATCTCTGATATCTCATCTCCTCATATTTATGAAATATAAGAAGACATTCGAATCTCTGATATTGAAGAAAAATACTGCTACACATCCATGCAAACATTCACTGGTGATTTTCCTTTGAATTATGTGCAAAATTTACCAGTAATTGCTTCCGAAAGTGAAGAGAAATTTGATTTTTATTCCTCTAATGTTGATGCTGGTGTGAAAATATGTAAAAAATTGGATATTTTGGAAGAAATATTATATTATAAGAGTGACACATTTTCTCCCCATGATCTAGATCTTCCAGCAAATTCCTGCAGGATTGCATGCACCAAAATTCAGAATTTTGAAGAAGAAGAAAACTGTGCATCCACCGTCTCGGTTGACCATAATTTTGGATCTGATATGAACCTTATTGGATCTGATATGATATTATTTGGATTTGATCTAATATTTCTTGGTTTAAAATTTCAGTTTCATAAACCTTCTGTACTACTTGTAGCTATTCTCATCAACGGTGTGAAGAAACAAGTACCGCAAGTCTCCTACAAAACTGTTGCTGGGGATTTGATTTCATTTCATAGTTTTGGATCTGTTGTGAACTTATTTAGATTTGATATACATTCTGATATGATATTATTTTGTTCATATTTTAAAATCCAAGAGATTTCAGTCATGTTTGTAGCTGCTCTCACCAATTCTGGTGTGAAAAATCAAGTACCGCAATTCTTCTTCAATTTTGTTGTTGGGGATTTGGTGTTAGTTTCCTCTTGTGAGGTTGCTGATATTTTATTTTGTGAATCATTAGATATTTCTGAAGCTATATCAGATTATAAATATCAAGCATTCACTCTCCAGATTCCAAGGTATTCTATACCTTTGGTCACAAGCTCATCTCCTCATAGAACTATTAAAGAGGAAGACATTCTGCATCCGCTTGGACACTTGCTCCTAAAAATTGGGGCTGATTTTACCACTCATGATTTTATGTTCAAGTCTGCAACATATCAATTTCTTGAGTGTTCCACACATCGTTTGAATCCTCAAGAACATTTGCTCTCTCTTCAGATGATTTCAGTTGCTCTACATGGGTCCAGTTTTCACCGTGGAGCCGTTTATATTTCTGATTCAGTTGAGTGCATTGTTCTTCTTCCAAAGTGGAAGATTCCTATAGAAATATTAGTTTAGTTTGGATTCATAAGTTCACATGCATAGTCTCAGGATGCTACTGCATAGAAGAACCAATTCTTGATTTACTGCTTAGCTTCAGGGGGGGTATTTTTCCCATGAGGTTTTCCCCGTTTCCTTGGTTATATTAAGCAGTTACTTTATTGTATAGGGTGACCTATGGCCTTTCTTTCTGGTTCCCTAGCATTTTTATGCATCCATGTTTTCTAACTCTTCCTGAGTATAGCTTTAAGGGGGAGTGTTGGAGACATTTACCACCATACACACTCTTTTTGGTCAAATTGGCCTAGTTAAACCACTATCCTAAGTATAATTGACATTAATTGACATCAGTGGATCATTAATTGCCATCATCCAGTCACACCCACGCCTACCTACAGTCAAGGAGGCCAACTGGAGCACTCCGGGGGTGATCTGAGTGATATTAATGCACCTAATTGCTAACTGGTGGTTATAATCAGTTCAACCAGTCAGTTAAGGCACATCCTCTCATTAAATATATTATTTAATGATTATTTATTATTATTTAATGATTTGGAGTCAATAGGGTGCCTCCACCAACTTCTGATGATCAGTTCAGATTCAGTTAACCTCATCGGGGTTCATTGAAGTCATGGAGCACTAGCACTTGATGGTTGGATTGCTATGACATGTGTTTGATCGGGCCTTCAGTTGATATTCAGTCATTTATTGCACTTCAACTTCAGTTAGGGTTTGGTGATTCAATTAGGGTTTTGGTCAAGTGGTTAACTGAGTGTGAACCAATGGTTTAGAGTCAGTTAAGCCAGACTCACTCATGATTTCAAATTGCCTCCTTAGGTATTTGAATTCCTCATTGATTCAAGCTATTGCTTGACATTATCATTGTAACCATTCATTGTTTATTGAATATACAGAGAGGAAACAATTTTGGTTCTGATTAACACCATGTCATGAGTATTTGTTTATTATTCTTTGATGAGATTGATTCTTGGTTCCTAGATCAATGTGAAAGATTAATACCGCTCACACTGCCTCGTGCTTAACTCCCTGTAAGAGGAGGATCCTGAGAAACACTAATTATACCAAGGAATTTCACACTCTCACCTGGACAGACACATACATGTTTTTGTTTAGTGGTCTTGGAGAATTTACTCATAATGAACTATTCCAAGACCCTAAAATCTAATCTTGTTGGTATACCTATAAAAGAAAATAGTGTAATCCATTTTAATTAAGCGTTGATTTTACTTGGGTTATTACTCAAAAAGGTAGATGATCGTGCAACCAATGGTGTTATGATGCAACATGAAGTAAAATGCACACCTAATAATCAATGCAAATGCATTGTGTTGAATGAAAAACATGACATGCTACTACGTGAACTGCAAAATTTTCTTCAAATGACAGATGTAATCATTCCTATATGAAATCCTAACTAATACTTCTCTAAGCAAACCTAGTGCAAGTACCATGCAAAATGCAAAGTGCAATGATGCATAGTAATGCAAAGAAGCAAATTTTTGAATTTTTTGAATAAAGACGAGAAAATAAAGAAAAAGAATGACTCTACCACCCCAGACTCTGCAAGCACTATCAAACATAACCCAACCAAAGCACTAAGGTAAAGAGACCTAATGCACTAATCCAAAAACAAAAAATAAAAAATGCAATGACAAGAACATTCTTAAAAAAAAATTACCCTAAAAGGCATCTCTGGACTCTAGAAACATTTAAGGAGACTCAGCAAACATCAAAATTCACCCAGCAACACTCAATCTTCCTCTAAAAGGAAAAACTCAGGGCATACGCAACTATGTGCAGAAAACCCACATATATATGTGGATATCTCAGTCAAAACCGCGTGTACACGCGACTGTGAGGAAAAAACTCGTGTACAGGAAGAAAAAGAGATAAAAATGAAGGAAAATAGATAAGCTGAAACAAAATTGACTCCTATCAGACACTGCCAGGAAAACATGCCCCATACCCAACTCAAAAACAAAGAAATCAGAGAAATTCAAGAACATTGAATGCCGATAAAAACCCCCAAAGGAAAAATGACTAGGAACTCCCGAGTGGAGTCGCCAATTCTGATACGGAGAGAAATTCCTATGGCTTGGGGTACCACAACAAATAGATTAACTCCAAAAATCAATCATTTCCTATATGCAAGAGAAATCAAACATCGAACACTAAAGGATCTCGATTCATACCTTATTCCAGATGGTTGATGTAGATCCCCATTGAGATTTTCCACTCCCACTTGTATTGGCAATTTGCTTCCTCAACATTCAGCAAACAAGACAAGCATGCCATATATAATTGTGTTAGATGTACTATAGCATATGTAATCAATAACATATAAGCATTTATAGGAATCCATGTATCAAATACTCATTTAAATACACATTATTGGATAGGAAAATATATTTCTATTGATATAAAACAAAGATTACAATAGTGAAAACCTCTGTCGGCACGTTTGCGAATCAGCGAAACTGAGTCCCCCACTTGGGCCTCCACCACTTCAACCCTCCATCTCTCGATAGTAAGCTCACAAGAAAAAGGCAAGCTTGGGAAAAACACAATAGTGCTCCAAGGGACAAAGGGATGCAGACTCAAGCATAAGTTCTGGCAACAATGGACTATAGTTTCATTACTCTCAATTCTCTCTTATGCTTTCAATGTCTTAATGGGTTCCTTATATAGATTTTCAAAGGGATACTGAAAGGTCGAATCTGTGCGATCTCAAGGCATATGGAAGGCCAGGAGTCATATGAGTCGGATCCAAGTGAAGGAACGCTCCAAAAGGATCTGGATTATGTACACATCCCGATGTACGCGACTATAGTGGGAATATCCGCGTATGTACGCGGTTATTGGGGAAAAAGCTGCGTATATCACTTTTCTTATGTTTTTAGGGATGATTAAGGACACATCAAAAGACAAAAAGTGGTCCATAGGGGCTAATGAGTCTGTAGTGGGACAGGGGAAGGCCATACAATGTGTGATTCACTTAGTGTGGTGAAATACGCTATAACAGATGTCCCCTAATGTATGAGATCATAGGGGTTATACGATGGCCGAAATACATTATAAGTCCATCCCAAAAGTGGAGTGATGAAGGTACCCAAATGGAAGACCAGCCACCCAATCAGCATAGTACCATAATACAACTCTGCATATAACTGAAAATACATATAGCAGTCCCGGATACATAAGAGTACAATGGCCATGAATAGGCATGAAACATGATAACACATATGTGGTCATCGCCATGTATAATATACATAGATCAGATTCTCCATGATGAATATATACAAAGGACCATGATCTCCACAAAGGCAGAAGATATACAATAGATCAAGATCTCCATAGTGGCTGGAAATGTCTGACATATACTGGAACAAGTCACGAGAGCTGAAATATCATGAACACTAGCACGATCAAGGAGGTAGCATATAATGGATGCCACCAACCTGGAAGGTCTTCTACACACACCGCTACAAGTACATGTCCTACTATGCGAATAGAGGTGTCGAGGTCGAACATAGTAGTCCATCATCTGATTACCGGTCATTGATGTATACCGTTGACAGACATGAGATCACCCACCGATAATGAAAATGGGAATCAAGGTACTAGAGTGCAAACTAATAAGTGTGAATAAATGTGTTGAGGTCGAACACTTGAGAGAATCCATCAATCAGGGGACATTGATGTATTCCCAAAACTGTCGATGGCAAGAGAACCTGTCACTGATGACTGCAAGTCTCAAGGAACTCAAAATGACTCTAGACTCCAATCCCAGAATAAGTGATCTGAAGTTGATGGGATGAAATCCGCTGGAAGGAGCGAATTAGGGCATGCCCCATCATCCAACATGAGGTACTCAGCAAGGCTATATAATGTGGAAGGACTCGATCATAAGGTGCACGAACCAGTAACTGTACCAGGAATGGCCAACATGCAAAGTCAAGATAACTGAGGAATGGCCGACTCAGGTTTCAAATTCCTTCGAATAAGAGCATAATAGCGTATGGTGACTGAATGAAGGTAGCATAGACTCCATATATAAACTGGGACATCTCTATGACGCAGGAGGCACCAATAGAGGCTCCATAGGGACTGGAAGCTTAACCAGTCGGTGGAGATAAACTCAGATAAAGGAGTACAGCTCCTAAAGTCAAACTATAACCCAACCAATGGATGTGATATACAGTGCTCTGTTCGAAGGTGACACGACTCGACAGCTGCAAAACATAATATCTTTTCTTGTCCTGCTTTTTGGTTTTTTGATTTTTTTGCTCTTTTTCAGTTATTTGAAAAGCTTGAAAAAAGAATAAACTAGCTTTATAGTTACAAACTAGGAGGAGACGAGTGTCATTAGGGAAAAAAAACTAGTTCCAAGATCTGGAACATACCTATGCTCAATGCAAGGATACATGTGTAGGATATCGACACTCGGGGGAAAATCCCCTCCCGGTAAAAAGGGAATCAAGCTGCGAAGGATATAAAGAAAGGCTCTGCATGGCTAGATATGAGACAAGCTCGGGCTATATGGATGAAACGCACTGTCAGGGGAGCCGGCATAAATAATACAGGAAAAGCTCATGATAATGCATCCACAACTTGATACAAGGGAGTCTGGGGGATCACGACCAGCATAAGATCAAGAGGAGTATGAGGCTCTTGCTAAATGTCATGGAAATACTATACAACAGACTCCCACACCCTAAAGGGAGAAACATCGACATGGGCACCAAATGCAAATAAGGTGCTAACTAGGGTACCCATGTAAGGTGAGGCTCTACCACTCATATCATGCCACTTCTATAGCAGCAAGAAGGTTCCATGACATAATAGACTGGGTTCGTACCTAAGGATATAGTGACATGGTGATAAGGTCATGCAAAATGCAAACAGTGGTGAACCTAAGCTATATGCCAGTATAGATGTTATACCTAAGATGGGCACGAACGGGTCAATCCAATGGCTGAAATGGCACTGCAAACGGTCTTCTACATCACATATTATGTCAGAAACGGTCCAAAATGGTTAGAAACGGTCAAAACTATAGGAAAGGGGGTAAAATTTTTAAAATATTTAAATTTTTTTCTATAAATAGTAAAAAATAGAAATCATTTGAGACTTTTACCTATTGGAGCTCTGATTTTTAACTACAAATTCCAGGAGATCCAGCCGGCAGGATTCACAACCGTTTCTTCCATATATTTACTCATGTTCTCAGCTTGCATTTCAATACAATTTTTACAAGTTTTCATGGTCAAATGAGGTTTTTAAGGCCAATTCTACATGAGCGTTGTGGCCCACGTGGGTATCGAAGCTTTTTCCGTCAATAGGGATGGCTATAAGCAGAAAAGGGGCTAGAAACCGCGTACATACGCGGCTGTTTGCAAAACAGCCATGTATGATGCCACACAAAAGGATTTACAAGAATCTATTGGGCATTTGGTCAATTTCTCATGCAGGATGGTGCTAGAGTGGCGAGAACGCGAGCATGGTGAAGTAGAGGAAGCAGTAAGGGCCGACATAATGGCTCAACAAGCTCTAAGAAGATGCGGACTCTACAAGTTTTGGTGCCTAGGTGGGTTGAGGGCCAAACCAGGACTGCTACAGATGCTGGTAGACTATTGGGATCCAGACTCAGAGTCCTTCCGGATAGACGGTATGTCCCTCACCATTGAGGTGGAGAATATCTACTTTATCACAGGTCTATCTAGACAAGGGGAGGTGGTGAACCTTCGTTCCCAAGGTGGTGCAGGTCATGGGCTTACTATCGATGAGTATATAGTTGTGTACTGCTGCCTAGATACTGAGAAGGTGGGGAGTCAAGCTCCCCAACAGAGTCGCCAATTATTTTACGGAGATAAATTCCTATGGCTTGGGGTACCACAACAGACAGCTAGACTCCAGAAATCAATCTTTCCCAATATGCAATAGAAATAAAATGTCTAACACTAAAGGATCGAACCTCGTACCTTATTCCGGATGGTTGAAGTAGATCCCTGTTGAGCTTTCCAATCTTTAGCTTGAATTGATATAATACTTCCTCAACAATAAGTAAATAATACAAGCATACTATATATCATGGTGTTAGATCTATTCTAGCATATATAATCAATAATGTAAAAACATTTGACATATTCCAATGGATACAATATTCATTCAAATACACTTTACTGGACAGGAAAAGATATTTCTATTAATATGAATCAGAGATTACAAGTGACAACCTCTGACGGAACGTCTGTGAACCGGGGAAACTGAATCCCCCACTTGGGCCTCCACCACCTCAATCCTCCATCACTCAGATAGAAAGCTCACTAGCAAAAGGCAAGCTTGGGAAGAACACAATAGTGCTCCAAGGGACGAAGGGATGCAGACTCAAGCATAAGTTCTGGCAACAATGGACTATAGTTTCGTTACTCTCAATTCTCTCTTATGCTTTCAATGTCTTAATGGGTTCCTTATATATCTTTTCAAAGGGATACTGAAAGGTCGAATCCGTGCGATCTCAAGGCATATGGAAGGCCAGGAGTCATATGAGTCGGATCCAAGTCAAGGAATGCTCCAAAAGGATTTGGATTATGTACACATCCCGATGTACGCGACTATAGCGGGAATATCTGTGTATGTACGCGGTTATCGGGGAAAAAGCTGCGTATATCACTTTTCTTATGTTTTTAGGGATGATTAAGGACACATCAAAAGACAAAAAGTGGTCCATAGGGGCTAATGAGTCTGCAGCGGGACAGGGGAAGGCCATACAATGTGTGATTCACTTAGTGTGGTGAAATCCGCTATAACAGATGTCCCCTAATGTATGAGATCATAGGGGTTATACGATGGCCGAAATACATTATAAGTCCATCCCAAAAGTGGAGTGATGAAGGTACCCAAATGGAAGACCAGCCACCCAATCAGCATAGTACCATAATACAACTCTGCATATAACTGCAAATACATATAGGAGTCCCGGATACATAAGAGTACAATGGACATGAATAGGCATGAAACATGATAACACATATGTGGTCATCGCCATGTACAATATACATAGATCAGAATCTCCATGATGAAGATATACAAAGGACCATGATCTCCACAAAGGCTGAAGATATACAATAGATCAAGATCTCCATAGTGGCTGGAAATGTCTGACATATACTGGAACAAGTCACGAGAGCTGAAATATCATGAACACTAGCATGGTAAAGGAGGTAGCATATAATGGATGCCACCAACCTGGAAGGTCTTCTACACACACCGCTACGAGTACATGTCCTACTATGCGAATAGAGGTGTCGAGGTTGAACATAGTAGTCCATCATCTGATTACCGGTCATTGATGTATACTGTTAACAGACACGAGATCACCCACCGATAATGAAAATGGGAATCAAGGTACTAGAGTGCAAACTAACAAGTGTGAATAAATGTGTTGAGGTCGAACACTTGAGAGAATCCATCAATCACGGGACATTGATGTCTTCCCAAAACTGTCGATGGCAAGAGAACCTGTCACTGATGACTGCAAGTCTCAAGGAACTCAAAATGACTCTAGACTCCAATCCCAAAATAAATGATCTAAAGTTGATGGGATGAAATCTGCTGGAAGGAGTGAATTAGGGCATCCCCCATCATCCAACATGAGGTACTCAGCAAGGCTATATAATGTGGAAGGAATCAATCATAAGGTGTACGAACCAGTAACTGTACCAAGAATGGCCGACATGCAAAGTCAAGATAGCTGAGGAATGGCCGACTCAGGTTTCAAATTCCTTTGAACAAGAGCATAACAGCGTATGGTGACTGAATGAAGGTAGCATAGACTCCATATATAAACTGGGACATCTCTATGATGCAGGAGGCACCAATAGAGGCTCCATAGGGACTGGAAGCTTAACCAGTCGTGGAGATAAACTCAGATAAAAGAGTACAGCTCCTAAAGTCAAACTATGACCCAACCAATGGATGTGATATACAGTGCTCTGTTCGAAGGTGACACGACTCGACAGCTGCAAAAGATAATATCTTTTCTTGTCCTTCTTTTTGGTTTTTTGATTTTTTGGGTCTTTTTCAGTTATTTGAAAAGCTTGAAAAAAGAATAAACTAGCTTTATAGTTACAAACTAGGAGGAGACGAGTGTCATTAGGGAAAAAAAACTAGTTCCAAGCTCTGGAACATACCTATGCTCAATGCAAGGATACATGTGTAGGATATCGACACTCGGGGGAAAATGCCCTCCCGGTAAAAAGCGAATCAAGCTGCGAAGGATATAAAGAAAGGCTCTGCATGGCTAGATATGAGACAAGCTCGGGCTATATGGCTGAAACGCACTGTCAGGGGAGCCGACATAAATAATACAGGCAAAGCTCATGATAATGCATCCACAACTTGATACAAGGGAGTCCAGGGGATCACGACCAGCATAAGATCAAGAGGAGTATGAAGCTCTTGCTAAATGTCATGGCAATACTATACAATGGACTCCCACACCCTAAAGGGAGAAACATCGACATGGGCACCAAATGAAAATAAGGTGCTAACTAGGGTACCCATGTAAGGTGAGGCTCTACCACTCATATCATGCCACTTCTATAGCAGCAAGAAGGTTCCATGACATAATAGACTGGGTTCATACCTAAGGATATAGTGACATGGTCATAAGGTCATGCAAAATGCAAACAGTGGTGAACCTAACCTATATGCCAGTATAGACGTTATACCTGAGATTGGCATGAACGGGTCAATCCAAAGGCTGAAATGGCACTGCAAATGGTCTTCTACATCACAGATTATGTCAGAAACGGTCCAAAATAGTTAGAAACGGTCAAAACTATAGGAAAGGGGGTAAAATTTTTCAAATATTTAAATTTTTTTCTATAAATAGTAAAAAATAGAAATCATTTGAAACTTTTACCTATTGGAGCTCTGATTTTCAACTACAAATTCCAGGAGATCCAGCCGGCGGGATTCACAACTGTTTCTTCCATATATTTACTCATGTTCTCAGCTTGCATTTCAATACAATTTTTACAAGTTTTCATGGTCAAATGAGGTTTTTAAGGCCAATTCTACACGAGCGTTGCGGCCCACGCGGGTATCAAAGCTTTTTCCGTGTATAGGGCTGGCTATAAGTAGAAAAGGGGCTAGAAACCGCGTACATACGTGGCTGTTTGCAAAACAGCCATGTATGACGCCACACAAAAGGATTTACAAGAATTTAATGGGAATTTGGTCAATTTCTCATGTAGGATGGTGCTAGAGTGGTGAGAACGCGAGCATGGTGAAGTAGAGGAAGCAGTAAGGGCCAACATAATGGTTCAAAAAGCTCTAAGAAGATGCGGACTCTACAATTTTTGGTGCCTAGGTGGGTTGAGGACCAAACCAGGACTGCTACAGATGCTGGTAGACTATTGGGATCCAGACTCAGAGTCCTTCCGGATAGACGGTATGTCCCTCACCATTGAGGTGGAGGATATCTACTTTATCACAGGTCTATCTAGACGAGGGGAGGTGGTGAACCTTCATTCCCAAGGTGGTGCAGGTCATGGGCTTACTATCGATGAGTATATAGCTGTGTACTGCTACCTAGATACTGAGAAGGTGGGGAGTCAAGTTTCCCAGCAGAGTCGCCAATTCTGTTACGGAGAGAAATTCCTATGGCTTGGGGTACCACAACAGACAGCTAGACTCCAGAAATCAATCTTTCCCAATATGCAATAGAAATAAAATGTCTAACACTAAAGGATCGAACCTCGTACCTTATTCCGGATGGTTGAAGTAGATCCCCGTTGAGCTTTCCAATCTTTATCTTGAATTGATATAATACTTCCTCAACAATAAGTAAACAATACAAGCATACTATATATCATGGTGTAAGATCTATTCTAGCATATATAATCAATAATGTAAAAACATTTGACATATTCCAATGGATACAATATTCATTCAAATACACATTACTGGACAGGAAAAGATATTTCTATTAATATGAATCAGAGATTACAAGTGACAACCTCTGACGGCACGTCTGCGAACCAGAGAAACTGAATCCCCCACTTGGGCCTCCACCACCTCAATCCTCCATCACTCAGATAGAAATCTCACTAGCAAAAGGAAAGCTTGGGAAGAACACAATAGTGCTCTAAGGGACAAAGGGATGCAGACTCAAGCATAAGTTCTGGTAACAATGGACTGTAGTTTCGTTACTCTCAATTCTCTCTTATGCTTTCAATGTCTTAATGGGTTCCTTATATAGCTTTTCAAAGGGATACTGAAAGGTCGAATCCGTGTGATCTCAAGGGATATGAAAGGCCAGGAGTCATATGAGTCAGATCCAAGTCAAGGAACGCTCCAAAAGGATTTGGATTATGTACACATCCCGATGTACGCGACTATAGTGGGAATATCCACGTATCTACGCGGTTATCGGGGAAAAATCCACGTATATCACTTTTCTGATGTTTTTAGGTATGATTAAGGACACATCAAAAGACAAAAAGTGGTCCATAGGGGATAATGAGTCTGCAGCGGGACAGGGGAAGGCCATACAATGTGTGATTCACCTAGTGTGGTGAAATCCGCTATAACAACCTCGACCGTGTAAAATATTTTGATGTTGTTTATAAATTTAGCTTCTGTGTATTTAATGTTTACTGTAGATTTTAATATAAAGGGCCTTGTGGTTATGTAAGCGAATAGCAATATTTTCTACAGGATTCGTTCTTGCGACCTTAATGTAATCATTGAGTTCCTTATTTAACGATTATGATATTATTTTTTGTTAATTGCTATACTATGGTTGTGAGTAATATTAGATAGGACTTAAATGATTTATGCATGTGATTATGATTATGTAGATTTATATATTAGGACAGTGGATTTTTAATTAGGAAATGGAACTTGATTTTATACCAATGAATGGTCATGACGCTTACTCTCTTTATTTTCTTATGATGAGGTTATTTTTAGTGGAAACGATTTAGTAATTCATATGTATTTATTTGTGCAAAACTTGAAAGGTCTTTACTGGTTTTTATCTTGGATTTAATATGGAATGTTTATAAATTGTGTATTATATTTAATTATAGTATTGGTAGATTAGAGTTGCAAACTTATACTTATACATTTAGTTCTTACTTCTTCACTAGTCTATTTAAATCTAAACAAGCCTCTGCTGACAAAAATGAAATATGTGAGTAGAGTTATAAAGGCCAAGAAAACAGAAAGGTAATAGATGTGAAATAAAACCTAATTTATACTTAACCAAGTTTCAACACTAAAAATAATATAGGAATTAAAACTAGGGTACAAAATGCATGATAAACATTTATAAATGAATTAAAATTGGAGAAGTAAACTAATGAATAAACCCTGGATATATCTGGTCTAGAAAATAAATTACATCCTAGGGTTATAATTTAAAAATGCAAACCCTATCAGATTTTAAATAGAGAAACAAATACATAGGGTTAAGAAATTGAATGTAATCATTTTCCTGACATAGCCAACTTATATTCTAGAAAAATGAAATATGCAGTCTAGGGAAGGATTATGTGTAAGTCGAAGCTCTTTTAATGGTTGAACCTGCTCACTCAAATAACCAGCAGTAACAAATCATAGGCAGATTTGACCTCTATATTAAATGACCGAATCACTTGGGAACTACCACGTTCCACCCAACCATGACCCGGAACCATTCCTGTTTAAATCCTGATCCCCCCGAGCTGGACTCCAACATGCAAGTAGCTTAGAGCTCCTAAGGTAGGGTTTCCTATATCGTATATTAGGTGTGCATCATTTCTCCTTTTCCTTTGAGGAAAATGTTCTCCAAGAATTTACTTGAGAGCAAAACACGAAGAAAATGACTCCTCCCAATGATAGATCAGAACCCCAAGCATTTCCTTGGCTTGAGAATTTAGAAACAAACTTTTTTAGTCAAAGGGACAGTTAAATCAAGAAACCGTGGTTTCTTGATTTAACCCTTTTTAATTAATTTGGGTAATTTTTAATATTTTAACTTAGGAACTTTCAACTAGTTCCTAATTATACTTTTGTAGGTTTTGGACTATTTATTGTCTTTAAATAATAAATAATAATGAATAGAGCTTTTCTTTCTTTCTTTCATCATTAATATTATTAGTATATTTATTCTTTATACATACTATATATAAAATACATAATAATATAACATTTGTCTTTGGGCATCATAAACCATGATCGCTAGACTTAATGACACTTCTTCATTAAGGTCAACTAGCTAGATGGTTAGGTCTACTAGGCTAGGCAACTCTAAACATCCTTGCATGTTAGATTCCCTCATATAACGTGGTCGTTCTTCAGTAATTGATGAGAATACAAAAATTTGAAATTCCATTTAATCACTTATAAATAAGTCTGATGAGATCAATATTTCTTCTCGAGTCATTTTCACTTGGATGTTACTAAATTATTTTCAATAAACCCTAGCACTTAGAAGAGCCCATACTCAACGTTTAAACATGGAGTTACAATTTATTGCAATTCCAGAGCTCTTCACTCAACACTGATGCTAGGATGTACTTGTATCATACACCTAGGGATACAATGGCCAAGGATCTGATGCTCTAGAGCTTATGCTCAACATCAACATGGAAGGTTCCAGGGATTATTCCCAACACTTCCAAATCTTATATTTTCATGTGTTCCAGAGCTTTTCACTCAACACAAATGTAAGTACTCATGTGCTCTAGATATCAGCACTCAACGCAA
>LPNX011041289.1:293895-319551 GCA_001517045.1 Pseudotsuga menziesii | reverse complement strand
ATCATCATCAACAACAATTGGCTTACTCCCAATATATAAAAGAAATCATCATGTTCATATGCAGTGGGGTCTTCGACCCGATATATCAAAATAAAATATTAAGACAAAAACATAATCAATAGGCTCATGCCTGTAAGTGTTAGGTACAAAATTCAGGATATTACACGTGATCTCATACGGGAAAAAATATCATATATTCAATAAGGAGGGAATCCCTTATAGCAATGAAAGAAAAAATATCATTCATTCAATTATTGTAATAAAAAAATAAAGATAATTTTTTCATACATGAACTTGATATTATAAAAATTGAAATTAATAAAAAACTAATTCATAAAAATTTTAATTTATATTAAAAACTACTGTTTAGGATATAGACAGTTGAAAATTTTAACATGTGATTCATTTAAAAAGTCATTTTGTAAATTTAATAATAATTTTGTAAATTATTTATTAATAAAAAACATGATACCTTAGAATGGTATGAAATATATAAAAAAATATTATAAAATATTTATACAAACATTTATCATTCAATGTTCATCCAATGTTATAAAAATATAGATTTTAGGGTATTTGAAATATGACCTCTGTGTGTGTGTGTGTGTGTAACCTATGTCACACAACTCAAAAGTTTTAAATACAAATAAATTTTGTTGATCCTAGCCTTCCATGCCAAAAGGTTTTAAAACAAAGGTTAAGAGGCCATGGGCCTTACCATAGTCTAAGCTCATGGTATACAAATGTAAGGGACTCAATACTAAGGCGTGATGGTATAACGTTTTCAATATGTAATTGGATATGGTCTAATCCATGGTTTACAAATATAAAAGTTATGACCCATCGTTGGTTTACAATGTTATTAGAATATGATATTTCATTGGTTATAGTGCAATGGTTTGTATGTTGTAATATATTGTTCTTGGCATAGTTGAAAAGGTTTGCAGCAATGATTTGAAATGTTATCATTGATATCGACGAGGTTTAAAAGTGTTGTACTTTTCTTTGACTCACCTTAAAAATGTGTCACCGCTACAAGTTGACAATGGAGCGAGGCCTCCACCCTCGATCCGTGATCTCATCCTCATTGTCCATTTGTAATGCTCTGCAGTTAGGGTTTTTGTGTGTGTTGAACATGGCCTTCATTATCTGAACCTTGCATTTTTATTTGTTAAGTATGTAAGAGGGAAAGAGTCGAGCTCTGCATTGTTAATGGCGAAAATGCTCGGTTTTCTTGTGTAACCACTACTAATGATTGATGTCGGTGTACTTGGTTTCTTTCCAAGGTGTTTTTGTGTTTTCTTATAGCATCCATGGCCCTCTGCAACTCTTTCTTTGCTTCAGCCATCTGATCCATTTCGTCACGACCTTCACTAGGTAAAAATAAATAAAAAATTACTCTTTCAAATTATTAATTAAAGTTTCTTTCCTTTAATGGATTGTTTGTAACTCAAACTGCATTATTTTTTTGTGGAGGAAGAGCAGGGATAAGGGTCTTCTCAAGGGAGACGAACCCTTACCTCTTTGCAACTAAATGTGTTAATATATAAGTTTTAACTAGTTTTACAAGGGTTAGAAATTGTTTTGACTCCAACTAATACCTTCACTGCATGTTGGAAGCATTGGCGAGGAGGGAGACAAGGTCACCTCCTCCCACACCCACATCTTAGAACGCCTCGCATAAAAAAATAACGAAGCCCAACCTCTATTTTATTTTCCCTGTATTGTTTGTTTTGAAGCAATGCAAGACATCATTGCTTACATATTGTATGGTTTGGTGTAGGTACTTAAGCCTAATCGTATGGAGCTGAGAGGAGAGGAAAACTATAGACATTGATAAGATATATGTTGTGGGTTTTGGTTCCACCCCCAAGTGGTTTACACTATGTTTACAGATTTCTTTTACACCCTTTTCTCTTCATATAGGGTTTAAGTGTAGTAGGTTTAAGTCCTTAGTGGTTGCGTGATAGTGTGGGTGCTATCACAGATTGGTCATACCACCACATTGTTTTCTCTGTTACTTGAAGTTTAATTATGGGTTTTAACCTAAGGTGAAATCCATCATAGATGGACTTACAACCACACCTTGTACAATGTGTTTACTGTATAAAAAAACAACCCTTAGGGTCTATGTTGTGAAAATACTCCCTTGTTATTCTTTATTTACATGCTTCCATACTTCAATGGAATTATGACTGTGCATATGTTTTGATAATGTTGTTTTACAATTAAAAACTCACTTTTTGTTTATAATGCGAGCATGTAGAATTAATAATTATGGTACTATTAACTCATATTAGGGTTTAGGTTTGTATATACAACATCGGTCAGTGACTATATAATTATCTTGTGTTAATCCTTTGTGTAACAAGGGAAGCCATTTAGAATGGTATTACGACCAATAATATTTAAACTTGTTAATGTTTACATGAACCATTGAGTATTCTAATTTCTATGGAGTAGTGTAATGACCCCAAAATTTGAAAATAAATAAAAATTATTAGGCTAATCATTTACTACGTGAACTGGACATTTCTTAAACTTATGTGGAATGTGTCATTCTTTTTTTACTGTGTTGTCTTGTCGTAAGCTTCTCTTACTTCCCGCTTTCAATTTTCTTGACCTGGTTATTAGTGTACTAATATGTTGTCATGATGTTACTTTACATTTGAATTCTATGGTTATGCATTTATATGTATGTGTGTTATTGCGATTGCTTACTCATTGTTTATTAAGTTTGATTACTGTTTTATGAATAATTATGAATTGACTTGTATTGTAAAGGGGTATAGTGGTGGGACTTGTTTCCCTTGTAAACACATCTAGAAGGTAATTATTTTTAATTTTTCACTACACGGCTTACTTAGTTCGCGTCGAACTAATGCATCTCTTTCCTTGTCATGTGCAGGTGCACTTGACGACGAAAGATTGACTATGATGGTGACCTAAAGACATACTATCTATACTGTCTGGATAGCAAAAAAACTTATAGATATTTCGTAGTGATATTATTGCGATCGTTTTACACAAGGCTGGTGTTACTAGCCTATGCGGAAATGGTTACTATTATTGTTTTTATGGTCTTATGACCTTGGTTTGATTACTCCTACACTTTAATATTTTCATGGTGTATGTGCTAATGTACATGGAATATTATTTTATAACATGGTCCTTGGTTTATTTAAAGTACTTGTTTACAACTTTGTAGAACTAACAATATCCCTCCATGGCATATTTCATATGCCATGGATTATGGCTATACCCTAAGTATATTATATGCATGTTGGGGTTTATATGTTACATGGGGTTTAAATGTTTCTCTACGTTTGAAGGTGGCATGAAATATATAGTTTGGGTTTTGACTTTTGGTAATGGGGGACAGGGTGGCGAATTAAATGCGCATGGAAAATCATGGGTATCAAGCTTAGGGATTGGACTATCAAGATGGATTGTTTCATTTGTAACAGGGCTGCGTAAGCTCTGCCTCTAGTCTGCTCTATGGCGTGGAGCTTTGGAGGTCGGTTTTTTTGGAAGGTATGCCTTCCAATCTGGTTTAACAACATTGTAATTTTGTTCAGTTTGGTGTTTACAACATACTTCTCATTGTGTCACATTTTTGTTGTAGGTTTCAAGGTCTAGACATTGTGAGTCGTGGGTCGTAGGTCGCCCTGGGGTCAACACCATACCCAAAATGGGTAAGCCCTGTTGTAACAAGTTTAATACTTGTTCCCTCTCTTGTGTGGGCATCGTGAAAGAGCATGAAGCTCATCATTGGTTGAATGTTTAGTTCTATTTTAATGGTTTCTATTTGGGAAGGGACTCTGGGTAAAAATTATGTAAAGTATTCATGGATGCATTTATAACTTGGAGGTTTTTTGTTGGGTTTTAGTGCCTTTGGGCTGGAACTAAATGTATTTTGGTTTTGTATTAATATTTATGTGTCAGTATCATTTTCCCTGGTGTATACTAACAGGCTCTACAATTTGTTAAAAAAATTTAATCTTGCTAATGGAAACATCACCATTTCTTGCATGGCGAATAAACATACAGACCTTTCCTAGTGATATTATTATGATGGTTTTACACAAGGCCGGTGTTACTAGCCTATGTTGCAATGTTTACTATTATTGTTTTTATGGTCTTATGACCTTGGTTTAATTACTACTGCACTTTAATATTTTCATGGTGTATGTGATAATGTACATGGTTTATTATTTTATAACATGGTCCTTGGCTTATTTAAAGTCCTTGTGTACAAGTTTGTAAACCTAACAATATCCGTCCATGGAATATTTCATATGCCATGGATTATGGCTATACCCTAAGCATATGATATGCATGTTGGGGTTTATATGTTACATGGGGTTTAAATGTTGCTATGCATTGGAAGGTGGCATGAACTATATACTTTTGGTTTTCATTTGTGGTAATGGGGGCGAGGGTGGAGAATTAAATGTGTATGGGAAATCATGGGTCTCAAGCTTAAGGATTGGACTAGCACGATGGATTGTTTCATTTGCAATAGGGGTGCATGAGCTCTACCTCTCATCTGCTCCATGGCGTGGAGCTTTGGAGGTTGGCTTCTTTGGAAGGTATGCCTTCCAATATGGTTTAACAACATTGTAATATTCTTAAGTTTGGTGTTTACAGCATAATTCTCATCGTGTCATGTTTTTGTTGTAGGTTGCAAGGTCTGGACAGTGTGAGTCATGGTTCGTGGGATGCCTTGGGGTCAACACCATACCCAAAATGGGTAATCCTTGTTGTAACAAGTTTAAGACTTGTTCCCTCTCTTGTGTGGGTGTCGTGACAGAGCTTGAAGCTCGTCGTTGGTTGAATGCTTAGTTATGGTTTAATGGGTGTGATTTGGGAAGGGGCTGTCTATAATATTTATGTAAAAAATTCAGTGATGTGTTTATACCTTGGGGGTTTTTTGTTTTGTTTTAGTGCCTTCAGGACAAAAGTAAATGTATTTGGGTTTTGTATTAAGATTTCTATGTCAGTATCATTTGTCGTGGTGTATACTAACAAGCTTTGTGATTTGTTAGAATGTTTTAAGTTTGGTAATGGAGATAGCACTATTGCTTGCAATGGTGCAAGGCCCTTCATACATGACTGTGTAAACTCTTATTTTGGTTTATAATGGGTTTTGTGTACAAATTTTACTTACTGTGTGTAATATGGTTATGTTTCTTAGTTTAGTGCTAGCTTGAGTGTGTGTGGTCTTGTAATTCTTGTTTAATTCTTTATATGGATTGTTCGCAGTGTTATTTTGGCCCTTGGAACCATGCCATAGATGGAAATGGCGTTCCCGCCATTTAGAGTTGTGACTCTGTAATAGATTAATCAAATATTGTTTTTATGGTTTAACTCGTATTTGTAGTTCTTACTTGTGTACTAAAAGTTAATAGGTCGTGATTGTGGGTTTATCCCTTCGAATGAGCATCGTTGTTATTTTCTTAGCATTTTTAGGGTTTTAATGGGTTGTGATAGTGTTTAACATTTTGCAAAAAAATGATTGTGAGCCATGAGTTGGTTACAGAGTGTAAATAAATGGGGGTTTTAACCCTTGTGTAGAGATATGTGGAAATATTTTATGGCCTATGAATGTGAATTCAATAGCGTGGTATATATAGTTGATAGATGAAACATTACATTGTTTGGTAGGATAATAGCAAATCCTACAATATTTGATATGGTAAATTTTATTTGTATTATGGTGAAATCCATAGGATTCGATCCTCGGTCACGATGTTTGTAAACGATGATTAATGTAATGAATTGTTTGGGAATTTGTGCCCACAGGATTCGATCGTGTGACCTCCTGTTATTTATGCGATGTTTTAATGTGTTCTATGTATAAAAATCATGGGTGACTTATTATGTGGAAATTTGTTTAGTATTATTTATTTATATCATGAATTTCAGACCATTAGATGGTCTCAATATCTTGACTGTATATTTGATTTACGGATTAATTTTAATAATGAGAAATGGTTTGTTCATAATCTTGGTTCTTTATAATATGTATACACATCCCGAGACATCTTCGATGGTTTAGTTTAGCTATCATAGATTTATTACTTTGGTTATGGTTCTACTTAATAATATTTTCTAAGTTAATGTATTTTATAAATTTTGTGTAAACGTTTCTTGTTTAGAGCTTATG
Source organism: Pseudotsuga menziesii (assembly GCA_001517045.1). Classification (NCBI taxonomy): domain Eukaryota; kingdom Viridiplantae; phylum Streptophyta; class Pinopsida; order Pinales; family Pinaceae; genus Pseudotsuga; species Pseudotsuga menziesii. Next base: position 313,382 of record LPNX011041289.1, on the reverse strand, counting down.
CTAATGTTATAGGTGCTAGTTGGTATGTTTATATTAAATATAGGTTTGCTGGCAATATAAAATCTTCCAGTAGAATANTATATATATATATATATATATATATATATATATATATGTATATGTATGTATGTATGTATGTATGTATGTATGTATGTATGTATGTATATATATATATATATTGCTATGTTTTAAGTAGTTCTAGGTCTTCGGAATAACATTAAAGACAGAAAATAAAATGCAGACCTAGGGTTTAGACATAAAACATTCAATATCCCAAAAGGGAAATAAACTGCAATCATAGATTTAGAAGTAAATCACAAACCCTTAATTTATAGAGCAATAAATAACTGCTAGAAATAAATTAGGGAACAACATCCTTAAATACTTAACCAGAAAATGTAATAGACAATGAAAGGGACAAATCAATAACTTCATACGTGCAAAGTGATTCTATTTCAATGGTTGAAAACCTACACACTCAAACACCCACCATTAACAAATTCACAAACATATCTAACCTCTATATAGATAATCGAATCACTTGAGAACTACCATGTTCCACCAAACCATGACTCGAAATTGTTCCTGGTTTTAATCTGAATCCCCCTCAATTGGTTCCAACATGCAAGTAGCTTAGAGATCCTAAGGTAACGCTTCCCTCATTGTGATATGAGGTTTGAATTAGTTCTCGTTTTTCCTTTTTGGAAAATATTCTCCAAGAAATATCTCGAGAATAATCATGCAGAACAATGAATCACCAAAAATATGGAAGATCCCCAAGCCTCTCTTTGGCTTGGGTATTTATAGGAAGACTTTTCAGTCAAAGGGGTAGTTAAATCAAGAATCATTTGATTTCTTGATTTAACCCTTTTATTCAATTTAGGCATTTTTAATTTTTAACTTAGAAACTTTTAACTAGTTCTCGTTTGGACTCTTGTAGGTATTATATTATTTAATTATCTTTAAATAATAACAATAATAATAGATGGAGCTTTTATTCATTTCTTATACTATTAATATTATTAATATGCTTCCTCTTTATACATGTCATGTATAAAATATATACTTATATATATTATTTGTCAACATTTGTCTTTAGGTGCCATATAATATGATCCCTAAACTTAGGACACTTCCTTCATTAATGCCATCAGGTAGGTGGTTAGGTCTACTAGGCTAGTAAACTCTAAACATCCTTACATGTTGGATTCCCTCATATAACATGATAGTTCTTCAGTACTTGATGAGATACATAAATTCAAATTTTCATTTAATCACTTATAAATAAGTCAAATGAGATCAATATTTTACTCGATTCATTTTCACTCGACATAATTAATTCTTTTTAGCAACTCCTGGTGCTTATCCAGAGCCTATACTCAACGCTAAAAATAAGGAGTTACAAACTTAGTGCAGTTCCAGAGCTCCTTGCTTAACACTAATGCTAGGATGTACTTGTAGGATACACCCAGGGATACAATGGCCAAGTATCTGATGTTCCAAACTTATGCTCAACATCAATTTGGAAGGCTCTAGGGATTATTCCCAACACTTCCAATTATATTTTCATGTTATTCAGAGCTTCCTACTCAACACAAAGGTTTTCATAATTCATGTGTTCCAGAGCTCCTCTCTGAACATAATAAAATACTCATGTGCTCGAGAGATTCTTGCTCAACACAACATAAACACTCATGTGCTCCACATCTTCTTGCTCAACAAAAAAATTCAAATACTCATGTGCTCTAGAGCTCCTAGCTCAACACAATACATCTCATCAATCATGTGCTCCAAGGTCCACATCCAACACATAAAACATATGTAACTCGCTTATGCCCAACATATCAAAAAATCATCATGTTCATATGCAGTGCGGTTATATACCCAATATACCAAAATAAAACATCAAATTAACATTATAATCAATGGGGCTCATTACCATAAATGTTAGGTCAAAATTTGGGATATTACAAGTAGTTTTATTATGGAAATTATGGTTTAAGAAATAGTATACATGCATGCAATTTGGTTTGGATTTAATAAATATTTGCTTACTGTATTCTTTAATGTCGAGCAACCGTCATAGATGGGCTTACTACAGGTCTTTATAATTGAAACACTCGCACCTATGATTCATTTACTTTGTAGATTTATATGTTTTCCTTGAATCTCGTTATGACCCTTTACATGAGATATGTAAAGGTTTGGTTAGATAATTTATATATTAGTTATACTTATCGTGTAGGTGATTATTTGTATAAGATATGTATTGTATATATGTAAATGTACGACTATAGATGAATGTGATTCTAGGATTAGTAGTTGGATAGATTGTAAATCATAAAGTTTATATATCTCACTCATATTTTATAATCATTTAATATTGGTTTATTTATTTACCTTTCCTTCACTCCGTTTTGTTTGGAAATGGTTTAATATTTAAACATTTAACTATTACTACTATAATTTAGAATTTAGGATGTTAACTTCCACTAATGTAATAGAAATTAAACTAGATCTACATCAAATTGGAAGCCCCTAAATTCTAACATGATGGGACAACAAGTGAGGAATTGTTGTATTTTAGGTTTCTCATCCATTATATAGAGAACATAACGAAATAGGCTTAAGAACTTACTACATAGTTCTTTCATTGTCATGGATCCTAGCCTTAGTTCATAAAATTATTTTTCTTTTTCTTCATAATATTGTTATGATAAGTAATTTATTTTAAAGAGTTTCTTAAATTTTTTCCAAGTTACATATATTTCTTTTATCCCTTTAATATTATTTATGTCTTGCCACTATATATCGGCCTTTATTGTCATATTATAGATGGTCATTTTAGCTTTTAACTCATCTGAGTAGTTGTAAGTTTGAAAATATTTTTTCATTGCGGACAATGAAGCCTTTGCCTCTTCACCCTTCTCAATTTCCCCATTAAACATGGGTTGTTTAATCTTCTGAAAATCCCCATAGAGATTTCTTCTTCTTTTTATTATCGTCATTGCTTTCGCTTGACTCTTGTTGTTTTATGTGATGTTTAACTAACTTCTCACTTGAAGTGTCAGATTTATGGCTGGTAAATTCCAACTTTCTACCCTTACATTTGTAAGGTGCAGTTTTAGGCATTTCATCTTCAAATCCCTTATTTTTGTCTTTTTCCTCCTTACGTATTTTTGCTAAAAGATAAGCATTTATTTTTTCCTCAGATTTCAAAATTCACTCATTATTTCTTTAACTTTTCTTAACTCATCTCTTAACTCCCTAACAGTTCTTTGAAGTTCACATTTATTATCTTGAATGTCCTTTAAGTCTACCCAAAATTCTCCATCCCTTAAGTTACCCTATTGGTTATTTATAGGATATTCTCTATGATGTTCCTCTTCTATAGACATCTCTGTATTTGCCATGTTTCCTACAAAATTAGATTGTGCTTCTCTTGCTACGTGTAAGAGAATTTAAAAAATAAAACATGAGTTAGTTTGTTGTTTTCTATAGGAGTTTTGTGTTGATCTGATTGAGGACTAGTGCTGAAATCATTCTTTTATGCCATATGTAGCATACCTCAAAATTCATAAATAAATAAAAAAATCTTAATCAAATATCTTGAGTCATAATATTGAAATCCCTAACTGTTTTAGATCATTATCTAACCTTAGAAATTTTATTGCATAGCCTTGGAATTACAAATTGATCATCATTTCCTTTAACCTTAAAATCCATTTCCCAAAATTTGTTTTCAAAACACTTCACTCTTTAAACAAAAAATTGCTAAATTTACTATTTTTCTGCAGTGATCATTCCAAACTAATCATTCTGCAATGATCCTTTCTCAAGGATTCATTCCACAAGGGCCCTTCCGCAATGTAGATTGTGGATTGTGGAATCACAAATAAACATAAAAATTACCCTTCCATAATTCTACTTCCAAAATGCGAATTGTGGATTGTGGAAAGTCATAAAATCAATTACAAATTAAATTCCAGTTTTCGTCTTTCTACAATGTAGATTGCAGATAGTGGAAACCCATCAAATCATTTAAAAATTAACTTTCTCCTTTCCTCTTTCCGTAATGTTGATTGCGGATTGCAGAAACCCATAAATTCATTTACAAATTTCCTTTCCTCTTTTCTATTTTCACAATGTGGATTACAGATTGTGAAAACACTTAAATTGTATTATGGATTAACTTTCCACTTTCCTCTTTCCATAATGCAAATTCTGAATTGTGGAAACCCTTAATTCCTATTCCAAATTAACTTTCTGCTTTCTACTTTGTGCAATGCACATTGCGGATTGCAGAACCCATAAATTCATTTACAAATTATCTTTCTCCTTTCCACTTTCCTCTTTTCGCAATGTGTATTGCAGATTGCGGAAACCATTAAATTTTATTATGGATTAACTTTTCGCTTTCCTCTTTCCGTAATACAGATTGTGGAAACCCTTCATTCCTTTTTCAAATTAAATTTCCACTTTCTATTTTTCTCAATATGGATTGCAGAATACAGAAACCCTTAATTTCTTTCACAATTTAACTTTCTCGTTTCTTCTTTCCACAATGCAGATTGCACATTAAGAAAACCCTTCATTCCTTTTTCAAATTAACGTTCCTATTTCCCCATTCTGCAATGTGGATTGTGGATTGTGGATTGCAGAAACCATTCATTTATCTTACAATTTAAATTTCCGCTTTCCACAATGTAGATTATGGATTGAGAAAACCCTTAATATTTTTACAAATTAACCTCCGCTATGGAGCCTCCTCAATTCGTGTGAACCATCGATCTCTTTGTGGATTTAAACCTCACTCTTGATCTAACTTCTTTTGTGGATCGATAATTAACCTTGTGGATTCAAAGGATTTTGGTTCGAAAGGGGGTTTTTGTTTTATTGTTAGTTAATTAGATCTCAAATTATCTTGATGCTTAAACTTTGTATTGATTTCATTGTCTTAACATAATTTAACAGTCATAAATTCAAAAGTGTGCTAAATTGATTAATGATTTGAACCATAATTTAGGGTTTTCTCTTTGTAATTGGGTTTTCAAAAGAAACATTAAATATTATAGATCTACACTAGAAACTACCATTATCATTTCAATCAGAATTCTAAAATCAAGAAACAAAATAAATGAAGATTAAGAAGAATTGATAGAGACTCGAAAACATAGTTAAATGTAGGAATATAGTTTAAATTTGAGGATTCCATCCATTAGATGCAGACTGATCAATTTTAAATCATTCAAGTATTGAAATCGAAACCATAACAAATCAACAACAGTGAGACCTAAATAATCTAACTTGGAACAAAATAATAATTGCTACACTAATGCATTACTAAAAATCCTTTATGTAGGTATGGATTCTTGATATTGGATGTATTGAGAACAATCTAACATTGTAGAGGTATGTGATATACAAAACATGGACAATGGTTATACATAAATACATTTAATAGTACTTCCTGGAAATATAACTGCAATTTAACCTTTCACATATACATCCTACTGCATCTAAAATCATTCATAAGAAAAAATAGTAGGAACCTCGAACGAAAAGTGGGAAAACAAAAGTGAAGAAGGTGTTCCTCCCAACCAACTGTGAGAGCAACAAAAGTACTTCCTCCATAACCTTGGAGTGTGTTCGCTGAACCACAAGAGAAAAATATCTCAATGCACTATGTCTTTCATTTTACAGATGTTATTCCTCGTCCAATGCTAGCCTCGTTCTCCTCATGGAGATACTATTAAATACTATTTTTCCTAAGACTTGGTCATTTATGAACCTCCTCCTCTTTAGCACTCAACTAGGAGTGCAAACCTGATTTTTGGGGATGATGCCTCTTGCATCTCCAGTTCCCACTCAGTGGTTTTTGTCACTTGTCATTTTCCTCTTGTTGGTCATCGAACACACTTCAAGAGCTATATCCATTGTTTTCCTCTTTAGCATATTTTAATAAATATGAACTACTTTATTACGAAATGTTTTATTCTTGAATTTTCTATCAAAGAGTAATAAAATAATAATCAAGGTATTTTCCAACAGAATAACATTTATTAATTCATGGGGTATTACAATATCAAATATTTGAGCACATCCTTAATAGGTCAATATTCTATACACTTGCATAATAGATCATAATAAATTTCTTCTAAAAGGAATGGTTGTCATTCATAGTTAAAATGGAAATCCTAGTATAACTAGTTTTAATGAGATCAGAAATAGGACAAGGAACGTGGCACCACTGTGAGGAAAACATAAATGAAATATCCTTTCCTCTCAACTAACTCCTAGAGAAATCATGTCTCACTTTCTCGAGTCAACCCTCGAGCATGTTCGCTTAATGTGCCATCTCTTGCATTATGAGATTCCGCGTCCAATTCTACCATCCTCCATGCTAATGGACATACTATTATATAGTATTTTTCCTAGGAGTTTGTCATTTTTCATTAGTCTTTTTCTCGTATAGGTCACCAAACAATCTTTCAATAGTTATTTCATTTATGTCCTTAGAGTATCTTTTATTAATAAAAGAATAATCCATTACATTTGTTTATTTTTTACTTATTATCAAAAATATTTTAAAATAAAAAATAAAATAGTGTATTACACCTATTCTTGTTTCATATTGGTCCAATTCTAAGAAAAATACTCTTTCCATAAATTTATCCAAATCTGCATTTTGATATGAAAACATAATCCATAGACTTATTAATTTATCCTAAAATCTTTATTCATAGATTGAACCTTTTAATCAATAGCCAACTTACCTTCAAAATACCAGGTTGGTGGCTTGATAGAAGAAATCTTTGAGCTCTATAATTTTGTTCCATCCGAAATATAAAAATTTTGAAGCCACTTCCATGTATTGCAATGGGGTTTGTTTAGATGAACATATAAACTTGTTGTTCATAGATTTTGAAACAAGCAGCATAGCCTCATGGAAATCAATATCAAGATCCTAGCGATCTTTTTAAACAGCCTAAGTTGTAGTTCATTTTTCCTTCTCACACGTTGAATGATGAGAACAAGTTGTTTTTAGTTTAAAGGGGTAAACGATGTATTCTACAAACCTAGAAATTAAAATTATACAGTTCTGAAGATGGTTATGTTGGAAACGAGTTCCGTTTAAACAATTAGTAAAAATATTTTCCATATAGGTTTCCTTAGTCGAGGCTAATTTTGGCATGGAGTTCTAAGATTTTAGTGTTGGAGTATTAGTACAACATCCAAATGGTATAACCGCCGTAGCTATGGGGATATAAAACAAGTGGAATAACCCCCACTCCTCGTGTGAGGGCCTTGTGTCAGGTTTCAAATGTTCACCAACATCTGCAGGTTTTGGTGTAACAACAAAATTACATGGTATCATAGCATAGGTCTCGGGTTTAATTCCCCCAAGCTATGCCGGAGGCTAGGTGTTGGAGTATCAGTACAACTTCCACATGGTATAACTGCCGCACCTTTGGGAATATAAAACAAGTGGACTAACTGCCACTCCTCATGATTGGGCCTTATGTTGGGCTTGAAATGTTCATCAAGATCTACAGGTTTTGGTGTAATGACAACACCAAAACCTACAAATGTTGGTGANAAACCTAACGCAAGGCCCTATCACCAAGAGTGGCGGTTAGTCCACTCTTTTTATATTCCCAGATGTCTGACAGTTATACCATGTGGAGATTGTACCGATACTCCAACACGCCGCCTCTAGCGTAGCTTGGGGGACTTGAACCTCTCTGATACCATGTAAGGTTTGTTGTTACACAAAAACTTGCAGATGTTGATGAACATTTAAAACCCAACACAACGCCCAATCACAAGGAGTGCCGGTTAGTCCACTTGTTTTATATTCCTAGAGGTTCAACGGTTATACCATGCGGACGTTGTACCGATACTCTAACAGTTAGCTTTGAGATTCAAATTACCATGATAAGGAGAAAACCTACTACTTAACTTTTGTAACGGGTGTGTAAACCTACTATATAATGTTTTATTTTTAATAACAAATTTCAAGAAATACAAAAGTATGGGCATTGCTAGTGCGATAACTGTTTATAATTTTTTTTTCATAAGTTTATTTTAAATTTTGAATTATTATATATGTTATAGGTTGGGATTTGTGAACTAAAATGAAGACCATAATGGAGGATATTTGTCTTTTCATGAACATTGATGGCGAGGTAATTGTTTATGTACTATTTTTTTTTTCAATTATAATTTTGTAAGTTTATTTTTGTTGTTGAATTTAATTTTAAATTATATAATTAATATGATATACTCATGGTCACGTTTATACATGTTATAGGTTGGGATTTGTAAACAATAAACCAAATAGTGTTTTGGTAACCAAGAAGCCTCCAATTAGAAGCATTTTAATGAAATCAACCAATGTTGCATGAGTTCGACATTCTTCCACCTTCAAGTCACATGGGTAGTCATAAATGCCAAACAACCCAAACAATGTTCTTTGCTAATGCATTAAGACATGGTTTTACCTTCTGACATATGATTTGAGTCTTAGTATAATGAGCAAGGTAAGATGGGTAAACACCATCCCATTATTTGGTAAACTTTTCATTCATTCCTTTGTTAATGCATTGCATGAAAGGTTGTTCCCAAAATTGCTAAGGGCATGCTAAGTAACCCAAAGCCATTGGATAAAAAAAACATAAGTTAGTTGTATCAAAAGTTAATTCAATTAAATAAAAATCTAATTTAACTTTTTTTGAAAATAAGGGAATCGACATTCAAATTAGGAAATATAAAGTTATATATATATATATAATCACATGAAATAGTAAAACATAAGCATAAAGTTACATATATAAATTTGCTTATAAAAATAATAAAATAATATTAAAAAGATAATTAATAATCATTTAATTTAATACATAGATTACACATTTATTAATAAATAATAATAAAAGTATTACCATATTTTTTTAATAAAAAACTTAACAAATTTTGAAAAACATTAAATTAATTTTATAAAAAAAAATTAAGTGTTAAGCATTAAGCAACTATAAGGAGTTTAGCCAAAGGATAGCTATGGTCACCCAAAGAGGGGGAGGTCATAAGTTAGAGCCTTGAGTCCTTGAGGGTTAGGCCCTCTTTCTAAAGACCCAATGTTTACCACTAGCTCTTATTCTCATCTTAAAAAAAAAACACAACCCTAAACTACTCCCTAGTAAATGGTACAATGTAGCCCTTGTTAATTATGTAATTTACAAAAAAAAGAATATAGAATTATTTCTATTTTAGTACCACATAATATAAGTGATGCCCATACCTCCACCTTATCACCAAGTAATATACTACATCTTAATACTATGATTTTAATACTACATAGCATAACTTTTAATAAATACTAGTGATGGAGAAGAAGACAAATCAAACTTAAATTCATAACATAAATTTGCTAACTTGTCTAATGGATATGAGTGATGGAAAAGTGACACAATCATACATAATGATCATATGGAAAACACCTTATAAAAATGCCTAATATATTATAATAAATTAACAATGAGAAGAAGAAAAAATCCCATAAAAATAAAATAATTAAAAAAATGTAAAAAACCTTTAATTTTATTTATTAAGATGATTACCAAAATTAATTTACAAAAATAAAATATGAAAAACTTTATTTTCAACAAAATTACAGGCATACTTCAATAAGATATAATGTTATTAAAATTAATAACATGTATTTTTAAACACATTAACCCAATCAACAACATGTAAGCGAAACATAATTTTAATTTTAATTGAATTATATAGTACACAGAAAACAATTTATATATCGTATACATGTCAAAATTAAATTTTAATTTTTTACTAAGAAAACAATTTAGATGGAATTTTATAGTCTTTAAAATAAATGATAGCATCCAACCAAAAGAAGTATAATTATTTGACAATAGAAATTGTGTTAGAAAGATTCATCATTCTGTATAACGTTGTTTAACCAGGCTGTTAGGATAGGTAAGAATTAATGATATTGAAAAAAAACTAACCACGAAAAGAATGAATGAGTTCCATATTACATAAAAAACATAGCAGATTATATTTTGCCAACAGAAGATTTCTTACAAGGGCTATAGTTACTGTTGCCAAACATAACCAAATATCAAATGATTACATATCTAAATATAACAACTTTATTTCACCAGATTGGAGAAGCCATCCCAATCTTGCATTATTATAAAACCTAATGCCCAGCTGGGACGGTCATGGCCGGGCGATAAAAGTAAACATCATTGCCACCAAGAGAAAAACCCAAGCATTCATGCAGCTCTCATGAATCCCCACAGCTGCAACAAATTACCACAATATTCAAAAGTTCAAAATCAATAATAACAATAATATAGCTAGTACATAAAAATGGTAGGAGCGATTAGTTTTCAAAGATAATTCGGTAGTTTTAATATAGTTTTAGATCGTTACCCGATGATAAATCGGAGCCAAAATGTTGATTTTCAGCTTCAGTCTGTGGAATGAGCAGAAGAACGGTGATAATCAATGCAAAAGGAATAGCTCTCACGCTATAATCCATTCCTTAGAACTAGCCCTAGTCCTCTTCAATAAACTAATAAATTTTTGACAGCCCAGCCCAACGCTTAAACTTTATAAGAACAGAAGCGTTCAGCTTTCACGGAAAGAGGAGAGGAGCTAGCGATGAATTTATAGAATGGAAGTACTGTATTAGGTCAACCAAAGATGGAGATGAATAATTATATTTCATGCGGTTCCAGGCGAATAAGTTAACTACACATTATGTCTACTTAGATATCATTTACGTGTATACATATTTTTTATACGTATATGCGGTTCCAGGCGAATAAGTTAACTACACAGGCGAATAAATAATTATATTTCATGGGTCGCCATGGATCTACTTAGATATCATTTACGTGTATACGTATTTTTTATAATTAGCGCAACAACATGCCGCTTATTATTACAAAATTTGTTATGCAATGATAGGGAGACTAAGAAACAGGGGTGGATAGAATTGAAAAGGTAGAAATTACTATAAATAAAGATGGGGTATGAATTCAAATTGGAGTGAGCTAGCTGTGGAGCAAAACTCCCTCCATCTGAATGAGGAGGAGCAAAGTCAACGCTAACTTTGCTCCTCCTCCGTTCAATGAGGGAGGATTGCTCCACAGCTAGCTTACTCCATTCAAATTCTATACTGAATAGATTTTATTATGAAGAATAAATAGGTTTTAAAAATTATAAATTCGAATTCAAAATTGAAAGGGGATAGCCTATTTAAGCATTACCGCAGAGTGAATCACTTAGATTTCGATATGGATGGAATCCGTTATCTCGTACTGTAAAAAATATCATATATTCAATAAGTAGGGAATTCGAGGGAATTCCTTATAGCAATGGAAGAAAAAATATCATACATTCAATTATTGTAATAAGAAATTAAATAAAATAAAGATAAAATATTTCATACATCAACTTGATATATAAAATTGAAATTAATAAAAAATTTAATTTATATCATACGGTATGTTTAGGGATATAGATTACGTTGAAAATTTTAACATTTCATTTATTTAAAAATCATTTTTTAATTTTAATAATAATTTTGTAAATTATTTATTAATAAAAAATATGATACCCTGAAAAATGTGAAATATGTAAGAAAATATAATATTATAAAATATTTATTTAAAAATTTATGATTGAATATTTATTTAATTTTATAAAATATAAAATTATAGATTTTATGGTATTTGAAATTGACAATATTGTTCATACATATATATGATTTAACTAGTTCTCTTCTTTAACAAATCATTTTTTTTTAATAGATATAGGATGGAAAATGTGAGAAAATATTACTTTGGCATTTTCATTTGAAACCTATAATATGATTAGCTTGTTGTGGTAAAGTAATGACACACTTGAGTAAGTTTTACTTTTTAACTTCTTTACTTATGGAGACTTACAAGGTCATTAGTTAGTTATACTATTGTAACACTTACATTTACATGAATATAGAAGATGTATGACATGGTTACTAAGTGTATCATTCTTTCAATTAAAATTTTCATACTTTTGATTTTCTTTGTAGTTATAGAAACAAACATGATATGAGTTCTATTCCTTTGTGTCTAGACAACAAAGTGACATCATAGCTTAAGACTTTTTCAATTAAAATTTTCATATTTTTTTATTTTCCTTGTAGTTATAGAAAAGAACATGATCTAAGTTCTATTGCTTTGTGTCTAAACAACAAAGTGGAACCATAGCTTAAGAAATAGCACAGAACATGTGTAACACACTTTAAAAATCCATAATATATATATATTATATCTAAAAACGCAGGTAACACTAAAGAACTAAAATAATCCTTACTGATGAGTCATAGTGGATGGAGCAAACCGGAAGCGTCTCCGAGCGGCTAGGGCCAAAACCCTAGCCGCCTTGCGATCTTGTTGAGGCTTGCATGCAGGGCTCTCCTCGCCTCTGCGTGCTAGATCTGCTCGTTTCAGAAGCTAAAGAGCTGTGTTTCCTCCAGATGAGTTGTGGCTCTCCGTCAGGGCATCTTGGAGCTACGGTTGTGGCCGTTTTGGCATTCCTTCTGCTGCGTCTTCTCGATTTCTGGTGGTCGCCACCCCTCTGCTTCGATGGCCCCAGATCTGATGGCTGAGATGGAAACAGATCCTTTGGAAGCTTTCAAAGCGTTAGTCTGTTCGGCAGGACCTAAAGCCAAGCCTTCTTTCTCGTCTAAGTTTGTTAAGAAGATGGAGGAGATCCCTTCTCTGGAGCTATCTCCAGAGGATACATGCACTCTTGCCCTCCTCCTAGCAGAAAAGGCCCTCATCAGAAAGTTTACGGGGTTATGTCCTAGCCCCAAAGCGGTGGAGGCTTGGATGGAAGAGCGTTGGAAACCGCTGATGCATGGGAAAGTTTCTCTGTGTGCAGTAGGCATGGTTTTTTTTTCCTTCAGCTTCTCGAGGAAAGAGGACCGTGATCTAGTTTTCAGATCTAGACCCTATTTCATGGGGTTGAGGGGGTTGTTATTAGCCCCTTGGAATCTTGATTTCAATCCTGGAGGTGAGATTACCGCAGCCCCTGTTTGGGTTAGGCTACCTCATCTTCCCTTGCATCTTTGGGGAAAAGGCTCTCTGGAGGACATTGGAAATAAGCTTGGGCGTTTCTTGGACAGTGTGGAGCTGAAAGGGGATCAATTTACCTATGCTCATATTTGTGTTGAGGTTAACCTCGAGAAAGGACTTTCGGAAGCCATTCAACTCTCCCTTGGGGAATGGTGCCATATTCAAGAGTTGGACTATGAGCAGATTCCTTTTAAGTGCCTCCAGTGCCATGTTTACAGTCACTTCGCAAAAAGCTGCCCCAAAGCCTCCGAGGATGCAGGTCCAGTCAAAGAAGATGATTTTCAGCCAGTAACTAATCGGCGAAGGCATCCAAGGTGAAAGGAGCCACTAGCCCAGGCTTCGAAGGCCACTCATTTAGCAAAGGCAACTATGGAAAATAAAAACAGCTTTGATGTGCTGCAGGAAGATGCAGCCCAAGACCCTGAAGCAACAACAGTTAAGGAAGACCCTCCGGCAGGCGAAAGCCTTCCGGATCCCATCCCCCTGGAAACAGTAGTCGCTGCCTCTCCGTCTGTGCCTACAGCTGAGGGTCTAGTCGTTTCTCAAGCTTCTCCATCTGATGCCTCCCCAGCTGTTAGGCTGGATGCCCGTCACTCCTCCTCGAGGCCTGCTGGTGATCCATATTCAGACAGTTGTTCAGTCCCGTCTCCCCCTCTCACAAGAGGAAGGAAGACTAACAAAGATCGGCGGGAAGCTGAAGCACACTCAAACATAATGTCGGGCGTGCAGAAAACTATGGTCCCCTTCCTAAAAGGGAAGCCACCTAATCGTTAATGGTCTGTTTCTGCACCTTTTTGTGCTCACAGTTTGTTAGAATCTACTCCTGTAAGCATTTTGCTGCTAAATCTAGGAAAAGTTTCAAAAGAAATAAGGATTTCTCTCCTATGATATTATCAAGAAGGTTGACAGCACTGTTAGAGGTCATCAACCTTCTTCAATTTTGTACCCTTTGGTTCTGGATTTCCAGGACGCTTTAATATCTACCCCTAAGTTTCAGTAAAAAAAAAACACTAAAGAACTAAAATAGTGTTTCAAGATATTTTTTGTCACGTCCCCATGCCTCAACCGGCGAAGAGGACGCGACCAACACATCAAAGACGACCAGGAAAAACGCCCCATGAACATAATAAAAAGAAATCAATGCTGGAATTAAAATTTACGAGCATACACAGATGCATAATGAATCAACATTCAGCGGAAGCAAACATATTCATAAACCAGCATTCCACGTGTTCATTATAATTCATTAATTGACATCAATATATATATATACAAAGATGGATTATAGATAGCGGCACTTATCTGTTGATGAAGACTTCACCCGCAACTAGCTACATCGCTGCAAGGTTCCACCCAACCATAGGCCAGTGCGCTCATCAATCTCTCAGCACACTCCCACCCCCGAGCTGGGCATGATTCCTCCGGAATAAGGGTCAATTGCAGGCTTATATCTAACCATTGCACTCAGGAAATCACTTAGCTGTCACAGCTTAAACAGGGAAAAGAAATTCGGAGTCATTCTTGGCCCTATCGTGGCCAAAATGACTCTTCAAATAAAATTACAACAGCCCCAAAGATGTAAGGGAGACCCCAGCAACACATCCAATAACGTGGGAAAACAACAGCCCCGAAATGCTTCAGTGAGCACAGCTTACAGCAAACGTGGGGAATACAGCCCGTCCTGGGCAACAAAATCACGGGGAAAACACATAAATACCACGTAGAGGAAAGGGAAAAATACCGAATTTCGATAGCCACGGCATCCACGATTTCGCTGGGAAAAGAACAACGTAGGAAAACCCAGAAATTCCTGTGCGTGAGAGGAAAAACGGGGGAAGAATCCCTCTGCGTGAGATTGCACAACAATGGAGGCCCTGTGTGAGGAGAAGACAACTCTGTTTTTGTCCATGGATGAACAATCAACAACCGGGACGTGAATTTTGCAGTGCGTGGGTGCTCAGCAACTCGTGGAGCCAAGAAAATGTCTTCCTGAGACCAAAACCACCCACCAGCCTGTGCGTGAGGAGGATCCAAAAACAAAAATCATGGTGAGAGTGAACTCCCCAGGGAAGAGTGCGTGAGGGAGAAAAATGGGCAGAAGTGGGTGGAGTGGGTAGGTGGGAAAAGGACTGACAGTCTTGCCACCCCACTCCCAAAGGCATTAATTGCCTCAACCACCAGCAGCCATTACTCCTTAGCTACCCAACAAACATTAAAAAGGTTGACAAGGGAAGATGGAAAATCAACAAGGTGACAAAACTTGGGTTTTTCCCTTAACCAAGGTTTGACATCCCCCACCCCTTATCCTTTGGAACCATGCCCTTTTCATTCAACGTTGCACTGTCGTAGCTGGTTGTGGTTTATTTTAATTGATGTGCGGGTTTACATGATGCTGAATTATAATGTGCCCGATAGCACGACATACCATCGGCAACTACCCCTATTGCCGAATCATACTCACACAAATCAATGGTGGGGCTTTTGCCTTGAGCTCCTCACCACGATTAATTACAATATATACATCATGCAAACGGGGTCAAAACCGGGGACATTACATTTTTTTATAAATATTTTTACAATATAATGTTATTATTACACTATTAGACATACTTGGTTTGCTTGTAAACATCCTTGAATGTTAATGTACTTGGGGTATTCAAACCTAACTACATAAAAGATTTTCAACTCTTAAAGACTATCTTTCAAAATTGTGAGACATGAAACAAACATTAGAAGATAGATAGACCCTTCATTTTAAACAACCCACTTACTTTTCCTTAATGTTAACCTATCATTTTTCTCTTTCTCACTCTATTGGGTTAATATTATTTCCTCAAAAGGCTTGCAAGTCTCCTAACTACAAATTACTTATCAAACTGTTTCTAGACCCACCCATGACACCAGTTATTGAGATAACTCACAACTATGCAATGACTTATGAGTTAAGAAATTTAATTGGAAAATATAAGCTTTCGAGTTCTCTATTGCTATACAGCACAATAACATTAGCATTGACTTTCCCCCGTATTGGGCTGTGTCCACTTCACTTCAGTATTTTCATTTTACGCCACACTGGAGATGTTGTTGACTAATCCTTTTGGATTACATTGTAAATCACTAGTACATATGGGCAGATTTTTCCACGTTAGGTTTCCACGTTTTTTTTACTTTTGTGGAAAAATCAAGGGTAAATTATGTATTTTTACAAATTCTTTTAAGGAAGCCCCGACTTTCATCGCTGTATCCACGCCTGACCGTCGATATAGCGACGGCACTGTCTTTTCAACGGTCAAGGCGTCGATACAGCAACGGCCAAGAGTTTAAGCACGGTTATGTTTGATTTTTTTGGGAATTTTGTTCAGCGCAGTTATGTTTGTGTTTTTTGTGAATTTTGTATGCTGGGAATGAGCATGTGAACGATTTGATTTGAGAAATATATCTTTCAGGGTATTCAGATCCAAGTTGGGACCTCAAATAACCGGCCATGGATGATCTTTCGAGCCCGAAACAGCGTCTCTCATGGAGGAAAATCTCTGTTAGTTTATTTTTTGATAGGTTTATGGATGATGGAAATGCTGGCTTTGTGTGTAGTGGGTGTGTTGTTTTATGAAGGGTTTTGGCTTCATGCTAGCTATGGGGTTTTGTTGGGGGTGGTGTGGATTCAGAGTGGATGGATTGGGCACGATTCGGCTCACTGTGGGCTTGTGGGTCATAAGAAAATCGATAGGATTATTCAGTTGGTGGCTGGAAATTGCATGTCTGGGATTAGTATTGGATGGTGGAAGAGAAATCATAATGCCCATCATATTTCATGCAATAGTCTGGAATTTGATCTGGATCTTCAGTATGTGCCCTTGTTTGTGATATCTTCTGGGTATTTTACTTCTTTGTATTCTAAGTTTTACGAGAGGAAAATGAATTTTGGTGGTCTTGCTAGATTTTTTGTGAGTTACCAACATTGGAGCTTTTATCTTGTCATGGCCGTTGCGAGGGTTAACTTGTTTGGGCAGTCCATTGCTCTGCTTTTGTCTAAGAAAAGAGTTCCAAGCAAGGGTATGGATCTTGCATGCATTGTCATGTTCTGGATTTGGTTTCCATTTTTGGTTTCGTGCTTGCCCACTTGGGTTGAGAGGACAGGGTTTGTTTGTGACAGGTTCTTCTCTAACACTCAATCATGGCGCATGGGAAATTGGAATATACATTGCATATATGGATGCAGAAAAGGAAAGAACAGAGAGGAACATATACAGTCAAGTTGTGCCAACAGTCATAACATTCCCAATCTTGATGGTTGCTAAGGCCTGCCGAACACAGATCAGAATTGTAGCCAAAGATGAAGAAATCAGTGCAGTGGATTTGCATTCTGGTGGGAGTTTTGGGTTTGATAGCTTTTGTATTGGGGGTTGCAACTGAAGCAATGCACACAAAGGTAATCCTGCATACATCTCCATAAATCTTCTAGACTTAGTGCCTTGTTGGGCCAGGCTAAATATTTCAATTACACATAACGGTATTCAATCCAGACAAGTCTATGAAAGTTTATGGGGGTAAGGAATTTGTTAGATTTGGAGTTTATGAGAATGCAATTATGTGTCAACATTTTGGATTTCCTTATTTGTTTTATGGCTAAAGTGATAGAAATTTCCCATTGAGCCTAGGATTATGTTCTTCCCAATATTCAGAATTTGGAGAGTTACACCTCAATTTTCAGTTTTTAACTTTTAAATTCTGCTGAGACATATTTCTGAGGTAAATCCATATATGTTCAATTGCACGCATACAATAGATTTTTCATACAAATGTACATAGATAGATAAAGATAGAAGAAACTTGAAAAAACTTCCTTAGACTAAGTGTCTAGCACCACCTATCAAGAGATGTTTGTTTCCATGTACACTTCCATTGGGCCGTGTACCACATGACCTGACTTAATGGCTACGATGGTTTTCGGTAATCAATGGCTCCTCAGTGAGAGCATGCTGCCCACATTTTTGAGGAATCAAATCCTGGTGGAGGCTATAGCATACCCCGATTTCTCTTGCTCGGCTATTCTCTCGTGGCTATGTGAGAGAGAGGACATTTGTCTTATCAATTTGATATCCTCACCCGGGTCCACCAGTCGGCTGCTTTTCCCATAAAAAAACTATTCCACGGTAGCATCTGCAACACTTTCGGATGCTGCTGGTTCCTATACTACCAATCAATAATGCATGCAGCCACAACAAAGGTTGATATTGTACTAATCAATCCTGTGGTAATCAGGTAAGGTCCTGTGCCTTTATTCAGTTTCCTAACTTACTGGGTTGTCATGACTGGTCGACCCTGGAGCAAGCAGGGAAGGTCCAGTTCCAGTCTTACATTGTTGTTTCTGACGTAATGGCGGGCAATAGGTTGGTCTTAATGGGTTTGTTCTGATCTTACCTGAATGAAGGGTTAATCCTGAAAGGTCTTGCAGAGCTCATTTAAGGTCTTTTTGCAGTGTTTGTGTGTATTATATGCATGCATATATGTATAACCCAGACAGACACACAGACTATAATTAAATCCCACAGTTTGAAGTACAGTATCTCTTCTTTTGCAGGTTGAACACATTAAGTTCATATTTAGGGTGGAGAGTTTGACTGCATATTTTACACTTAAGTCTTACCATAAACTGATCCATGAATTTGACAAGACAAAGATAAATCATAAATGTAAATGTTGGTTGATTTTACAGGCTGATTAAGTGAGAGTGACTGAGAGTGGAAGATGCATATATACTCGCAGTCCTTCTTTCACAATGGGAGTGATAGCGACGTTGACTATTATGATGGCTCAGATTATTCTAAATGTTACAGTTGGTTGTCTCTATTGTGGAGCTCACGCACATTATCAGTCACCTTTGAGCACATCAATTGCCATCACATGTCTTGTCCTTTCTTGGTAGGCATTTTAACTTTTTATTGTTTTAAACATTTATACTAGACAAGTGAGAACAGTTTTTTTTTAAACAGAAAACGTCATTTCTTTTATATATAAAGAAATAGGTTACATCACTGTAAGAATACATTCTTGGTATTTTTATCCTACCTTTTGTTAGCATTGTTGTTTGGATGTAGAAATAACTGATTCCATGTAGCCAAGAATGCTTTTTGATACTACGTGGATACTTTATGCATTTTTTTTTACTTGATTGTAAATTTGTCCTGACTGCCTAGGATGGTCCTGACTGCTCGGTAGTGTAGAATGAGTTAAGGAGATAGGTCAACGGATTTTGCTGCTTCAAATTTATTTTGCTAAGGCTTCTAATAAGGATAACTACGCCTTTATCACAGATATGCTATCTTTGTTATGTTC
>LPNX011041289.1:254270-287913 GCA_001517045.1 Pseudotsuga menziesii | reverse complement strand
CATATGGTTCATTTGATAAACTTACAGCTTTGTGTAATCTTTCTCATCTCCATGCTTGTGTTGCTGATCTCATTTTTATGAACTCGCTGGTTTTAATTATGTCATTCAGGAAAATCAGAGTTCATTGGTGCCTGCCTGCATGTTTGATAATTGGATCCAGTACATTCTAGGCCATCCTAAGCTATTTCTTACTGTGAGCTTTTTGGTTGGAAAATCCTGTTGCATCCATTTTCGATCTTGTATGTTCAATTCAACTTTTCAATTGCTGGTATTAAATTATTAATTCAAGATTGGACTTCATCAACATAGAGTACCCACACTGTCATATCTTTGATGCGAAGCACTACACCATAATCTTTTTAGATTTTCAAAATATTGGGTACAAAGTATTTGTATAAACTGTCAACCCATTATACCAACCATCAAATATTACATTGTCTAATGACTGTAGGTCCAAATTACTAATCTCTAATGACTAAATCTTCCAGATTGCCACAATAGAAGCACATAACATACCATCTTGTCAAGCGTTTTATTCTTCTATTTATTCTTTTTTTTTGGTGGATGCTGTGGAAAATTAAAATTAAAGACCTGCCTGGAGCAATGATAAAATTAAAGGCAGCCATGCCCTATGCCTTAAGAATAACAAACCCCTTTCCTTCACACTATGCTCTTTGTATAATGTTTGAAGCTGAGAGAGTATATCTAGAATGATATTTGCCAGCTGTGATAGCTCCCCTGTATGGCCAAAATGAACATTATGGCGCAGAATTCTGCTAAAACTTATGAAGTATTCAATTTCAAGCAAATTGTCTCTGCCCAATTCAGGACTCCATGGCAAAGCACCAGCTTCCTTAACATCAATATCTGATAGAGTGATCTAGCCAAGTACAAAACAATATCTTTCAAGTATAAGCTCATGCACTTGGGAAGCTTCCCTATTCTGCCCGTCTCTAAAATCACTTCAGGCTAATGCTTCATTAATCATTTTTGTATTGACCAACAGAACCAAAAAAATATAGTACAACAGGAAAACAATTTCAAATTAGGAAATTTGGCTTTTCGTTTGACTTCTTATCTGTTTGTGCTCTGTCTCTTTCTTTGTAATTAAGACTCAGGACCATTCTTTTGTCTGAAATTCAACATGTTTTTTCCAATTGCTAGCTTTAGTTGGAACAATTGAGCTTTCTGCTCTTGGCTGTGAATTTTCCTTTTTGGAGTACTTACAGTTTTAAAAGTTGCAGACTTGTAATGACTGAGAAGATGGAAATTACACTTTTACTTTATCTATGTTTTGGATAAGGATAGTTTGTGTAAGGTTTCAAATAGGATAGAGAATCCTTGGAATACGAATCCAAGAGTCACATCTATTATGTATTATGTGTTAATATAATAATGTGTTTTAAAGTCTACTTTCTTGTGTCTTTGTTTGTTTTTGATTATCTACCCTATGGGGTATCCAACAATCAGTGTGGTGGGATTTAATTACTTCCCTTGTTTATGGTCTATAAACCTGTACTATAGTAGCGCCACAAAATTCATCTACTTAAGGCATTCAATCTTCCAAGAAAAAAAGACTGCTCTATTTGGATTAGCAAAACGTGAAATAATTTTATGATTGTAATTTTTGGCAAAATGCCAATTAGGGGATTTTGGCAAAATTGTTTATGGAAAATTTAAATTCTGATAATTAAAGTTTAAATTTTAAAACACACCACATGGAGCAATTTTGGATTTGGCAAAAATATAATGGTCTAACATTGTAGAAATTGAGGGGAATCTTTGTTTCAAAGTGGTTAAAAATAGCTTCCCACAAAAACTTTAAAAGTGTGTCCAACTGAAGAATATCAACAACTAAAATTTCCCCTAAACTATTCAGAAAAATTTATTTATAATTTTTTCATTTCAACAAATGTAATTACAATGTATAAATGATTTGGTAGCTGTGATCAATAATGACTTTCTTTGATGAGAGCGTGGCTTGATTCTTTGCAGATTGATAAATTGCTCCAGTGCCATTGTCATTGAGTTTAACTCCTCTTCCAAGTGGGTAATATATTATTCGACAACCCTTAAATGGTAAACTAATTG
Organism: Pseudotsuga menziesii; assembly: GCA_001517045.1. Classification (NCBI taxonomy): domain Eukaryota; kingdom Viridiplantae; phylum Streptophyta; class Pinopsida; order Pinales; family Pinaceae; genus Pseudotsuga; species Pseudotsuga menziesii. The sequence continues at coordinate 285,822 of LPNX011041289.1, read as the reverse complement.
TTTATTCTGCTCGAGGTTGTAATAGCCCTATCTCACTTTGATGGTTTCTAACTGCATTGCTAGTTATGCTTATGTTCTGGCTACCTCTGAATTTTCCATAGCCTGTAGTCTAAACTTAAAATTCTTAATTGTCTTTCATGATACCATTCTGAGCACCTCGCTTCTATCTCTCGGTGCAATGAATATCATATTCTGGGTTTATTCAGTGGTTAATGATCATATAAGATTCAGGTGTATGAGAAGCCTCAGACCTACTTCCACATGGAATTGGTCTTATGTCATTTGTATTTTTTTTTTTTTTAAACAGTTATAGCCGTGGATACAGCGACGACAATTTTTTTAAAAATTTCACAGCCGTGGATACAGTGACGGCTTGGCGTGGATACAACGATGGCCAAACGTGGATACAGCGACGGCTTGGCGTGGATACAGTGACGGCCAAGCGTGGATACAGCGACGGCTTGCCGTGGATAAAAAACGGCCAGCCGTGGATATAGCGACGGCTTTCCGTGGATACAGCGACGGCTTGCCGTGGATATAGCAATGGCTTGCCGTGGATACAGCGACGGCCAGGCGTGGATACAGCGACGGCCAGGCGTGGATATTGCAACACAAATTAGGGGTCGTCTCTATTGCGACGAAATTGTTTCCACGGGAAAAAAAACACTTAGACGTGGCAATATCCACGCTTTTCCGTGGATATTGCCACGTTTTTGCCGTAAAAAAATTGATCACTTGTACTAGTGAATAATATTTCAGTTAGTAGTTAGTAATCTCGTTATCTATCTATAGATAACAGTTTTGATATCCTTTATATGTAAAACTCATCTATGTAATAAGATATTGATTTGCTGAGGTTCTTCATGGCCTGTGTCAGTGGTATCAGAGCAAAGGCAACAAAGCATTGGTGAAAAAGACTTGGTGAGAAAGAAAGGAGGCCATGAAGGAGGAGCAAGCAAAGGATCTATCACCAAGAAAGGACGAAAGGAGAGTTGCTTAGTAAAGATTGTGGAAGAAAGACAAAGACTGCAAATTAAGAGGAGATTGCACATAAATTGTTTCGGTAATTGTTTTGAAGAATTTTATTTTTTAAAAGAGAAAAAAAAGGAAGAGAGGAGTCATTTATATTTTCGTGCAATGGTTTCTTTGAATTAATTATCAAATCTTTGGGGAGTTCTTTTTAGAAAATAAAAGTTTTTAAACAACCATTTATATTTGAGTACAAGGTTTTTTAAATTGAATTATTAAACCTTTCGGGAAATCTTTTTAGAAGATAAAAAGATTTCAAAGAACATTGGCTAAGAGGAAAAGAATATTTCAAACTGGATTTTGTACACAAAAATTTACTATATATAGTAAATTTCAATGAATTTTTTAATTTTAATTGTTGGATTTATTTTGTGTGGAATTTTTTTATTATCAAGAATGGTTTCGTAAAGTTAAAAATACCCTTATTTTTAATGATATGTGGGATGGAATTTGTGAAAATGAGAATTTAGAAGATAAGTAAGATGGAGAAGCAATAGATGAAGTGGATAAAAGTGCACTAGTACCACCTACTAATGCCAAAGAGTTAGCATTATGGAAAAGCAAGGACAAGAAGGCTTATGCCATGATTATTGCCTCTGTAAGTGAAGAAGTAAGTAGACATTTAGTTTCTAGAAAAAAATGCTTGGGAAGCATTAAAGGAACTAAAAGATTTGTATGATTCACATTCTGAGCTTGAAATCATACAACTGTTGATGAAATTGTTTAACTTAGAATTAAAAGATAATGATCCAATGAAACCTGCTTCTGAAATTAGAGGCATTTTTCACGATATTGATGCAACTGGTGTAAAAGTTGACATTCAACTTACTGCATTTATTATAGCTCTATATCCTACCTATACTCATTATTTAGAATCACTTCAAGCTAGTGGACAAATGAAAGCTATGACCTTTGAAACACTTGTTGATAAAATTGTAGAAAGAGAGAAAGAATTTGGGAAGAAGGAGTATAAACCCAATGAAGAAAATTTGTGTCTTGCACAGAAAGGACACAAATCAAAAGAATAATTTGCAAAGGATGAAAATAGAAGCAGAGGTCGAGGTAGAGGACAAAGAGGATAGTACAGAGGAAGGGGCGAAATATTTAATGAAGGAGAGAAACAGTGTTATAGATTGGGGAAAACTGGTCATACTGCCAGTTATTGTAGAACTTCTTGGGATAAAATTGTTAACAAGAAAGAGCAATTACAAGCTAAAGGAATGATAAAGGTAACCCTCCTGAATATGCACATTATGTTGTTGCACATTGTAATCTAGGAATTGAAGAAGCTTTTAGTACTTCATTTTCATGGAATGATATTTGGTTATTCGATACTGGAGCCACATGTCATATGGCATTTAGAAAATATTCTTTGAAACGTTTAGTCATCAAATTGATGGGTAGTACATTTGGAAGATAATTCTCAGTTAAAACCTTTAAGAATTGGTTTTGTTAGATTGAAATTATTAGGTCATCCAATTCACAGAATTCTGCAAGTTTTGTTTAGCATAATAGTAATTTATATTCCAGCTTATTGTGGCATGCTAGATTTGGTCATATTAATTATGACAGTCTAAGGATTATGAAACAGAAAGGAGTTCAAGGTATTCCTACTATTCCAAGACAACTTTCACCATGTGATGCTTGTATCTTAATAGTAAACAACCTTTTAATGATTCTATGTTTCGAGCTTCAAAAAAGCTTGGTCTTATTCACTCAAATTTGTGTGGGCCCATGCCTGTTCCATCAGCAAATGGTAACAAATATATCATGAATTTCATTGATGACTTTACGAGGATGTGTTGGGTTTATTTATTAAAAGAAAAATCTCAATATTTTGATATATTCAGAAATTTTCACTTATGGATTAAAAATGAAGCTCAACTCAATATTGGAACCCTTCGAATTGATAACGGTGGTGAATATACATCTAAAGATTTTGAAAAATATTTGTAGGAGAATGGTATTAAACATCAAACAATTGTTCCTTATAATCCACAACAAAATGGTGTGGCACAACGTATGAATAGGACACTCTTGAATATCGTAATATCAATGATGTTTTTTAAAAATGTCAAATTAATGTTTTGGGGAGAAGCAGTTCTTTGTCCTATATACATTAAGAATAGATGTCCTTCTGCTACACTACAAAACAAAACACCTTATGAAATGTGGCATGATCATCTTCCAGCTGTCAAGCATTTAAATTAGAAGAGCTTATGATAATGCGATTGTAATGAATGGATTGGAAGATAACAAACTTTTAAAGTTGAATAGTACATCATCCAATTCACATAATTCTGCAAATTTGGTTCAACATAATAGTAATTTATCTTCTAGATTATTGTGGCATGCTAGATTTGGTCATATTAATTATGACAGTCTCAGGATTATGCCAAACAAAAAGGAGTTCAAGGGCTTCCTACTATTCCAAGACAACTTTCACCATGTGATGCTTGTATCTTAGGAAAGCACAGTAAACAACCTTTTACTGATTCTATGTTTCGAGCTTCAAGAAAGATTGGTCTTATTCACTCATATTTATGTGGGCCCATGCATGTTCCATTAGCAAATGGTAACAAATATATCATGACTTTCATTGATGATTTTACGAGGATGTGTTGGGTTTATTTATTAAGAGAAAAATCTCAAGCTTTTGATACATTCAGAAATTTTCACTTATGGATTAAAAATGAAGCTCAACTCAATATTGGAACCCTTTGAACTGATAATGATGGTGAATATACATCTCAATATTTTGAAAAATATTTGCAAGAGAATGGTATTAAACATCAAACAACTATTCCTTATAATCCAGAACAAAATGGTGTGGCAAAACGTATGAATAGGACATTGATGAATATGGTAAGATCAATGATGTTTTTTAAGAATGTCAAGCTAATGTTTTGGGGAGAAGCAGTTCTTTGTGTTGTCTACATTAAGAATAGATGTCCTTCTGTTGCACTACAAAACAAAACACCTTATGAAATGTGGCATGATCATCTTCCAGCTGTCAAGAATTTTAGAATTTTCGGTTCCACATTTTATGCTTTGATTCCTGAGCAACAAATACATAAAATGGGAGCAAGAAGTCGGAAGTGTATTTTTTTGGGATATTTTAATACTTCTAAAGCTGTAGGTTGTATGATGAAGATAACAGGAAGTTTATTATTTCTAGAGATGTTATATTTCTTGAGTTTGAGAAAGATGCACTCACTATTGATAAACAACTTGCTCAGCTTGATAGATTTCATTCTAAAAAAATCTATCATGAAATGGATAATGAACTTCCAAATATTGAAGGGCGGATTCCTGTTCGAAGTCAAGTTTTGGAGTTTCCTTCTAATGCGCAAGTTGATGAAAAAGAAGATGAGATAGTTGATGATATTATTAATGGAATGGATAAACTAAGTATCATGGATAATGCAGAACCTGCTCCTAAAGAAGAAATAGAGAAAACACCACAACAAGAAGTAGTTCGTAGATCGATACAGACTAAGACATTTCCGAAAAGGTATGACGATTTTGTAACATTATACTGTGAATTAAACGTTCATGAATTTGATGAACCTGCATCTTTTCAAGAAGCAGTAAATAGTGATGTATGGAAAAGTGCAATGCAAAGAGAGTATGATGCTCTCATAAAAAATGGAACTTGGAGGTTGGTGAATCCTCCAATTGGAACCAAACCAATGGGATGCAAGTGGATATATCAGAATAAATATAAATTAGATGGGTCACTTGATAAACACAAAGTGATACTTGTAGCAAAAGGGTATGCACAGAAAGAAAGTGTTGATTACACAAAAACATTTGATCCTACAGCTAAATGGGGCACCATTCGAACTTCGTTTTCATTAGCAGCACAAAAATGATGGAAGATACATCACATGGATGTTAAAACTGCATTTTTGAATGGAGACTTAAAATAAGACATGTATATGGATCAGCCTAAGGGCTTTGCTATCAAAGGTCAAGAACAGAAGGTATGCAAATTAGTCAAATCTTTATATGGTTTAAAGCAAGCATCTCGAGCTTGGTATGAAAATTTAATTGAACATCTTCTCAAATTGAATTATAAGCACTTCAATCTAGATGATGTAACTTTATTTGTCAAGAAAGTTGGAAGATCGGTTGTATATCTAGTTTTCTATGTGGATGATTTCCTTATCACAAAAAATAATGACGATTATATAGTATCTATCAAAAGAGAGTTGAAAATGGTTTTTGATATGACAGATTTTGGATTATTACATTATTATTTAGGAGTTGAAGTAAATAACAAACCAAAGCACATTTTCATTTCTCAAAAAAAATATGTCGGAGAGTTATTAAACAAATTTGGTATGCAGGATTGTAATCTTGTTTCAACACCAATGGAGCAGAATCTAAAGCTTACTTCAAATGAAGGTAGCACATTTGAAGATCCAACAAAGTACAGGAAGCTTGTCGAAAGTTTAATTTATCTTACTACTACTCGTTTTGAGATAAGTTTTGTTGTAGGAATACTTTCCAGGTTTATGCATCATCCCTGTGAAGGTCGTTGGAATGCAACAAAGCAAGATCTCAAATATTTAAAAGGCACTCAATCTTATGGCATCAAATATTCTAAGGTTTTAGACTTTCATCTCATTGGTTATTCTCAGGTTATTTGATGAACCTTCTATCAGCAGCTATCACATGGAGATCATCAGCAGCTATCACATGGAGATCATGAAAGAAATCTGTTCCTACTAATTCTACAACTGAAGTTGAATATGTTGCAGCAGCTCAAGCCACAAAATAAATCATTTGGCTTTGTAAAATACTTAAAGACTTGCAGGAGAAACAAATGACTTCAATGCCTCTCTTTGTTGACAACACTTCTGCAATTCAATTGGCCAAGAATCCAAAATTCCATGATCGAACCAAACATATCAACACCAAATATCACTTGATTCGACATCATGTTGAGGCCAAAACCATTCATCTAACACATTGTTCTACTTCTGAGCAAATTGCAGATATCTTTACTAAAGCATTGGGCTATGAAAAGTTTGAAAATTTTAGAAAGCAGCTTGGCATGTCATATGTCCCTTCGGATTAAGGGGGCAATGTTGAGTAATCCTTCAGGATTACATTGTAAATAATATTTCAGTTATTAGTTAGTAATCTCGTTATCTAATTGTAGATAATGGTTTTGATATCCTTTATATGTAACACTCATCTATGTAATAAGATACTGATTTGCTGAGGTTCTTCATGGCTTGTGTCAGATGTAACACTGCACAACCTCTTTTCAGAGCTTATGGCAGATATCTTGGTGGGTAACAAATCCCATACCATCTTCATGGTGAGACTGATCTCCATCCTTGTCAACGTAGCTAGTTTTTGTTTCATTTCTCCTTCGAAATGAAGTTTATATATGCAAGAGTTACTTTGCTTTGATTTAACACTAGCTTCCAGCTTTGATATAATAGGTGTACATGTTCCTATTTATCCTCATTTAAAATTTCTGTATGAGTTCCTGAAAAACTTCCATACTAAGAAATCTAATAAATTTAATTTGCAGGTAAGGGAGCTAGATTAAAAGCTTTTCTTCTCCAAAGGTAAGTTAATGGTTTATAGTGGAGACTATATCTCTATTCTGATAGTTTATGGATGGATTCCTTTTTTATTTGGCCTCTCGTATGATCTGGTTGGTTCTCATTGGGTTTGGTGATTGGCTGTCAATTGGCAATGGTTTCTTCAATCCATTTGGCCTCCATTTTAATGGTAAATATTTTATTACGTTTCTAGGGTTGTTGCTCAGCATAAAACTCTATTTTGATATTTTTTCTTTACTTTTTTTATATTTTTGTAATACCTCAGATGATAAAGTTCCATCCTCTAGGTCTACGACAGAGAAATTACTTGGTTGTAATACATAGTTTTTATATTTATTATTTAATGCAAAAGAGTTCTTAGGTTTTGGTTTTACACTTAACCTCAATTCAGTTTCAAATGATTAACTATCAATTTTGTTTTCAATCCTACCTTAGATTCAGTTTCAAATGATTAAGTATTAGTTTTGTCTTCAATCCTGCCTATATGTATTCATGATGATCATACATTGAAATATATGTATCTGTCGTGGTGTAGGAACCTCACCATAGGGAATATCCAGCTGCATGATAAAACCATTCCAAGTCAAGATTTGATTGAATGGTTTATAGGTTTTTCTTTCCACATGAGGGTTTCGCTAAAATGTTTGTTGTTAGTGCCTTATCTGTTTGGTTATTATGTTTTGGAGACAAATACCCAATATTTATTTGTTTGTCATAGTTAGAATTTATTATTAGTTTTAATCCAAGGCTTTAGTGTCGGTATATACACACTTGCTAACTAGGGTTTTGAATATCTTATGTTCTTTGGCTTTGGCCGTAATTTTTCAATGTTAGCTTTTAGTTCCATTCCTTAATAGCATGGTAAAATGTTAAATCCAACCTAGGTTTTGTGCTTTTAACCTAAGCTGTGTGTACTAGAAGTAAATTGTATAACAGTTATTATAAAATGATCATAACTCATAGCTTATAAATAAATGTGTGAATAAGATAACACTACATGTAACATCTTTGATGTTTGAATAGAACTAACATAAATAGTAATTCTACCATTAAACAATTATTTAAAAGTAAGAAGCTTATCTGGAAATGGTAGTTGTAAGAGGGGCACACCACCCTTCTGTAGAAACTTATTAGCTAATACACTTGCTCAGTTTCACCCCATTTCCTAGACTCTTGGGTTTATATTAGCTTTTCTGCAACTTGAAGTTGCCTACAGTAATTGCAAGAATTAGTTATATGAAAACCTTTCATTTTCTCATGCTTTAGTTTCAATTCTCAACAGCGGATAAAATCTGCAAGATGTGACTGGAAGCTAGGTGCCATCTCAAGAATTTACTATAAATCCTTCACTTAAAGTGATCTCTCAAATATCTCCATAAAGTTCTCCTTTCTTCATAAAGAAAAACAACAACCCTATTTTGGTATTGCCTAGGACTTTTAAAGAAAAATAATTGATTCTTTTGAATACTAACCACTATGATGTTGGTTTTATAACTATTTTTAAACCCAAGTTTGTCAATTTATTGTGGAACTGCTACAACTTCAAATTCCCAAATAAATATAATATTTACGTTACTTATTTATTCTAAAAGTAAATAACAATATTACTTATCAAAAGCAATTAAAGGGTGTTACGATCATCCCCTTCTAAAAACATTGCACCATCCTCGGTGCTTAATTAATATCATTATTTGGTACCGTTAAGGTTTTGAAATAAGGTAGCAAAGTTGTGTCTAATAGTTTCCTCTTTTTCCCAAGTAGCTTTCTCCTCAAAATAATGTTTCCATTGTACTTTCACCTATACAATAATCTATTTTCGCAGCTGAATTTCTCTTCTATCAAAAATGCAAGTTGGTTTCGTGTGGAAGTCTCACTCTTGTTCCACATGTACATTATCCAATTAATTATGTGAGATTGATCAGCAACATAATTTTTTTAGCAAAGAAATATGGAAAACATTATTAATTCTTAAATAAGGATCCAAGGCCAATTGATAAGCTACACGCCCTATTCTAGCTAGAATCTCAAAAGCTCCCACATATATCGATGTCAATTTAGCATAAAGTCCTAATCTTAGCTTGATTTTCTTTGTTTTAACTCTCAGGAATACATGTTCTCCTACTATATACTCTTTATTTGTTAGTTTCTTATATGCATAACTTTTATGTCTGTCTTGAGACATTTTTAAGTTTTGTTTGATTTGATGTACTATTTCCTCCATTTGAGATAACACGTCTGGCCCTAATGCAAATCTGTCCTCAAACTTACCCTAACTTAAGGGTACCTTACATCTTCTACCATACAACATCTCAAAAGCGGTCAGTTTGAGAAATGCTTGACAGTTATTGTTATAGGAAAATTATACCAAATGGATGTAGTATTCCCATTTACCTCATTGATTAATCACATACATTATCAACATGTATTCCAAAACTTGATTCACATGATTTGTGTGTCCATCAGTTTATGGATGATAAGCTATGCTAAAGTTCACCTTCATATCCATACCTTCAAACAATGACATCCAAAACTGGGAAGTAAATTTAGCATCACGATCAGTGATCACTATTTTTGGTATACCATGTAACCTGAAAATTTCCTTCATAAATATGCCAACAATATTAACCGCTTTATATGTGGAATTTACAAGTATTGAATGAGTTTTCTTACTTAGTTTATCCACTACAACCATAATACAGTCATTATGTTTCTTTTTTCTTGGTAATCCAGTAATAAAATCGATAGTAATAGTTTCCCACTTCCACTCTGGTATATGAATTGGATGCAACAAACTTGTTAGATGTTGGTGCAAAGCCTTAACTTGTTGACATGTAAAACATCGAGCTATATATTCCGCTACTTCTCTTTTCATATTTGGACAATAAAAGTATTTCTTTAATGTTGTTATCAATTTCTGATATCTGGGGTGTCCTGCATAGCGATTATCATACAATTTCTTAAAGATAATATGCTTTACACTGTATTGATTAGGCACATAAATTCTATCTTTGAAACGCAAAAAACATTCTACATCAATCTGATATAGATTCTCATATGTCCCTAAATTTTTTTTATTACATTTTTTTATCCAATTCTCATAGTGTTCATCATTGACTCGGGCTTCCTTTAATAGACCTTTAAATTCCGTTTCATAGCTACTAATCAGTACCGAATGCAATCGATGATGTTTTCGGCTTAATGCATCGGCTACAATGTTCTCCTTTCCTCTTACGTGTTTAATTTCAAAACCATATTCACTCAAGAATCTAATCAACCTCACTTGAGGATAATTTAATGTTTTCTAGTCAAATAAGTATTCAACCCAATATTGTCTGTTAATAACATAAATTTCTTTCCTATTAAATAATGAATCCAAATTTTAACAACATGAATAATAGATGCTAGTTCTAAATCATGTACCACATAATTCTTCTCATGTTCCTTTAGTTTCCATGATTCATAACAAATTACATGACCTTCTTGAGTTAAAACCCCTCCTAACCCTTCCTTATTTGCATCAGTAAATAACACAAAATCCTTACTTGAATTAGCAAATTTTAGTATAGGTGTTGTGGTAAACAAGTGTTTTAATTTCTCAAAGCTATCGTGACACTGCTGATTACAAATTAATTTAACACTTTTCTTTTGTAAAGTAGTTATAGAATAAGCTATTTTGGAAAAAATATCTATGAATTTGCGATAGTATTCCTTTAACCCCATCAAAGATGTGATGTCATGTACTTTTGTTGCTACAAGCCACTCTAGTATAGCCTTAATTTTTATCGAATCCACCGATATTCCCTTTTCTGAAATGACATTTCCCAAATAGTGTACCTCATTTTTATAAAAATCACACTTACTCAATTTGGCATATAACTTATGTTCCCTTAATGTTTCCAAAACCTTTCTTAGGTTCCCTTCATGCTCCACCTTAGTCTTAAAATATACCAAAATATCATCAATCAAAACCAACAAAAATTTATCGAAAAATTTAATCAATACATTGTTCATCATATTCATAAATGTTGTTGGAGAATTTGTTAAACCAAATGGAATTACCAAAAATTAGTAATGTCCATATCTTATTCGAAATCCAGTCTTATGGATGTCCTCATATTTAACCTGAACTTAATGCTATCCCAAACCGAGATCAATTTTTGAAAATATTTTTGCATCATCGATCTCATCAAACAAATCATATATTCTAGGTAGTGGGTATTTATTTTTAACTGTCATTTTATTCAATTGTAGGTAATCTATGCACATCCTCGAAGTTCCATCTTTCTTTTTAACAAAAAACGCAAGTACTCCCCATGATGAAACATTACCTCTAATATATCCTTTGTCTATCATTTCATGTATCTGCATTTTTAATTATTTTAATTCTGGAGTAGTCATACGATAAGGAGCTTGTGACACCGATGCTGAACCTTGCATCAAATCTATGGTAAAATCTAGATCTCATTTAGGTGGTAACACGGGTATTTCCTTAGGAAATATATCTTGAAATTCCTTCAATATGCGAAATTGTTCTATTTTTATTTTAGGATTTTCCATCTTAATATCACTAATATTAATGGCATACAACTGAGTACCTTTACTAATACATATTTTTAACTATACTTCATAAATTTCTCGTGTTGAAATAGGTCCGTGAATTCCTTTTATTGTGTACCTTTTACTTTCTTCGTTCATATAATCAAAACTTTTATGTAAACAATAAATTTTGGCTTTATGAGTTTCTAATGAGTCCATACCTCTCAAAATATCATATGATCCTTGTTACCACCTAAGTTGTACTTAGTGGTTTTTTATCAAGTGAGCCCGCTGAACCCGACAAGGATAACTTGTTTGGACTTCAGAAGAACTTCAGTCTTACTTCTAGGAAGCTTTGTTGTACTATATCACATGTTCATACCCCATGGGGGAATTGTAATAAATGTTCTAGCATGATAGTGTCTGTAAAAGACTTGGTCTCTTAGAATTTATTTGTCAATCTGATCGGCCCAGGGTGTTTTTTCCCATAATTATTATTGGTTGTTAAATAAACGACTGATAATTTCTGAGTTTTTCACTCCATACCTCCAAAGTTGGGGTGGTTGTCTTGGCATTTAGGCCTATTGAGGTTATTAGAGTCTATGTGTCAATGTATAAACATGCTAGGCATCTTGGTCAATTCATATGAACATGTCTAAGTCCCCCAAGGTTTTTTCAATTGTTCAATTTTTTAATTTTTTCAGTGTTTTTTATTAAAATTTAATTTTTCCAAAACTTAGCCTATTTTTTGGTAGTTTAAATGGAAAAATTGGTTTTGTAATAAAAGTGGAGCAAATAATCGATTTCAGTCATGTAGGTGCTCATTTTCAAGCTAAGAGCACCATGTCAACCCATGGACCCACTTTTTCCAGGTTTTGAGTGATTTTCCATCACTCAGGTCAGAAATCCCCAAAAATCAATTATTGATTATTTTAATTAATAAATTGGTGAATAATGGAGCAAATCCAAAATCCTAGATCAGTGGATTCCAAGCCAATTTGATTGAAATCAGTCAGATATGAACCAGATTGACTAGATCTGACAAATCCTTGACTGAAGGAGGTGATCTGGATAGATCTAGAGTTGATCTTCAGCATCCTTTATGGGGAATTTTGCCCTTCCTCTCTCCTCCACATGTTTGGGCTCATCTGGATGAGTTTTGGTGGATGCTTCAGTCAACATGTTGAGGTGTCAGTCAGATCAGCCCCCCGATTGATAGTTCCACTTAGTGAGACTCAGATCTGGCTCAGCTAGACATAGATCAGGCATTGATGGACTCTCCTTCAGCTACAATGGTCTATCTCCTTGGAATTTGTGCCCCCTAGGATGGATCTCCTTTTTTTTGTATAAATAAAGCTCAGGCTTCCTCTTCCAAGCTAGTTAGAGTTGGATTGAGGAGTTGTTGCCATTGTAATACTGCTATATTTTTTATTGTGAGTCAAGAATCTTTGGAGGCTATACCGTGTAGTGCATGTGTTTGAGTGGATTCCTAGCGTCATGCTGCTAATGTGGTAACTGCAATTTCTTTCCAATATCTGTGCTGCTTTTGTTTTTTGGCTTCAAGGATTCGGTTGAATCAAGTAAGTGTGTAAACTAGGCAAGTTAGATTACTTGTTCTTGTTTATCCATATTATGTATGCTCAATAATTTTAGTTATATGCTTAAATAAGATTATTTTTGCATGATCTTTCATTCTTGTTGCTTTATACATCTATATCCAGATCTCACGAGCTGTTGTGTAGGCTTGTGTTATTTAGTTGTAGGTTCTCAATTTGATGAAGGTGTGGATCAAGATTGATTTCATTCCTTATCCAATAAGCTCAATAATTTGTCCCTCAATTCTCCAAAAAAGGGCTTCCTTTCAGCTTGTTCCACTCAAGCAATGAGCCGACCTTCTCTCCTCTTTTTCTCCTTTCTTCAAAAAATCAATCTTCCAGTTACATGTCTCTTCCTCTTATGATCAGATCTAGTTCGAAGAATTGAATATATATTTTTAGATCTAGTTTATAAGAGTCTTTCTTCTTATATATATAATTTCATAACGAATATCATTTCATAAAGATAGATCTAGGTGTAGGAATTTCCTTTTTTGCAAGTAGCTAAAGCATAAGATAAAAAGCTTGCTCATAAGGTAGTTTCTTTTTTCATTCTTTAAAGATATAAATTCTTCAAGAAAAGTGCATATCTCATGGGCTTCCCAAACAACAAGCCAATATCCCAAGGGAAGCTTGCTTTCCTTGGTTCCTTTTTGCAAAACTAGATTACCCCCTTTTAACAATTTTTTACTTAGTTTTTTTTGGGTAACTAGTGTGGTGACCCAAAACACTTTTAAAGTGTGTTTGCACACATTTGATTTTAATTTATTGTTGTTTTTTATCAGGTCTAACAAAAAAGAGAAGGATACTCTGCCCATTTTCCGACTCTTGGATGAACCAGAGCTTCCCGGAAGCTTCCCCCACCACTATGTTTTGATTTTAGCTTGTTACAAGCTTGTTGTAAGCCTTTGGATCCCAGATAACAAGGAACAAAGTGAATTATTTTCAATTTGCTGATATTGTAAATTGCTGCTAATAAAAATAAAAGGTCTTTTCGAATAGGCTCTTTCGAGCCTATTCACCATTCCCCCTGGGGGGATTTGCGTCTCTGTCAAATTTTTTTTCATCTCTTTTCAATCTAGCGTAGTTCTAATCTACACGATAGTATACTTTGATTTATAATCAGTTCCATATTGCATATCTAAGGTTTTAAAGTTATTTTAATACTTACCCCACGACTTCCCGATTGACCCAAAAGGGGAAAGAGATGCTTGGTAGGACTAATTAGAAAATCGGCATTATGTATCTTTGTTTTCTCCTTCATCAACTGTTTCATCAGCTATATTAAAATTAACCCCTTCTTGATTCCTCGATTGAGATCCACTTGGATCGAGAGAGGTTCCTGGGGGGTTTTCTTTTTAATAAGAACACTTGTCTAAAATTTACTAAAATTGACAAGACTCCGATGTGTATGCTCTGCACTTGGCTGCAATTCATCCGATTAGTCAAGCTGAATCAAAAGAACTTGAGTGACTAGAATAATTAGGATTCACTCTCCCAAATAAACAAACCATCAGGTGAAAATCCAACACCTCGATCAAACCATTACGGTGGCAAAATACCCAAAGGAAGCAGGAACTCCTGAAAAGTGACCTCGGGTGCGCCGATCTCTATTACACCTGTGGGTGCATTATGAACAATAGCCTAAGAGACTACATTCAGCCCACATATTCCTTGCGGGTAGCCATGAAGGTTTAGTTTTGGACATACTCCAAGTACTCTCGGGTATATCTGGAGTCCACCCCTTCACCTAATTTTATTCAACTCATATTTCACATTAACTTAAAACGTACCAAGAGGCAATCACAAAANTCATTCAATTTAACATCACCATACTAAATAATTTTTCCTTAGTAACTTAATAGGTTCTACCCCCCTTGCATTCATTAGGAGTTGAGCCTAAACGGAGGAGTCAAGAACAAGGAGACCGCCTTGACTCGATACTTGCCCCCAAGGACACACCGAGTGGCTTGAAGATTTTTTCCACGTGACCTAGGTGTGTGAAATGCGGCAACACTTTTTGGTGTAGTTGTCGGGGATAAATCTTTTTATTCCCGAGTACAACTTAGCTTAAATTTTTTCTAAACAACTAAAAAGATAAAAACTTTTGATTGATCTAGTCTTTAAAAAACATAAAAATTGAAACTCGATCCATCTGGTGACTCCACTATCTAACATCCCTTCAAGAATTTCTACCCGAAGAAACTACCGACAATTATTCAATCCTCTCCCTGATCCCAAAAGGTTTATTAGGGAAAGATTGAATAGGAAGACTTCTCATAGAAACCTTGAAAATTTAGGAGACCAATCCCTCTCAAATATCCATCAAATATTTGTAGAGAGTAATGTTCAACAATCTCAAGAAATGACGGAATTGTTCAAACCCCTTGACTTTTCTCAGATAGCAGGTGCTCCCCATGCCATTCCAAAATATGCTATCAATAAGCTCCCCATATTTTAGGGAAACAATGCCATCACTTCCAAGTCTCAACTTTGAAAGTTTGAAAAGCACATGGTCATTTATTGCAATGATGCTACCCATGACCATGACGATGTCAAAATGAAGCTCTTTGCTTTATCCTTAAAACATGATGCTGAAGAATGGTACTTAGACTTAGGTGATGATTCATATAAAATTCTTAGTGAATTACTAGAGGGTTTTAAGAATAAATGGGGAGAAAAGAAAGAACCAAGACATCTGCTTGCTACCCTTCATAACATAAAGAAGATGGAGAATGAAACCATGGATGAATTTAACACTAAGTTTAGGCATGTGGTTGCAGACCGCCCTAACGAAATCAAGACAAAGGATACCTCCATCCTCATATATTACATTGAATCTTTCATTGGTGATTTGAGGTACCAGTTAAGAGACAAAGAGCCGACCGATCTAAAAACTGCTCAGGAATTGGTTGAGAAAATGGAAAAGAATATGTAGTTTTAACCAAAATCCAATGATTCCAAGTTACACTAGGGGAAATACTTCATACAACAAAGAAAAGGGAAAATCCATTGAATCAGAAGAACAGGGAGCCTCTAAAGATCCCATGGAAAAGGTAACAAACATGATAAAAGACTTGGTTACTAGTCAAAACCAACTTATGGCAAATTAGTCTGCACAACTGAATCGTATGCACAATAGAATAATCACAATGGAAAGAAATAATGGACCTAGGAACTTCTAGCCTAGGCAGAATCAGATGTATCAAAATAAGTTTCCTTATCAAGATCCTAGGATTCCAAACCAGTTAGACTCAGCTAACATGGTAGAAGAAGTAATTCCATGGTTTAGACCCAGTGAACAATTCCACCAAGAAAGCACTTGTTATGTTGCAAATCAAGTCATGGAACATGGAATTACCGAGGTCAGTAGTCAGGAAACAACTTCAAGTGAGCTTGATCATATATACATGGTATGCCAAGCCTACCCTTTGTCACCAGCAAAACAGTACAAACCTAAGGATGAAACCATTGCAGAATCTTATAGTGAAACTTATGATGAAAAATATAATGTACATGATGGGACTCCTACATGTTCTCCATATAAAGATGACAGTCTAGAAGGTTTAATACCTTGTGACCTTTTCTCTGAAGAAGATGAGTATGAAAATGAGGACAAGTATAACTTGAAGCATGATACAAGGGACGAATACTCCCTTATCTCCGACAAATATGTTGATGAGTATTCCTAGACATTCATGGAAAATCTAGTCTATGACATGAATAAAGAGGAAAATAATGAACCAGAAACTTTTGATGGTTTTGTTGATTTTTTTGTCTATGGCATATCTAAAGGAGAGAGCATGGACCATGTGGCCTTGGGAAACTTTGATATGAAAAAGGAGCATGCAGTTTATCCATATGATCAGTCTGAGCCATATATCAGTATCAGTAATGAAGACAAAGAGAACTTGATATTAGCAATGGGGAATCCAACACATCTAACATAGATGGTGGTGATGACTATTGGGATTTTTGTGGATATCTTATTAAGAATCCTATATATTCTATCTCCAGCAAGGGGACTGTCTATTTAGAAATTTGTGGAAGTCCAATCTACTATACTTCCATAGAGGGAAGCATGGATCTAGAGACCTGGGAAAATCCTAGTATGAAAAAGAGGCATTCAGAACTCTTATATGATCATTCAGAGTCATATCATGCAGAGCCACACAAAGGTATCAATAATGAAGACATGGAGAAACAGTGTTGTGAAAAGACAAGTGTGATGTAGTTAGTAGAATATCAGTCTCAACTATCATCTTCGCATATAGAGTTTCCTCATGATTTGGAGCCGCTTGGGGCTTATACAATGAATTATCATCTAGTAAGCCTTGATGATCAGTATGATGGTGTAGTCAATCTACCTCATAATTCTGATTTGTACATCAACCCTGTCTAGTCATGGATAGAAGCAGCCTACACAAGCACTTACCAGTTTGGGAGGAAGTTTGACGACATTATTCATGCCTATGATTTCCCATCCATCCCGCCCCTTCCGAATCATCACGCAGGTTTGCATTTTCTGAATAAAATATCCTTACTTTGGCTGGTAAACAAAGACAAGGAAAAAAAAATTATGTTAATAAAATGCTTAGGTGGTTACATTGGATTTTTTTATTACACTTAACCCTTTTTATATCATGCTTAGAGTAGGAAAATAAGCTCCTTGAAAAGAGCATTTACTTTCCGCATTTTTGTTTTGTAGTTAGCTATAATAAAACATTGTTTTCATTAGTTAGTTAAATTTATTTTGTTTAAATAGATCAGCTTAATGGTTCATTTGGTTTTTATGTAAAGCTTGTGCTACTAAGGTTTTCTTGTTGAGTTGAGATGTTTTTACAGGGTGTATAAACTAGAGATTCTAGTGTTCTTGTATCCTCTCCTTGCCCTATGACTAGATCAAGCACACGTTCTGCAGTTGGAGCCAGAATGTTGCCACCTAAGTTGTACTTAGTGGTTTTTTATCAAGTGAGCCTAGTGAACCGGATAAGGATAAATTGTTCGGACTTCAGAAGACCTTCAATCTTACTTCTGGGAAGCTTTGTTGTACTATATCACATGTCCATACCCCATGGGGGAATTGTAATAAATGTTCTAGCATGATAGTGTCTGTAAAAGACTTGGTCTCTTAGACTTTATTTGTCAATCCAATCATCCCATGGTGTTTTTTCCCTTGGTTATTATTGGCTGTTGAATAAACGACTCATAATTTCTGAGTTTTTCACTCCATACCTCCAAAGTTGGGTCGTCGGCTTGGAATTTAGGCCTATTGAGGTTATTAGAGTCTATGTGTCAATGTATAAACATGCTATGAATCTTGGTCAAGTCATATGAACATGTCTAAGTCCCCCTATGTTTCTTCATTTCTTCATTTTTTCATTTTTTCATTTTTTTAGTGTTTTTTATTAAAATTTATTTTTTCCAAAACTTAGGATATTTTTTAGTAGTTTAAATGGAAAAATTGGTTTTTTAATAAAAGTGGGCCAAATAATCAGTTTCAGTCATGTAGGTGCTCATTTTCAAGCTAAGAGCACCATGTAAACCCATGGACCCACTTTTTCCATGTTTTGAGTGATTTTCCATCACTCAGGTAAGAAATCCCCAAAAATCAATTATTGATTATTTTAATTAATAAATTGATGAATAATGGAGCAAATTTAAAATCTTATATCAGTGGATTATTAGCCGATTTGATTGAAATCAGTCAGATCTGAACTAGATTGACTAGATCTGAGAAATCCTTGACTGAAGGACGTGATATGGACATATCCAGAGTTGATCTTCAACATCCATTATGGGTAATTTCACCCTCCCTCTCTCCTTCACATGTTTGGGCTCATCTGGATGAGTTTTGGTGGATGCTTCAGTCAGCATGTTGAGGTGTCAGTCATATCAGCCCCCCGATTGATAGTTGCACTCAGTGAGACTCAAATCTGGCTTATCTAGACACAGATCAGGCATTGATGGACTCTCCTTCAGTTACAGTGGTTTATCTCCTAGGGATTTGTGCCCCCTGGGTTGGATCTCCTTTTTTTGTATAAATAAAGCTCAGGCTGCCTCTTCGAAGCTAGTTAGAGTTGGATTGAGGAGCTATTTCCATTGTAATACTACTATGTTTTGTATTGTGAATCAAGAAGCTTGGGATGCTATACCATGAAGTGCATGTGTTTCTGTGGATTCCCAGTGTCATGCTGCTAATGTGGCAACTGCAATTTCTTTCCAATTTCTATGCTGCTTTTGTTTTCTGGCCTCAAGGGTTCGGTTGAATCAAGGAAGCGTGTAAACTAGGAAAGTTATATTACTTGTTCTTGTTTATCCATATTATGTATGCTCAATAATTTCAGTTATATGTTTAAATAAGATTATTTTTGCATGATCTTTCATTCTTGTTGCTTTATACATCTATATCCGGATCTCACGAGGTGTTGTGCAGGCCTGTGTTATTTAGTTGCAGGTTCCCGATTAGATGAAGGTGTGGATAAAGATTGACGCCATTCCTTATATAATAAGCTCAATACTCTGTCCCTCAGTGCTCCACAAAAGGGCCTCATTTCAGCTTGTTCCACTCAAGCAACGAGCCAACCTTCTGTCCTCTTTTTCTCCTTTCTTCAAAAAATCAATCTTCCGATTACCTGTCTCTTCCTCTTATGATCAGATCTAGTTCTAAGAATTGAATATATATTGTTAGATCTATTTTATAAGATTCTTTCTTCTTAGATCTATAATTTCATAAAGAATATCATTTCATAAAAATAGATCTAGGTGTAGGAATTTCCTTTTTTGCAAGTAGCTAAAGCATAGATGTAAAGCTTGCTCATAAGGTAGTTTCTTTTTTCATTCTTTAAAGATTTAAATTTTGAAAGAAAAGTGCATATCTCATTGGCTTCCTAAATAGCAAGCCAAGATCCCAAGGAAAGCTTGCTTTCCTTGGTTCCTTTTTGCAAAACTAGATTACCCCCTTTTAACAATTTTTTACTTAGTTTTTTTGGGTAACTACTGTGGTGACCCAAAACACTTTTAAAGTGTGTTTGGGAACATTTTATTTTAATTTCTCACTGTTTTTTATTAGTTCTAACACAAAAGAGAAGGAGACTCTACCCATTTTCTGACTCTTGGATGAACCAGAGCTTCGCAGAAGCTTCCCCCACTGCTGTGTTTTGATTTTAGCTTGTTACAAGCTTGTTGTAAGCCTTTGGATCCCAGATAACAATGACCAAAGTGCATCAATTTCAATTTTTTGATATTGTAAATTGCTGCTAATAAAAATAAAAGGTCTTTTCGAATATGCTTGAAAGAGCCTATTCACCATTCCCCCTGGGGGCATTTGCGTTTGTGTCATCTCTTTTCAATATAGTGTAGTTATAA
Source organism: Pseudotsuga menziesii (assembly GCA_001517045.1). NCBI lineage: Eukaryota > Viridiplantae > Streptophyta > Pinopsida > Pinales > Pinaceae > Pseudotsuga > Pseudotsuga menziesii. The sequence continues at coordinate 265,709 of LPNX011041289.1, read as the reverse complement.
TTAGCAATGTAGTATACTTTGATTTATAATCAATTCCATATTCCATATCTGAGGTTTGAAAGTAATTTTAATACTTACCCGACGACTTCCCGATTGACCCGAAAGGGGAAAGAGATGCGTGGTAAGACTAATTAGAAAACCAGAATTGTGTATCTTTGTTTTCTTTTTCATCAACTGTTTCATCAGCTATATTAAAATTAACCCCTCCTTGATTCCCCTATTGAGATTTAATTGGATCAAAAGAGGTTCCTGGGGGGTTTTCTTTTTAATAAGAACACCTTGTCTAAAATTTACTAAAATTGTCAAGACTCCAGTGTGTATGCTCTGCACATGGCTGCTGTTCGTCTGATCAGTTAAGCTGCATCAAAATCACTTGAGTGAATGGAATAATTAGGATTCACTCTCCCAAATTGACAAACCATCAGGTGAAAATCCAACACCTTGATCAAACCATTACGGTGGAAAAATTCCCAAAGGAAGCAGGAACTCCTGAAAAGTGACCTCGGGGTGCCGATCTCTATTACACCTGTGGGTGCATTATGAACAATAGCGTCAGAGACTCCATTCATCCCACATATTCCTTGTGGGTAGCCGTGAAGGTTTATTTTTGGACATACTCCAAGTACTCTCGGGTATATCTAGAGTCCACTACTTCGCCTAATTTTAATCAACTCATATTTCACATTAACTTAAAACATACCAAGAGGCAATCACAAAACATTTAATCCAAGCACATGCAAGTACATTGACTATCTTTTGACTCCATTTTAAGGCACTGGCTATTTTCTTTCTATATATATATATATATATATATTGTGTCTCAGCATTGTTCTTTCGTGTGCTCATTTTGTATCTTGTCATCTATGGTTGTTTATGGTTAAATTTCAAACTCCTACGTAACTCATTCAATTTAACATCACCATACTAAATAATTTTTCCTTACTAACTTAATAGGGTCTACCCCCCTTGGCATCATTAGGAGTTGAGCCTAAACGGAGGAGTCAAGAACAAGGTGATAGCCTTGACTTCAGACATGCCCCCAAGGACACACCGAGTGGCTTGAAGATTTCTTCCACGTGACCCAGGTGTGTGAAAGGAAACAACAATCCTAACATTAATATGTTCAAATTTACTGTAGTATTCAAGGAATTGAAACTTATTCTACAACCCTTAACTATTTTAGTAACTTTCATTTTCATTCATGTCTCTACTTGTACCAACGATGCATTCTTTTGCTTTTCTTTATTAAGCTTACATTTTTCAAGTACTCTTGGGGTAATTGCACCAAGAGGCGCTCTACAGCCCAGTATGGGGGAGATCTTGTCATGTGATGTAACGTTACTAACGTTTGTAACATGTCGGCAAAAATAATAGTGATAATGAATATTATGGGAGAGATCTTGTAACATGATGTAACGTTTGTAACATGTCGGCAATAAATAATAGTGATAGTGAATATTATAGGGGAGATTTTGTAACACAAAATAAAAAATAATATCACTTTCGTAAAGTTATTTTTATTAATAAAAAATAAATTTTATAATAAGCCAAAATAAATGTCGGCCACAAAAACAATGTAATATGGGGGAGATGTTGTAATCTTCCTACCTAACAAAATAATAAAAAAGTAAAAATTTAATTATCTGTAAAAAATATGTGGGTCAAGAAAAAAAAACAAAAAAATGTTGGCCTTGCACATGGTTTTAAAACTATGTGCACATGGTTTTATAACCATGTGCAAGGCATTCTAAACAACTCATGGTTTTATTGTACATGGTTTAGGAGGCTTTGCACATGGTTTTTAAACCATGTGCAAAGCCTCCTAAACAACCCATGGTTTTATTGTACATGGTTTAGGAGGGCCTTGCAAATGGTTTTAAGACCATGTGCAAGGCCTCCTAAACAAACCATGATTGTAGGAGGGCCTTGCATATGGTTTTAAAACCATGTGTGGGGAAATGATGCAATGTTCATTCCTAACAAAATAAAAAATAATAAAAAATATTATACGGCAGCCATAAATAATATTAAATATTAATAATAATAAAAATATATGTGGACCTTAAATTAAAATATGTGTCTTTTGGTTTGAATCAAATCAATGGATACCTAAGAAGAGGTTTGCACCTCAAGAGATCTGATCCATCTCGGCGCTTGATAGAGCCTAGGATTTGGATCTACGCTGGTGTAACTTAAACTAGCTCCTGAATCAATGAGTATAGAAAGAGAATTATTTAAGATTTTACCTTCTACCTCCAACATAGTAGATTGATGATTCGCCTGCCTTTTTTCCAAAGAAATATTAATTCTAGGTATGTTCATGGCTATATCATTAACCATAGAAGCTTCTTGTAGCATATTTATAGGATCCCTCTTTCTATTGGGATTGTGAGGACAATTCCTATATAGATGAGATCCATTACAACCCCAACATTCAACCTCTTTAGCACTGTTGTTCCACCCATATTTAGAAGTACTAGTAGCCTTTACTCCACTATTAACATTGGTACCTTGTTTAATATAATTGTTATCAGTATGGCTTCTTGCTCCTTTCATCAAAGGTGATCGTTTAAATCCCTTTTTACGCTATTCCATTTTCTCATTCTTCTTATTTTTCCATGTTTGGGTTAATTCTGATCTTTGTTTGAACAAATAATAACAAAACTTTGCCTTTCTAATTGCATCATCCATGGTATTAGGCATCTCAAAATCAATATTCTCCTTATAAGTTGGAGGTAAACAACTAATAAACCTATATACTTTAGCTTTTTCCTCCTTTAGATAAGGTACATAATGTTGTAAATTCACAAACTTGGTTACAAATTGATTAATGGTTAATGTCCCTAATCATAGATCATTGAATTCTTTGGATTTCTTATCATTGTACCATTCTAACATATATTTCTTTCTAAATAATTTTTTAAACACTTTCCAACTTAACTCTTTGCTATGAATAGTATTTACACTTTAGCCTCCTGCCACCACAGAGAATATTTTCCACTTAGCTGAAAAAATGTTAAACGTGCTGTCAAGTTATTGTCATATCTATAGACCTGAAAATATCATTTAATATAAGTAACAAAGCTTCAGCTTTTTCTCCCAATCTCCATCAAAAGTTTGGGGTCTTAGCTTTTTGAATTCTCCTCATAACTCTACTAATTGCTCCGTATGTTTTCCAACTTTTGTCTCCTTATCTTTCCTATGTATTATATGCTTACAAGAATGTTTTCTATAGTTTCCTCACTACTGTCACCATGTGCTGCAATTTTTCTTTTCTTTCGAGTACTACAATATTTTTGAACATTATTCTTTGGTGGTTCCATTAAACTTTTGAGGATAAGTTCATTTATTTCTTCCTGGTCTAATTTAGAGTTCATAAATTTAATATTATCTACTTTAAGACTTTCCATATCCACTTCAAACTCCTCATTGTTTCCAACATTTCTGACCGCACATCCATATTACGCTTGTTTCCAAGTTCTACAAAGAAGCTTGCATTCTCTAAAGCTAACATATATTCTGGTACATATTCCTCTCCCACCTTTTGCTCACGTTCCACTATCGCTTCTCTATGTGTAACAATAGGGATTATTTTGTTATTCATATATATTTGTATTCAATGGTCTTATTATTTTAAGCACACATTGTCGCAATAGGTCACAGTTTGTGAACCTTGCTATCATGCCATTTTGTAAGACTACCGAAGTAAAATCACGTTTCAAGATATTATTTTTATAAATATTTTTACTATCTAATGTTTTTATTATTATTATTGTGTACATTATTAGACATACTTGTTTTGCTTGTAAACATCCTTGAATGTTAATTTACTATAACAAACAGCTCAATGGTTTGGGGTATTCAAACCTAACTGCAGAAAAGATTTCAACCGTTAAAGGTGATCATTAAAACTTGCGATACATGAAACAAACATTAGAAGGGCGATATGCCCTTCAGTTTAAACCATGTAGTTACTTAGCGCTAATGCTAAGCTATCATTTTCTTCTTTCCTCCAGGTACTCTATGTAATATCCTGGATTTTGACCTTAACTATAATGGGCATGAGTCCCATTGCACATGAGTCACTTTGATTTTTATGTTTGTATATTGGGAATAATTACCCACTACACATGAGTTATGTTGATTAGTTAGATATATTGGGCGTAAGATGATGCATATGTTTTATTATTATGTATGTGATTATATATATTGGGCATGGACCGTCATGGAGAAATATTATTGTCGTAGTATGATGTACCAGATGTATTATGTGATTTACCTTAACTCATATAGTGAGATGATTATTGGGATGAATTGTGCAGAATAGTGAAAGCATGATTGATTTCTATAATGTGTTGGGTGTAAACATTGAAGCACATGAATGATGAGATTTTGTGTTGAGCATAAGCTCTCGAACACATGAGTTCTAATTTTGGAAGTGGTGGGCATAAGTCGTGGAGCATTCCAAATTTATGTTGAGTATAAGATCTACATCATCAGACCCTTGGTCATTGCATCCCTATGTGTATTATACAAGTACATCCTAGAATTAGTGTTGAGCAAGAGGCTCTGGAATTGTAATAAGTGTAAATCCTAGTTATTAGCGTTGAGCTTAGGCTCTGAACATTGTTAGAATTTACTAAAATTAAGTGTGTTGAGTGAGAATGAATATGAATAGAACTGAACCTTATCTTACTTATTTTGAGTTGATTAAATGAAATTGGGAATCTACTTCTCATCAAGTACTCAAAGAACTACTACGATACATGAGGTAATCCAACATGCAAGGAGGATTTAGAGCTCCCTAGCTTAGTTGACCAACTCCACCTCAGGCCTTGATAAAAGAATTAATATAAGCTAAGGAAATTATCAAATAAATGAGATCATGTTATATGATGCATAAATAAAATATTAGAGATAATATGTATAGTTTATATATATTATGAATAAAAGAATAATTGTATATATATATAAATATATAAGGAAATAAAGATAACTAACATAATAAATAAAGAGTCTATGTATTTATTCTAAACTAAAATGATTAAATAAATATTCAATTCTAAATTCAAATTAGGAACTATTTCCTAAGTGAAACAAAATAATTATTAAATCCACATAAATCAATTAAAGATTATTTTCAAGAAAATAATGGATTCTTGATCTAACTGAAGTTTTAAAACAACTGTCATTTCCTAAATATTGTCTATAAAGACCCAAGACAAAAGAAGGCTCGGGAGATCCGATCATTATTCCAAAAATAGTTTTGGAGAGATTTTCCATAAGAAATCAGTTTTATACAGAGCCTGATAATCCAAATAAGAGAATCCTCACCCTTAGGAGTTCTATATCGCTTGCATGTTGGATCTAGCTCGAAGGGATCTGGATTAGAACCAGGAACAGTTCTAGGTCATGGTTGGGAGGAATGTGGTAGTTCCAAGGTTATCGAGTTTTCAAATCTAAGGTAAGAGATAGCTAGCTTTTATTAATTTTGGGTGTTTAAGTGTGCAGGATTGATAGGCATTAAAACAAGATGAATAGTTGCATGTATGAGGTTTGTACATCTCTTGGTATATTAATGATGTTTGCAAGTTATACTTATAATATTTGGGCTCTCGATTAAATATCTGCAATTTTTTCTTTTCGGTTGTTTATATGCTTCAGATTGTTTTATTGTTTAAAGTGAAACTTAGCTTTTAATTTCTTAGATAGAAATCTAGGGTTAAACAACTATTGGATTTACATGTAATTAGTTCAGAAGTTTTATGTTAGAATTTGTAATCTAGATTAAAACCGTAGCTTCTAGTTAAACTTAAACTAAAACCTAAGTCATAGCTTAGGTTCAAAGAGACCATACCATCTTCATGGTCAGACATATATCCCTCCTTGTCAACATAGTTGGTTTTCATTTCATTGCTCATTCGAACTGGGTGTATGAAGTTTATATCTAGAAGATTTACTTTGGCTTTGATTTAACACTCACTTCCAGCTTTGATATAACATGTACATGTTTTTTTTTATAGTGTTTTCTTATAACGCTACAAAATTGTATTAATCTACGAAAACAAAGTTTACAAGAAAATCCCTAACCAGAGAAGGTTCGAGGTGGTGAAACTATCACCCAATCCTCTAAAAAATAGAGGGTATTATGAGAAAACTATTACGGATATTGTTAAAAAAATTTAGGCGGTCATTGTATATGGTATGTAGCATAATTACAGTTTTTTTTTTCAAAAATAAATAGAGAGATAACAAAACTCGACAATCCTAACAAAAAAAACTGAAATGATAGTCCATTTCTGAAGACATTATGTGCATGATTCAAGAGGGGGGGATTTCCTCAATGATGGGGCATCCCCATCCTTCCTCCTATGAAATTATGGTAGTGTTAGAATTGATTGATAATGCTTTCTTTGGAGTTGCAGTGCTCGGGTCGTCTTCTTCCCTCACCTGTTTGAACAAAGGTTGAATGGTGATGGGAATGGGGAAATGAGGAACCTAAACCAATTGTTGTGCCAGAACTGAGATGGAATTCCAAGACCTTACCCATGTTGTACTCCCACTACCACTATCCATGTGGCCATCCTTTCCAGCCATGAAATTCTAGGAAAAGGTGTTCTCTAGACTGGTGAGTTGTGTATCCATTTCCACCATCTTCACTTTCACAATAAGAACTATATCATGCACCTCCGACCAATTGTTGAACATTTATTCCATTTGATTTCCTAGCATGTTTTTAACAAGACAATGGTATTTGATTCAGATCCCTCCCTACCCAGTTGCAAGACGTTGGGTCAACACCCTTCCTTACCAATCATCTATGCAGCTACGAACTAGCTTGGAGATTTGCACTTCATAGCCTTCTTCCATATGCATAAATATCCCCCTTTGGGATTTCCCTCTACCTGGGCTAACATGACGAGGCATTCCTATTTTCCTAAACATGGTTGTCATCCAATTTCCTAGGTGATGCATGAAGGGATGAACATTGTGCAGAGAATGATCAAAATGGCAAGTGCTTCCCAAGCTGTGAAAACTTGTAATTAAACTGTTTCCTTGAGAAATGATAGACCAGTGGAGAATTTTGAATAGCATCACAAGAGAACACCCACTCCCAAAACCACCCTTAAGACGAGACTAGGCTTAAATTCACGTAGAGTGTCCAACTATCCAAGATAGAGTATTACAGAACCCAATGAAAATAATGCCGAAATATTCCATGGCGATTTTATTCATAACGCCACCCTATCCAAACCATAACTATGTACTGGACTGCATTAAACTTGTCTGATCCATCATGAATGCACAAGAGGAGGATAGAAAGGTGCCAACCTACATCGACAGACCAGAAATGATGGAATTCCCCCTCTGCATGCAAGAACAAGTTTTGGAAGCCATGGTGATGGGACTATATGACGTCCCTTATGCATGCAGGGTGCCACATGTAGAGCTCATGGATGGAGGCACTATACTCCATCAGTTTGTCTCGTTGAAACCTGCATCCATGGAGGGGAGATCTAGCCTAGTCATTTTCTTGCAATTGAGCAGTGGGGTGTCATCAAGGGGATCCTACAGCTTGTCATCCAGTATATTGTGATTGGTGTTCACTCCCATATTTTCTAGACAGTCCACCAAAGTATTGTCTCTCCTACGCACGTGGTGAAAGGTGATTTCCTGCATGCAATGGAGTTGGTTGGCCATTCATCCCAAACCATGCTAAAGACGCCAACTGGTGGCCCCTTTGGTGATCTATGTACCATCATGAATTTTTTTGGCCATGGAGAGAATTATGTGAGATTCCCCTTCTAGAATCACAGGCAAGAGATTCCTCCTATCAGTAATTCTTAGTCCTACCACCAGGCCTTCAAGTTTTGTTGCATTTTTTGATTCAAGACCAATGCTACCATAAAACAAGTGAGTGATATCATCGTTGTGGTCTCTGATAGCTCCATTGTATCCTCCTTTCCCTAGGTTTCTTTTGGCGGCACCATCAAAATTAAGCTTAAAACGTTATCTAGAAGGGGCTCGCAATGGAGTGGGCTATCCACTCTCATCTTGGTGGTTCCAGGGGTCAATGGGATAGTAGTGGAATTGAAAATTAAGGAATATGAGATGAGAATTTAACCCTAGGATGTGGGAAGGTCAGAATCCATCCAGCCTTGGGAGTTGATAGTTTCCTGGAAACTGTTTTTTATTTATTTCGATATCACCCTTGCTCTTATCTCAGGGTTTTGGAAAATTATTTTGTTGCATTCTTTCTAGATGTTCCATACCACAAACGCCAGGGTGAGGGTCGATATTTGATTGAGGATTTTACTTTCAAATGGTTTTTCAATATTCTATTTTAGCGTGTCCAACATGAGGGGATGATTGAAAGGATCCATTTGACCCACTCCTAATAGAAGCCAAACGCTAACAACATTTTTTCAATGAATTATGAGCTCGTTTTGTCAAAGGCCTTGGAGAGATCAAGTTTAAGGATCATCCTAGGGGTTTTGGCGATTTTAAGAGAGTGAACCACTTCATGAGCTAAGAGGATACCATATAGAATTTGATGACCTTCAACATATCCTATCTGTTCAGGAGAAATGAGAAGAGGTAAAAGGGGCTTCATTCGATTAGCCACTACTTTGGAGATCATCTTGTAATTGACATTACAGAGAGAGATGTGTCTAAACTTACCATGATGGGAGGCTCCAATTTCTTTGGGGATTAGAGAAAGGTGCGTGGCGTTGACCGCAGGAAGGATCTGTAACATCTCCGACCCTCTGACTGACGAAGAGGATGTTACTATCACCAAACATACGGGAAAATAGCCCCGTGAAGTTGAACATGCATATAATTCTAAAATAAAAAGCTTAAAACTTAGAGCATAATAAGATGCATAATCCTCATATACATAGAATAAAACAACATGCATTCATTCAAGCATACCACATGTTCATTATATTCATTAATCCGTAAATATAAATGCAGATATGAAATAGTCAAGAATACTCATCTGATAAGAACTCATCCCGCAACCAGCTACGTCGCTTCAATGTTTCACCCAACCATAGGCCAGCATGCTCATTAATCTCTCAGAAACACTACCACCCCCGAGTTAGGCATGATTTCCCAAGGATTAAGGGTCAAAGTAGGCTTACACATAGCCAAGATGCACAAATAAGCCAATCCCACACAGTAGGGTTTATCAGGCCATCAGGGAGCTAGGAAAGGCTAAATACTAAGATGGTGACCTCAAACACGAGTTTTCTCAAGCATACCTAGCCTCTAATCCTACTCTCAACAGTCCAAAGACCAACCACTACATACCGTAGTAATGCAAACAATTCATAGATCTATGAAGAAGATGAAGACCATAGAGTGACAACCCCAACAAAAGGATGAACACAACTTAGGTCCTCAAGACAAATCAGAGTTGTTCTTGGCCCTAGCATTTCCAAAACAACTCAGCAGCAACCCAAAAGGGCACTTGCATACACAGTAACCCAAAACCAGGGGAAAGACAACAACCCCAATATCACAATGAAACGATGGAAACATTACACATTCCGCAAATGGTAAAGAAGCCAGAATCCTAGCATGGTCAGGGGAAAACATAGATGCAAATCAAGACCCCAAAAAGGGTGTTTGCACATGCAAAAACACAACCAGGGATAGATCAACAACCACACTTTTACTACTGCAGCAGCGGGAGAAAAACAAACTCACCAAAAATCCCAAATGAAGATGAAAAGGTCCGATTCTTAGTCTGGACAGAGGAAAAACATACACAGACCCCCCTCGAAAAGATAAGGCAACACAGTCAACAAATGGAGGAGAAGTTTGACAGTAAAAAAAAGCAACTCAATCCTCCTCACAAGTCAAGAAAAGAACACAGCCAATCTCACAGTGAAGAACCACGGACACCAGTAATTGGTGAGAGAAGGGAGAATAGACCTCGTCGGCATGAGATGGTCCAGATAAAACCCCTAGTGGAGAACCCAAAATCATGATGAAAACAGAATCCCCCTCTACGTGGGGATAACCAAATGACTCACGGTCATAGGAGAGAACCGATCCACCCATTAATAAATGGCGTGATAAGGGAGAACAGAACCACCCCTGCCTGCGTGTCCTGATCCATACAAAACCATGAGTGGAAGAGTGGGAAAGTGGTGACCGTTCCCCTACCCTCCACATGAGGAAGAGCAAGCTTGCTGGTGGAGTGTGTGTGTGGGAAAGGCATTTCATCCTACCACGTTCCACTGCCAGCATTAACTACCCCAACCAATAGTAGAACATTAAAGTGGTGGTTGGATGAGACAAAGGAAGGTGAGCAGTCAAACAGGGTGGTGACACATGGCAAACTCCTAATGGCTCCCATGGTTTAGAAAACCCCCTTCGTAACCTTAAGAATCATTCCCTTTTCATTTAGTGTTACACCGTCGTAGCTGCTTGTAGTTTTATTTTAATTGATGTGCATATTTACATGATGCCAAAGCTATAATGTGCAGGATATCATGATATACCATCGGCAACGATCCCTATTTCCAAAACATAACACATCCAAATCGATGGTGGGGATTTTGCCTTTAGCTCCTCACCATGATTAATTAAAAAATATACATCATGTACCCTTTAATGTAAACGGGGTCAAAACCAGGGTATTACAATCCCCTCCCCCTTGGAATAACACTGTCCTCGGTGTTCCAATACATATACAATTTGCACATCAAAATTTCAAAATTTTGTAGACCTGTACCATGTTCAATTATCTACTTTGAATGTTTAGGACCAAGCCCCTCAACTTCCTAGAACTTCTCTTGATGGTTCTTGGCTTTCGGCTCATCCCCAAGTCGAGGAACTTTGTGGTTGCTTCCCTCTTCATGTTCCCTCATGGGACAGTACAGGCGTAAATGATGTCCTCTGCATTCCCAGCATTTCACTGGTTGCTTCATATTTATTTGCTCAATTTCCTTTGAGTCTTCATGCCTGGACCGTTTCTCAATGGATCGCTTAGATGAATGTCCCATCATTGATCCACCTTCCTTTCTGGTGTCGATTTCTCCCAGGAGGATTTTCACCTCCCTTTGCAACCCAATGGAGTCTTACAAAATCTGGTGGTTCATTTCAATATGCCTTTTCTGTATTTTGAGCATCTCTCCAAGATTCTCTTGGGTCTTGGCAATTGTTTGAAGGAGACTTCCAGCCAAGTCCAACAACTTTTGGTCTGCTGCCATGATCAATGTGCACCACTGGATTTCACCTTTCTCACCTGTGAAATGCATCATTGAAATTCTGTTAGACTAAGCATAATATAGGCATTCATATCAATCATTTAATTGGTCAATTGGCATGACATTCCAAGTCTCATTAAGGATACTTTCATATTTTTCATGCCTTCCCAACAGGCACATGAGCTCATTCATGTCCATTCTTGGGCAGGGAATTAAC
>LPNX011041289.1:227296-254135 GCA_001517045.1 Pseudotsuga menziesii | reverse complement strand
AGTTTTCCCCCTCTTTGTCTTGTTCCATCCTGGAACCCACACCACCGCTATGGATTTTCATGCTCTCAACCTCTTTCACTTCACTGTGAATGTTGGACCATGACACTTAGTGTCTGCGGTCTATTTCAGACCTCTCAACCATGGGGCCTCCCCACATGGTTTGTCTCAGTTGCTAGGAACTTCACACTCTCACTAGCACCTTTTTCATTACTGCTCATTTTGAGCTCTTCAGGATAGTTACATGTCCACATGCACCCCTAGGATGCTCTCATAGTCCTCGCTTCCAGCAATACCTATATTCAAACATTGAATAAGTTCACATGTTTAGTTTATTCTCATCAGTTTTTATCTCTTAAATAAGAGCTTAAAACACCATAACCAAATCATATACACATGCATATTCATAAGTAAGAATTGCAAAATAACCCAATACTTATCGGTATTGTGTGTTTCCTCTCTGGTCCATAGGATCCTGCTTTGCTTTGCAAGCCTTGGGATTGCCTATGGGATTGGATGTTAGGCCAGCACACACGCTGCTCCTCAACACCAAATAATTAATGTCCAGCCAGTACACCTTCGCGCCGACTGGGAAGGAACAAATCAACCAAGCTAACACAGTTGGGTTTATCAGGCCATGCACTTATATCAACAATACACTTATATCAACAACGCACTTATATCAACCATAAATGACCAATTCCAGGTCCAGGATCTACTATGGTTCCCTAGGCATATAACAGCCCTATTTCGGTTACATCTTCACCACATCCTTTTATACATATCAAGCACAGTCAAGCCAAACTATAGTTGGGTTTATCAGATCGTCCAGCCAAGCCAATACACAATTGGGTTTATCAAGCTGCAAGAAATCAAGTCAACATTGTAAAAATTGTTTACCCTTTTCTCTCTAGTGTGCAACACTAGACTGTATCTATTTAGCCTGACAACACAAGAAATACATGTAAACTCGTCAGTGTTATTGCTCTAAAAACAGTAATCATGTTTCATATCATTTTCTATCAAGTATTGAGACACCAAGAGTGCATCCACCCCCTAGGGTGTAATCAATATTGAAAACCCTTTCATGATCCGACATCGGGAAAGTGTGCACCCCTTTTCCGATGTGAACCATGTAGGCCCTATTCATACTCAAGCAATCTTTCATAATGGAAATAAAATAAAAACATGCTCTGCACATGGAATTTTAATAATTTGACATGCATATTCTTAGCTCTGGTCAAAGAACACTTATCCATTTGTTGTAGCAGTATTTCTTCGTTAAGGAGGAATGGGGGCTCCCTTCTCTGAGTTGACAATCCCTTGGTTTGCCATCCCAATTCCTCTTTACATTTCATATCCACACATGTATTACCAACATAACATATACCATCTCACTCATGTTGCTTACCAAACATGCAGTGCAGATGAGACATTCCCAAAATGTCCAATGGAGTTTCACCTAAAACCCATTTCCAAGATAAGGGAAAAACTTCCCATGAAGTTTGGCTCCTGCAGGCCATCACACATGATCTTCCTGTAGTGTGTACTCCTAGCACATTCATCAAATAGTCAAACAGTCAATCATTACCTCATAATATAATCCAAATTGATCGTTCCATAACCAAGCAATGACATTAGTAATTAAATTCAATAAGAATTTGCAACTTTGTCTACTACAGAAATTTATTTGGTTGGCAATGAGGTGATCCTCATTTGTGGGTTTCTTGTAAGAAGCACTACTATGCCCATTCTAATTTCATGCTTACTAGCATAGCATGAATACACACTTACAATGCATCCTCCTGACACAATCGTATGCAAGCTAATAGTGATTAGTAGTTGTCAGCAATTTCTCGAATCTGAAATTCACAATTCAAATTTACAACTCATTATGCATACAACTATTATCATAGCCATGAGACTCTTCTCATGAGGTTTGGCTCTTTCACATGGTAGATTTTGGCCTTTGTCATGGTTTTACTCTCATTGCCATGCTGCAACAATCTACCTGAAATCTGAACTTCAATCAGCCAAACACTCAGTAAGTCTTGACGCATATAACATTTTCATTGCTGCAACAATCATTGAAGCATTTTCAGAATTTATAAAATTCCAATACTTTCAGCTGTTAATCACACCAATATTACCAAAACTCATTTTCTTCATGCAATCATTATCATATTTTAGATTACAAGGTGCAGTCATATTATTTATGCCCAAATGAGATGTTCATATACTTCTTACTTCACAAGCGTATCGGTGTACCACCTTGCCCTTCCATAGAGCATTTCCGGCAGCCAATTGATCATGACTACCCTCTTCATGTACTTACTCTCCTGCATCCACATCAGCTCTTGAAATGGTTCTAGAATTGTCATCAATCCATCATTTCAGCCATTAGTTATTCATAATATCCCATGCACTATATCAATGCATTCATGCAATGCATCACAACATTTGCACTCATACTTATGTATGAATATCTACAAAATTTACTCATACTTTTCATATGCAGCCATTCAATGCATAACTACAAAATTCATAAAATCTTTCAATGCATATCCACTCAATGCTACTTTGCATTGATTCATGGATACTATGTAAGCATGACACATTTCTCTATGAATGTAGTATAAAATTCAAGTATGCACATGGTATGAGATCATTTGATTTTACCACTCAAATGCAATGGTCATAATTATACCATTACCTTCATGGGTTCTTCTTACACCCTTGACATTACCAGTTTGGTTAGTCCTTTGCAGGAGATTTTAGAATTTGCTCACCAACTTTTGATTATGGACTTGTTGCCTTATCCTTTTCTCCATAGGGTTGCTGGTCGCATTCATCAGCATCAACAACATACTCCATCTTGTCCAGATTGTCATTGGTTCTTCCTCTTATTCCAACACCAATGCAATACTTATCGTTAGTGGCTTATTATAAATGTATTACCAACATGTAATATATGCATGCTAGGCATATCCTCATACATTTCAACTTATAAAATGTAGTTAAAATCAGCAAGTTAGGGTTTAAGGAACTTCCCTTTTCAAGTCCCTCATCTTCGCATGGAAATATTCTTCCATACAACAGCTAGTTTGACATCATGGTATTGCTACCTCTACGCATGCAATTCTTGGATTTGTCCATATTAACAGTAGCACATTTCGCTTTCAGCAATCACTAGCACTTTGCTGCTTTGCATTCACATTCCGGTGACTCTTCCTTGTTCCCTGCTGGATAAGCTTTCTAACACCTGTCCACAGGCTTCATTCTGACCTCAGGTGTGAAAATCACACCTCTTCAAAATGATGCTTTTTACCAAATATACTTAGGTCTGGAAGGCAAACTTCAACCACCTAGAATTTTGTTTATTTTCATCCTTGTAACCCACTAATAGTATGCTGAAATCCACTAAAAAACAGTAGGAAGTTACCAAGAAAATTCCACTTTGAAAACCCAAAAATTTCCTTTGTCAAAATCGGGTCTCATCCCAACAAAATTTTTGATGTTTTGGCGGCCAGAATCACTAAAATTTCGATCTACATCAGTGAGAAAACTGATTGTTCATTGGGTGCACAGTCCCTTGAGTAGCTGCAATGATGGGAAGTATTCCTCCTATGGCCTCCGTGTGCATCCTTCAGCGATCTTCTCATCTATCTTTCTCCAAATTTCATTGCTAGTCGAGTGTGCTGTGCATCAGCCGGCTAGTCCTTTAGACTTCTACCATGGTGGCCAATGAACCATCTGTGTCATCCACAGCGACCAATTCCTATCAGGGATCAAAGCACATTGCATCTGCGGTGTCGAGTGGTTTAACCACTATGGATCCACTATGTCAACGGTTTCCTCGGCTATTATTTTTCAAAGTAAGCCTTTCGAACGACATCGGTGATGCCAAGGACTATCCATTGGGTCCGTAATCATCCAACCTTCCGGTGTTTTGGTGACTAGATACACTAATTCTCTCCACAGCTCATCGACAGCTTGCTTTCCTAATTTCTTTCTAGCGTTTCGGCGGCGAAACAACCAAACCCACGATTTGTATCGACGAGCGGACCAACTATTCATCAGGCACATAGTTGCTTGAGCAGTCGCAATGGAGGAAAGAGGTCTTACTATGATCTTTGCTGCAACCTGACTAGGATTCCAATCGACGATCCGATCATTAACAGATTTCCGATGCTTAACTCCTCAAAGTTTTCCCTCCAATTGGGTTTCTTCCCCGCTAACTCCCCGGTGTTTCGGCAGTTGAATTTTCCAAATTCTTTCGCCATATCGGTGAGTTGCTCATCTAATTTCCTTTGTCGTATCGGTGCATAATCAGTTAACGTTTTGAACATTAATTATGATGGCGTAGACTCTCCATGTTGCGTCGATAGCCGGGTGCCCTAAGCATCAAATGATTAGTCCTTTTGGCTTCCGCAACGGCAGACCACGATCCAACTAATTCTTCTGCAGCTCCTGACTTTGTCAGTGGTTGGAGCCTCTAGAAGCTATGGCATTGGTGCTTGAATACACTAGACATTGGCAATGTCATCCACTATCATTCTCTAATGGTTGACGAAGTCAACACTTAGAAAATTTCTGAATTTTTGCGCCATCGGTGGTCGGAGGCATAGTGGTCTAGCCATCCGCAAGGGCAGGAACTCGATCAACTAATCTTCGTTGATGATTTCAACACTTCAACAAAAGTTTTGAAACTTTCCCCCTTCTGTCGGTAGTTGGAACCACTTGCAATTGCTACATTGGTGTTTTAGTCCCCACGGCAGCCACAACAGTGGCAATCCATTCAACTAATTCCTTCCGCCACTAGCATTTTCCAATTGGTGAGCTACATTGGCATCGGGAGTCGAAACTCTTCCTCGTTGGAAGACTAGTGCTCTAGGCTTCTAGAACAGCAGGTGCATGACCCACTAAAATCTTCTGATGGCCGATGATTTTGTCACTTAGGGAAATTTTTCCAAAAAATTTCCGCTGTCGAAATGTTTTTTCTCCACGGCATCAGTGGACATACCACTAATTCTTCTACGGTTCACGACTTTGTCGGCGGTCAGAGCGACTAGTCTTTGCGGCATCGGTTGATTAGTTAACTAGGTAGCCACAACTGTGGGTGGTCATCCCAATCCTAATTCCTCTGACCTTCATACCCCATCATTCGTCAGGAGGACTAACCACTGTGCATCGACGATGCAATCGACTATCTCTCACCGATCGCCGATGGGTCCAACACTTAGACAAAAAAAAAAATTGAAAATTGTCTTCTATTTTTCTCCTAGGAAAAAGGAAACCTACCTCCACTACTGACATTTTATGGCCCATTCAAGCCCATGCTGCAACCTTTATCTCTGATACCACACTATAACGTCCCCTACCCTCTGACCGGTGAAGAGGACGCTACTATCACCAAACATACGGGAAAATAGCCCCGTGAAGTTGAATAGGCATACAATGCTAAAATAAAAAGATTAAAACATAGAGCATAATAAGATGCATAATCCTCATATACATAGTAGAAAAAAACATACATTCATTCAAGCATACCACATGTTCATTATATTCATTAATCTATAAATATAAATGCAGATATGAAATAGTCATGAATACTCATCTAATAAGAACTTGTCTCGCAACCAGCTACGTCGCTGCAACGTTCCACCCAACCATAGGCCAGCATGCTCATCAATCTCTCAGCAACAATTCCACGCTCGAGATGGGCATGATTCCTTAAGGATTAAGGGTCAAAGCAGGCTTACACATAGCCAAGATGCACAAATCAGCCAATCCCGCACAGTAGGGTTTATCAGGCCATCAGGGAGCTAGGAAAGGCTAAATTCTAAGCTGGTGACCTCAAACACTAGTTTTCTCAAGCATACCCAGCCTCTAATCCTACTCTCAATAGTCCAAAGACCAAACACTACATACCACAGTAAGGCAAATAGTTCACAGCTCTGTGAAGAAGATGAAGACCACAGAGTGACAACCCCAACAAAAGGATGAACACAGCTCAGGTCCTCAAGACAAATCTGAGTTGTTCTTGTCCCTAGCATGGCCAAAACAACTCAGCAACAACCCAAAAGGGAACTTGCATACACAGTAACCCAAAACCAGGGGAAAGACAATAGCCCCAATATCACAATGAAACGATGGCAACATTACATATTCTACAAATGGGAAAGAAGCCAAACTCCCTGCATGGTCAGGAGAAAACATAGATGCAAAGCAAGACCCCAAAAAGGGTGTTTGCACATCCAGCAACCCAACCAGGGATAGATCAACAACCATGCTTTTACTACTATAGCAGTGGGAGAAAATAAGGCTCACCACAAATCCCACATGAAGATGAAAAGGTCGGATTCTTAGTCTAGACAGAGGAAAAACATACGCAAACCGCCCCCCAAACATAAGGAAACATAATCAACCAATGGAGGAGAAGTTCAACAGTAAAAAAAAATCAACTCAATCCTCCTCACAAGTCAGAAAAACAACATAGCCAATCTCACAGTGAAGAACCATGGACACCAATAATCAGTGAGAGAAGGGAGAACAGACCCTGCTAGCGTGAGATGGTCCAAACAAAACCCCCAGTGGAGAACCCAAAATCGTGAGGAAAAGAGAATCCCCCTCTGCGTGAGTATAACCAAATGACTCGCAGTCATAGGAGAGAACCGATCCACCCATTAGTAAACAATGTGAGAAAGGAGAACAGAACCACCCCTGGCTGTGTGTCCTGATCCAGAAAAAACCACGAGTGGAAGAGTGGGGAAGTGGTGACCATTCCCCTACCCTCCGTGTGAGGAAGAGAAAGCTTGCTGGTGGAGTGTGTGTGTGGGCAAGGCATGTCGTCCTGCCACAGTCCACTGCCAGCATTAACTGCCCCAATCAACAGTAGAACATTAAAGTGGTGGTTGGATGAGACAAGGGAAGGTGAGCAGTCAAATAGGGTGGTGACACATGGAAAACTCCCAATGGCTCCCACGGTTTAGACAACCCCCCCCCATTAACCTTAAGAATCATGCCCTTTTCATTTAACATTGCACCATCATAGCTGGCTGTAGGTTTATTTTAATTGATGTGCATATTTACATGATGCCAAATTTATAATGTGTCGGATAGCATGATATACCATCGGCAAAAATCCCTATTGCCGAAACATAACACAACCAAATCAATGGTGGTGATTTTGCCTTTAGCTCCTCACCATGATTAATTACAAAATATACATCATGTACCCTTTAATGTAAATAGGGTCAAAACTGGGGTATTACAGCATCCATCTTTTTTTGTGAAATTCTTTTACCAGAGCCTGGACTTCCTCTTTTAACATGCTTCAGTAGTGATGGAAGAAATCTATGGTGAAGCTGTCAAGACCCAGGGTTGTGCCATCAATCGTTTGTTTGATTGCTGCTTCCACTCCCTGCATGTTGATTGGTTGCATAAGTGAATGGTTGTGGTCATTGTTGACCATAGAGGGGATGTGCTGAGTGACCCTAGTAATGGATTCTTGGCGTGATATCTTAGATTCTATGAGGAGTTGACTTAAATGTCAGGTGAGATCTTCTGACATTGCTTCTTTCTCTTCCACAATATCTCCATTTTCTGAGTACAACTTGCTAATCTTCTTTCTCATTCTATGTTGTATGGTGGATCGATGGAAGAATTTGTTGTTCTTTTCCCCTTCAAGCATCCATTTGACCCTGGATTTTTGTTTCCAGAAGATCTCCTCCTGTTCACATATTCTATTGAGTTGGTTAAGAAGATATCTTTCTTGGAGTTTGGTTTCCTCAATGTAACCATGATCCATGGCTACACACTAAAGGGATTCTAAGATTTCTTGAATTTCCTTTTTATCCTCAAAGATGTTTCCAAAAGTGGAATGGTTCCATTGTCGAAGGTGACTACGAAGTTGATTTAGTTTTTGGTGAATAGTGTCCATTTTCGAGTGTCCACTCAATGTCATATTCTTTCACCAAGAGCTAATAGAGTCCATGAAGGAAGGGTGAGTGAGACAAAAAAAATTGAATCTAATGAGTTTGTAGAGGGGGAGCAATGACTGTGCCATGAAAGAGAGATCATCCAGTGGTCAGAGCCTATTGTTTGAAGGACAAAAGCATCAAGAATCCCTCCTAGAGTGAGAATTTTGTCAGAAACTAGAAAGCAGTCAAGACGCTTGGCAATTTGATGGACGGACCCCTTCCGTTATTCTGGGTTAAAAAAACCAGAGGAGGTTTGGATGTCCACCAAAGCATAGGAGCTGATGGCATATTTGAAGGCAGTGTCTTCAGCAGAGACAGCTCTGGTGCCTCCTTTTGTTTCCTCCAAAGTGGATATCATGTTAAAATATCCTCCAATGAGTATAGGAGAGTCGACATGCAAGTTGTAAAACCATTCTATGAAGTTTAGAAGATACGTCTTCAAATACAAAGCTTGAGATCCATACACATTCATGTCGTAACATTTGATGTTGGTTCCTAGAATGTGAAAGGAGGCTGATATAGTATGCATGGAAGAGGCAAATTTACTCAAGGTGACCAGGAGAGGATTCTAGCTAATGGAGATACCACCTGAGGCACCTTTGGCATCAATGGCTATAGTGAGACCATCTTTATAGATGAGGGACATGAGCTTGGTAGCTAAATAACTAGAGTAGTTAGTTTCTTGTATAAAAAGAACAACAGGTCTATCTTTTTAAATTTTCATTTTCAACATTTTTTTTTGATTAACCATTAAGACCATGGATGTTCCATGAGAGGATATTCATTGGATAACTACTGAGGGAGAAGAGAAAAAAATTGTTAACTGGGCATATTATCCTGATTCAACCAGCGTGGTTCCCACAGGATTGATTCTTTGGAGAGCATATTTCAAGCCCCTTTTCTTTGAATCTGTTTGGGCATTTTTCTTGTCTTTTTGAGCATTATTCTGAACTCCTAATTTGTTTTGAGCTTTGAGTTTTGAAATCGATTTTTGCAATAACTAGATTTGCTTGGCAACGATTCAGTCAAAATATTTTATTATACATGCATCTTCTAAGTGTACAAGATCCAGACCTTCTAGGAAGTCATCTTTCATATTGTCCTCATCTAGGGGGTCAGGGAATTTCTTATCCACAGTGTCGTCCATCAGGTTTTTCTCCTATATATCGTTGGGTTTTGGAGTGGATCCCCCAATTCTTCTCATTTCTTGTTGTGAGTCTTTTGGCTCAAACTTTTCATGAACATGATCCCCCCCATTTTCTTCATGGTTCAGCTCCATATATGGACAATCCAAATGATATTCCATAACTTGGAAGATATTTCTACTCATTAGTGTTTTCTCCTTATTCTTTTCTTAAGGCGGCTTCCTGTAATTTCTTTTCTTCTTTCCAGTTTGCTGAAATCCATGTTCATCCATTCATTCTTCCTTTTGTTTATCGGGTGTTATGTTTGTAGGGAATTCTCTGAAGATATTCCCATGATCATGGCACTTTCAGCATTTGAAGGGAATATTCTCATAGTCCAAGGGTTGAATCCAATCAAAGTATTCATGGGTGAGGCAGATGGTGTTAGGGAGGGCACGAGCAATCTGCTTGTAGACAGAAATCCTGGAATAAGATGTGAATTTGTTCATTCTGGTCTGGTCCTTCATTCTCACAAAGGTTCCTAAGGTATTTTCGATCTCTTGAAGGGTCATTTTCTCCCAGTATTCTTCAGGGAGCGAGAACATTCTGATCCAGATCGAGGCCGAGGAGAAGTATTCTTTCTCTGGGAAAAATATTTCCACCCAATTTCTTAAATACAAAACTACAACATTCATTAGAGGAAATTTCAATTTAAAATGGGCCTTCCAAAAATAATACAAATTCCATGTCATCATGTATTAGCCAATCAAAATGATTTAAAATTAAAACAGGGAGCAACTCTTGAACAAATTTTTAATATAAATTTGGGGATAGGTATCATAAAAAAAAACTACTTTTTTTGTTCGTATTTTCAACATATCTCTCTGTGTTTTTACTCAAATTTCGATCGAGAGATCTCGTTGGATGAAGAATCTAATTATGCATCCAACGAGTACCCACTTCGCATACTTTTGACATGCCTCGCTACCCCAAAAACAAGAAGTACCTGAAAAAATGTGATGATGACATCATCACCATGTATTTCAGGTATTTCTTTCTTTTCGGGTAGAAAGGCTCATTGGATGTAGAAATTAATTATGCATCCAGTGAGCTCTCCCAATCGAAATTTGAGTAAAAATACAGAGAGATATGTCGAAAATATAAACAAAAAAATAGTTTTTTCTTTTCTTCCTCTAAAATTAATAAATATTATTTTATTATTTTAACTATTATTTTATTAATTTCCCTTAGGAGGCCCATTTTGAGTTGAAATTTCTTCTAATGAAAAAAATAGGTTCCTCCATATTATACTCGAGCCTTGTCCTCTAGATGGTGGAAGAAAATAGTGAAAAAACCATTAAATCCCAGTTGCAGATCATAATGGGCTTTGGGTTTCCACTTCGCTTCTATCCATCCTTGAAGCACCTACTTTGTCGGCCAAAATCCCATAAACTTGCCGATTAGGGAATGGTCTTTCATTTTCTAAGCTTTGGCATTGATTTTTTCTGTCGAGAGGTTTAGATAGGGGTGCATTAGAGGAAATTCAAACTCAAAATGGGCCTTTCAACTTTTATTCAAATTCCACGTCATCATTTGTTAGCCAATGAAATTGCTTTAAATTTGAAATACTGTATAGGTCTTAAACACTTTTTTAATATAAATTTGGGGATAGGTATCATTAAAAAAACTATTTTTTTGTTTGTATATTCGACATATATCCCCGTGTTTTTACTCAAATTTAGATCGGGAGAGATCGTTGGATGTGGAATTAAATTCCACATCTAAAGAGTTCCCACTCGGCATACTTTTGACGGACCCCGCTACCCCAAAAACAAGAAATACCTGAAAAAACGTGATGATGATGTCATCATCATGTTTTTTCAGGTATTTCTGGTTTTTGCGGTAGCGGGGTCCATCAAAAGTATGTTGAGTGGGTACTCGTTGGATGCGGAATTTAATTCCACATCCAATGATCTTTCTCGATCGAAATTTGAGTAAAAACACGGGGAGATATGTCGAAAATACAAACAAAAAGTAGTTTTTTTTTATTTTATTCCTCCAAAATTAATAAATATTATTTTATTATTTTAACTATTAATTTTTTTTTTTTGGGAGGCCCATTTTGAGTTGAAATTTCTTCTAATGATTCTCCATACATAGTATGTAGGAGTTCCTTCACTAGGATGGGCATGCGCTGCGTCCAGTTTTGGTTTCTGTCCTATTATTTTCGTTGTTACTGATGTCGTCCATTGGGATGGAAATATCCTCTGTACTGATTTATAGTGTGGAGAAGGCTACAATATAGCCTTTGAGCGAGGGAAAAATATCATGTCACTCGGAGGGGCCTGCCGCCCCCCCAAGGACGTCTTCATGGATCTGTGGTAGGTATTTCCAATGGGTGGCGTAGTAGCAAGAAAAGTGGTAGAGGAGAAGACAGTTCTGAAGGATGGAAGGTCTAATCCTATGCCGAAAACCTAGCAAAACATGATTTCTTTATTGGTCTCCTCTATTACCCATTAATTACTAGTTCACTAGCGTTTATATAACAGGTACATGTAATTTCCAAGTAAGGCCTCTCAATTAAAGGATTTTCTTCTCCAAAATAAGTTAATGGTTTATAGTGCTGACCCTATCTCTATTTTGATAGTTTATGGAGGAATTCCTTATTTGTTTGGCCATTTGGATTATCTGGCTGATTTTTAGTGGGTTTCGTGATTGGTCATCAAGTGGAAATGATTTTGTTCTGCGGGGTTTAAATACTTCGAGCCATTCGGCTTCCATTTTAATGGTAATTTTGTTATTACATTGTTAGGGTTGTTGCTCGGCATAAAAATCTATTTTGATCATGTTTCTTTACTGTTTTTATTTTCTATAATACCTCGGATGATATGTTCCATCCTTTAGGTCCGCGAGAATGAAATTACTTGGTTGTAGTACATCATTTGTATATTTATTATTTAACATAAACGAATTCTTAGGTTTTGGTTTTACACTTAACCTCGAATTCAATTTCAAATTATTAGGTATTAGTTTTGTTTTCAATCATGTCAGTTTGTATTCATGAGATAATAAATTAAAATATATGTATCCGTCGTGTTGTGGGAACCTCACCATTTTTCTTAAGGGAATATCCCAGCTGCATGATAAAATCGTCGCAAGCCAAGATTTGGTCGAATGGTTTGTAGTTTTTTCTTTTGACATAAGGGTTTCATTAAAATGTTTGTTGTTAGTTCTGTATCTGTTTATTTATCCTATTTTGGAGACACATATCCATAATTTATTTGCTTATAATAGTTATAATTTATTATTAATTTAACTAGAAAAGTTTACTGTGGATATTTACACACTGTACTAACTAGGGTTTTGAATATCTTCTATTCTTTCACTTCCACCCTAATTTTTCAATGTCATTTTGGCTAAACCCTATATTAGTTCCATTCCTTAACATCATGGTAAAAGTTTAAATCCAACCTAGGTTTTGTGATTTTAACCTAACATGTCCGTACTAGAAAGAAATGGTATAAGAGTTATTACTAAATAATATCAACTCATAGATTATAAATAAATGAGAAAGACTGTAATACAAACATTTATTGCAGATTGCGGATTACATTTTACTGTTTTAGAATTTTTTTTCCCACAATTAACCTTCTGCAATGCGGATTGTGGATGGCAGGACGTAATTTGACTTTTTATAAATGATCCCTTCGCAATTAACCTTCTGTAATGCAGATTGCAAAATGTATTTTAACTTTTTTTATAAATTATCCCCTCACAATTGACCTTCCGCAATATGGATTGTGGATTGCATAACACATTTTTAACCTTTCATAATTATCCCTCCACAATTGACTTTCCGCAATACGGATTGCGGGTTGCGGTTTGTAGTTTTAACTTTTCAGAGTTAACCCCCCACAATTAACCTTTTGCAATGAGAATTATGTATAGTGGGTTATATTTTAACTTATAATTAACCCTCCACAATTAACCTTCCGTTATAATATCCTGAATGTTGGACTTATCATTTATAGGCATGAGCCTACTCATCATGATGATTATATTGATGTTTTATTTTTATATTGGGTCAAAGACCCCACTGCATATGAACATGATGATTTGCTTTGTATATTGGGCATAATCCAATTGTTGATGATATATATGTATGTATATGTTGGTTGTGTTGGGCATGGACCCAGAAGCACATGATTGATGAAATGTTTTTTGTTGGGCGTGGAATCTGAAGCACATGATCAATGAGATGTTTTGTGTTGAGAAAGAGGCTCTGGAGCACATGAGTACCTACATTTTTGTTGAGCATAGATCTCTAGAACACATGAAAATATAATTGGAAATGTTGGGCATAAGCTTTGGAGCATTCCATGTTGATGTTGAGCATAAGCTCTGGAGCATTGGATCCTTGGCCATTGTATCCCTAGGTGTATCATACAAGTACATCCTAGAATTTAGTGTTGAGCGAGAGCTCTTGTATTGCACTATGTTTGTAAATCCATGTTATAAGAATTGAGTATGGGCTCTGGTAAGCACTAGGGGTTACTAAAAATATTAAAATCACCTCCAAGTGAAAATGACTCGAGAATAATATTGACCTCATCATACTTATTTTTAAGTGATTAAATGAAATTTTGATTTTCTGTATTCTCATCAAGTACTGAAGAACTACCATGTTATATGAGGGAAATCCAATATGAAAGGTTGTTTAGAGTTTCCTATCCTAGTAGACCTAAGCCATCTATCTACCTAACCTTCATTAAGAAGCGTCGTTAAGTCTAGGGATCATAATACATGATTTCCAAAGACAAATGCTAATAAGTATTATAATACTATGTATTCATTAGAGGAAATTTGAGGTCCAAAATGGCCCCCCTAAGGAAAATAATAAAATAATAGTTAAAATAATAAAATAATAGTTATTAATTTTGGAGGAAGAATGAAAAAAACTACTTTTTGTGTTCGTATTTTTGACATATCTCCCTGTGTTTTTACTCAAATTCTGAGTGGGAGAGCTCATTGGATGCGGAATTTAATTTTGCATCCAACGAGTACCCATACTACATACTTTTTTATAGACCCTTCTACCCCAAAAATAAGAACTACTTGAAAAAATGTGATGATGACATCATCATCACATTTTTCATGTATTTCTTGTTTTTGGGGTAGTGAGGTCCATAAAAAGTATGTAGTGTGGGTAATCGTTGGATGCATAATTAAATTATGCATCCAACGAGCTCTCCCGCTTGAAATTTGAGTAAAAACACAGGGAGATATGTCAAAAATACGAACAAACAAAGTAGTTTTCTTTTATGACAAATATGTCAATTCAACCATTATGGTTGACTCATTTTATTGAAATTCTATTGGTTCTTGAATTCCTACTCACAAAATTTATTGTTGGCACGTTTTCTTATAAGGCCCATTTTAGACCCCAAATTTCCTCTAATGGTATACATAGTATGTATAAAGAATTAATTATGATTAATTATATATTTGAATAAAGAAAGAAGAGAAGCTCCACCAATTATTATTTATTATTAAAGGTTTAATAAATAGTGAAATAGCTATGAAATATTAACTAGGAACTAGTTAAAAGTTCCTAAGTTAAGTATTGGAAAAATTACACTAGTAATTAAAAAAGGGTTAAATCAAGAAATCAAGGATTTCTTGATTTAACTGTCCCTTTGACTAAAAAATCTGTCTACAAAGTCTCAAGCCAAGCAAAGGCTTGGGTTTCTTATTTTTATCTAGAAGAATTATTATTCTACTTGTTTTTCCTCTCAAGTGTTTTCTTTGAGAACTTTTCCTGCAAGGAAAAGAGGATTGATTCAGAACTGATTACTAGTTAGGAAACCCCACCTTAGGAGCTCTAAGCTACTTGGATGTTGGAGTCCAGCTCGGGGGGATCCGGATTTAAACCAGGAACGGTTCCATGTCATGGTTGGGTGGAACGTGTTAGTTCCCAAGTGATTTGGTCATCAAATAGAGGTCAGATCTTCATTGAATTGTTAATGTTGGTTATTTAAGTCTGCAAGTGCATCCATTGACCAAGCTTAAAATTTAGGTATGAAACCCTTGAAGGCCTATTCTATTTCTTTCCTAAAGATTCATTACTGTTTATGTTAAGTAATGGATGCAGTGTAATTTATAACCCTAATGGTTAATTTTTATTGTTAACAATCTACTAGGGTTTGCATTTGTAATTTACTAATCATAGGCTGGAGAATTTTTATTATATGTTGTTTATGTTCAGGGTTTGTATCTTTCATAAATATTCATATATTAACTAGGTTTTGATCTTAGTATTATGTTTATACCTTGTTCTCTATATTTAATACCCTGCTGACATATTTCATTTGTCACCAGAGGCTTGCCCTAAGCTTTAAAGAAACTAGTTCAGTAGTAGTTAATTAAAATATTAATTATGCCAACTAATAACAAGTATATATTATAAACTAGATCTACTAAGAATATATTTCATGTAATAAACAAGATATTCAAACTATTAAAGACCTTCCAAGGTTTATTTAACATAATCATTAAAACAAAATACTTTACATAACTCGAAACAAACATTATAATTAATCAGAGGGTTATCATGACCATCCATGTGGTCCTTATCAAGACTCTGCCATAAAACCTACAGTCTTAACATCTATAATAAAATACCATAAATCACATGCATTATATCTTTAAAGGTCCCATATAATATTCATCATAAACATCTACCTATAATTTTACCAAGTAAACAGTTCATATAACTCTGTATTAATAAACAAAGGTCGTGGTATCGATCCTTATGGGTTACAAATATAATTCATAAGAAAAATTAAACTCCAAATTAAGAACATCTCTATAGTTATTATTTAAGCAAGGAATCGTTCCTCTTAAGAAGAAAACCCTATCTTATGCCAACATAGGTCGCGACATTGAATCCCATGGATGTCCGTGACCCAAGGCCAACATAATAATAACCTTAGCATAAATCATTACTGTAATCAAAATGTATAACAAAATTGATAGCTTAATACATAGTATCCTTTCTAGTATTACATATAAAATGTTTTACAATTTGGTATCACCCAGGCCCAAATACTAAAGGTCGTATACCCAGTCACACCAGCCACGACCAAGTTTCCAAATCCAATCACACAATAATAATCACACTGTCGTGCTATAGTAACCAAAACAATATCGTGGGTTTGCCATAACCCTCGTTTTTACAGCCATATCTTTTTAAATAACAAATTACATATTAAAATTCCAACTAAGCTATCGCAGTCATTGGGAGAGGCACATGCCATTCATGGCATGGCCTACACCCATGCTGAACCATTAAAACCAAATTACAACACTTTTTATAATACACAGTTTCCATTAACACTAACACAAAGATTACGATGGCAAGCCAATGGGCTACGATACCATTGTAATAATGGTGCAACCCATGGCATAACACCCCAAGATCTAGAATCCTTCCCAAACATAGATTACAAACAATATAAATGAAGTGTTGTGCATACTTCCAAAACCCAAACTGTTACCATTATACACAGAGTAAATTCTACAGGCTGAAAGCCACGATCAAACCGAGCAAGTCAACTTTTTAAACGCAACATTAAAATCACTACACAGTCCTGAATTTACACAGTATAATCTTTTAAAAACGCTGAACGAAAATCGTAGGCATATTATACCAAAATACATTACAGTCTTCACATAAAAGCCAATGCACAGTATATTTACATAGTAAGGCATGAATCCTCTTTTACAACAGTCAACATATTAATAATGTTAAATGGAAAGTTGTGAGCTATGGAACCGTTACAAGTAATGGTGCAACCATGGCTCAAGATTCCAGACTGCACAATGAGAGTCAAAACCCAGAGCAAGTTACATTATAAACCCCAAATCCAGATTCGACAAGTGCCATCTAAAACCCCAACCCTATTAAGAATCCCAACTTAGAAATGCCCAGAACTAGAGGAGACAAGTAAGATCTTGCTAGCAGGCTTACCATGGCCATAAAGTAGCAACCCCAAATCAAAAGCGTAGCTCTGTGGAAAACCTGGAGCACCTTCATTTTCACCTATAATCAAATAAAAAATGGCATAAGAAGCATGACTATGCCATGGATAATACAACAAAACAATGTGTTTACATAGAGTCTGGTGGTTAGCTTACTTGCAAATCAACGGAGGTCGCCTCCCTTCTCCAACTGTGCAGAAGCCACATGAAAACCCAATGCCAAAACCACATAATGCACAAACAGTGAATGCCCAAACCCTTTTCCAAGCGTTTTCACAAACCCTGATGGAATTAATGACACCAGATGGTGGCCATTAACGCATTCATGAACCCTCACCATAGTTTATGAATCATCGTTGTAATACATTCAACCAAGTTTTATGATAAAACCTATTATATCGTGGTGCACACTATATCCTATAGTTTCACCACCTTCTAATGCCAGCGTAGACGTATTACCAATGACATGGTATTTATACCATAGTCTTTCAACTCTAAAGTGTGCGCAGAGTTAACACTATTGTATAATGTTTACATTTTATCTCCCTAGCATCAAAGTAATGTGTTGGTACATTCCCTATGCTAGTTCATATAGGTAGTGTTTGTGCATAAGTCTTTAGTCTAGGTTTTGTCACTATTTAGGAATCATGGAAAATGTAGTATTCCATGATGCCCTCGCTAGGAAGAACAAGCTTAAATTTCCAAACTCATAACCAAGGCAGACTTGCAAAATAGAAACAAGAGAAGTGTAATTAATTAACCAAGAGATAGATAATTAATAATGGTAAGGATAGTAAGTTAATTCACAACATCTATTTAATTAATTAAGAAATATAATTAATGAACATAGGGCTTATTTGAGTCGTAAAACGGAACAGTAATAAAAGTGCAAGGCGAAACTGGAAGTATAACTAGGAACTGAATTGCTTCAAGTAACCAAATAATCCTGATGTCACAAAAGTAACGTGTAAGTCAATATATAAGGTGCCTTATTTAGAATGAGCTAATTAATCTCGCATAACAGAGAATGACCGTACCTCTTAGATCGTCATGGGAGAATGAGTCCCGCCACTCCACCACTTTCTTCCCATCAACAAAGTTAAGTTAGTTTGTATTAAATAAACACAGTACACGTGTAGGATTAAAACAATGATCTATACAATTCATTAATTCATCGACAGTAATAACTAAGATGTATAAATAGTTTAAATAATAGAATTAAGACATAAGAATTAAATGTACTAATAATCACTGAATGGGATAAGAGATTAACAAGATAGTATGGGTAGTTTCTAAAGAGATCAAAAGTATAAGTAGCGCATGTAATTCCGCACAAGTAATAATGATCCCCTTTGGGGTAGTTTTCACTAGCCTATAATTTTTATTTTTATTTTTTCAATTTTTGGGGACATTACAAGTGCTATCAAAACCCAGTTTCAATACTAAGAGACTTATGGGCGCAACAGGCATTCACGCAGAGAAAATAAAGTATGATAAGTAATTTTTGTTACTAACAGAAATTTTTGCTGCTATTAAATTTTTTGTGTTTCGGGAAAATTTTTAGAGCGTTGTTCAGTTTATGAATACTAAGGAAGAAAATAGCTGGCAAGAAGAAATGACCACCCCCACTCCGGAAGTGAACTTGGTGGTCGAACTAATCTCTAATGTGCTGAAAAATTTGCACAATCTTCAAGGTAAACTGAAAAGTTTCATAGAAGATAGTCTAAATGAAACAAAGGAGCAACAAGCTATAAATGAAGCATTATTATGTAACATGACAGGAGGGAGACTACAAGGTAAACCTACCCAGTCCACCAATATATACAAAAGATAACCATACCATGAGCGAGCTAGCAGCCCAAGAGAAGCAGAAAAATAAGGTACACCTGAAGCAACTAAAGGATATCATCACAGCCCTGCTAGTGATGCTCACTTTCTCCATGGAGAAAGAGGCAAAGAAATGATGATAGTCTTCAGGGGGAGTTTCAAAAAATAAGAGCCCCAACCTATGAAGGTGAAGTTAATATGGGAGAAAAGGCTGAAGAATGGTTGCTGGGAATGAGTAAGTATTTCTAGTTTCATAACTATTCAAGTGTGATGCAGTCTAGGCTTTCCATCTACAATGTGAATGGTAATGCAGCAAGATGGTGGCGAGATTTAAATCACACCAAGAAAGATGAGCTGCACGAAAGATGGTAAAACTTTTGAAATATTTTCCAAGAAAAATACATGACAGAAAGGTTCTGTGACCGCAAGGTAAAAGAGTTCCATGAACTGTGCATGGGGTCCATGACTATGGATGCATTTATAAACAGGTTTTTGGATCTCCTGCATTATGTACCATATATCAAAGAAGAGAAGGTGAAGATCCAGCAGTTTCTGGGATTTATTCCTCCCAGTTTTCGGGATAGGATTGAATTCAACATGCCAAAGAGTCTGAATACTGCACTACACAAGGCCCGAATCTACTATGAGCATGGGCAGTTGTGACAAGAAAACCAAAAACGAAACAGAGAAAAGTCTAGAAACTTTTCTGATAACCACAAGCTTGGGTCAAACCCACAGCCCTATAGAAAGAAAAATAAAAGATTTCAAGTGAACAAGAACTTCAACAAAACTGGTACGAAGCCTTATGTACCAGCTCCTAATGGTAATAAGCAAGTGGCGAGAGGAGCCAATTCTACCCCTTTAGCGATCAAGTGCTTGAAGTGCAACATGATGCATTATGTATGAGAATGTAAGAACAAGAACAATGGAGCCTTGCATAACCTGCAAGAAGAACCTATTGTTGAGGATATAGTGGGAACCCCACGAATCTATGCAGCATTATATGGCCGACAGGCGGACCATCAAGCTACAATGGTCGAGATCGAAGGTAAGATCTTGAACAACTCTGTTTCAATACCGGTGCTTGCCGGAGCTATGTTGCACCTAATATTGTTGATTTATGCAAGTTAGGAAAAGTAAAGCATGTTAAAACATGGCTAGTACAGTTAGCCACCAGTACGAAAATGAAGGTTTCAGAAATTTTTAGAGAATGTGAAGTAAACCTGAATGGTTTTCTTGCTAAGTTAAACCTGAACATCCTACCTTTATGATCGTACAATATTATTATCGGCATGGACTGGTTGGAACAATACCATGTCATGCTCTATTTTCTACACAAGTCTATCTTTTGTACTGATAGCTAAGGGAACCAAGTGATGGTTAAAGGCATCTCAAAGAAATTTTTTGTAAAAAAAATCTATGGCTTACAAGGAAAGAAGTGTGTTAGGAAGGGCAACAAGTTGTTTGCAGTGAACATCCGAGACGTAGAGTCTGATAGAGAACAACACATAGAAGGCTTCCTCGTTATTGAAGAATTCAAGGATGTTTTTTCCAGAGGAAATCCTTGAATTACCTCTGAAATGAGACCTTGACTTTTCCATTGAACTAACCCCAGGATCAGTTTTGGCCTCCAAAGCCCCTTATTGCATGAGTGCATCAGAATTGGTGGAACTCAAATTGCAATTGCAAGAGTTAATAGAGAAAAGGGTATATCCGACCCAGTGTCTCCCCTTGGGGAGCACTGATTTTTTTCATAAAGAAGAAGGACGGTACGATGCGGATGTGCATTGATTATCGTCAGTTGAACAAAATGACTATAAAGAACCATTACCCACTCCCTAGGATCATTGATTTGTTCGACCAAGTGGGAGGAGACAAAATATTTTTGAAGATTGACCTGTGATCCGGGTACCATCAGGTACAGATCCGAGATGAAGATATTCCCAAGACCTCCTTTCGTACAAGGTATGAGCACTAAAACTTTGTATTGATGCCGTTTGGGTTAAACAATGCACCCAAAAACTTTATGTGTATGATGAAAAACATATTTAATAAATATCTGGATAAGTTTGTACTAGTCTTTATTGACTAAGTTCTTGTTTATTCCAAGAATAAAGAGGAACATGAAGAACAACTTCGCATAGTACTTCGAGTGTTGAGAGAACACCAACTCTACGCTAAGTTCAGTAAATGTGATTTTTACAAACCACAAATACAATACCTAGGTCACATCATATCCAAAGCAGGAATAGCTATGGACTCGGAACAGATTCGAGCTATAAAGGATTGGCCTACCCCGACTAGTGTCACTAACATTAGGTCCTTTTTCATTTTAGCCATGTATTATCGAAATTTCATTGAGAACTTCTCGAGAATTGCTTGCCCCATGACAGCTTTGCAAAAGAAAGTGAACAAGTTCTTATGGACTGACAAGTGTGAATAAAGTTTTCAAGAGCTTAAGTAGCTTTTGATGACCGCACTAGTGTTGTGGATTATGGATCCAGATGGGGATTTCATTGTATGCACAGATGTAAGAAAGGAAGGAATTGGAGGAGTCCCTTTGCAAAATGATCACGTGATCTGTTATGAATCGTGGAAATTAAAATAGCATGAGCAGAATTATCCCATGGACGTTCTTGAGCTAGCGGCCATTATCCATGCTCTCAAGATGTGGAGGAAGTTCCTTCTAAAGACTGACAATATGAGTCTGAAATATTTATTCGCTCAACTTGATCTGAATCTGAGGCAAGCCATATGGTTGGATTTCCTGAGTGAGTATCACTTTGAACTAAATCATATTATGGGCAAAGAGAACAAAGTTGTCGATGCTTTGAGTCGATGAACTCTAATGATATATGAGGTGACCCTAAGTCAAACTGATGCAGATTTGCATGAGAAGATTAGAATGGCCAACAAGGTTGGCCTGTTCTATGTGGAAATCCTCAAGAAGGTCCAAGAGGACTGGTTGTTTGAACAATAGAAGGAATACAAGGTGGATGAATCCAGACTCGTATGGTCCAAGGATAGATTGTATGTTCCAGATGGAGGGGAAATTCATGTTAGAATAATCAACCCATAGTTAGCTACCTTAGACATTAATTAATCCAATTTGTTTCTTATTTGCGTAGTTTCCATATTCCACCTTATGAAAGTTGTCCTCCACACATCCATAGTGGTCAAACTTGCTAAATTTGAGTCATGGAGCGCTTGGAAAACCTCTTGGAATCAAATCTACTTTATTCCTAGCCTCCCTTGCGCATGTCTGCTTTTTCTGCTTTATTGCCTACTTTTTCTAAGTTTTAAGGCAATTGGGAAAGTTTTACTAGGTGAAGTTAACTTGTTTTTTGTCCTCATCATCCTCTACTCTTTTCTCCTATGAAAATCTTGTATGAGTTGTCCTTCCACCATCTATTTGCTTGCCTAATTGATTTTGCCAATTCGTGAGCTCCTAGACAGATTTGGAAACTGCTTTATGCACCTGTGGGAGATTTGCTTAGCTCGCATGTACTTATTTATTGTGGCAGCCTATGAATTCACAGGATTGGCTATTGTACACTTATTCAATACAGATTAGTCTTCCGCTCCATATTCAGTCTCCTTTGTGAGTAATTTGCATGTGTAATTAGCAATTGTTGTGAGTGTAATTGTTCTAACACCTGGGTTCAATTTCCACATGGTATCAAAGCCTTTGTAGATCGATTTCTCTCCTTCCAATTTGTTATTGCAGGTTCAACATCATTGACTGGGAGAATTCTGCTGACTGAAGGGACAATTTCTAAGCTATGGATCAATCTAAGAAGATCATGTTGACTCCATTTAACTTCTTTGAATGGAAAGAAGAGATGGAGATATTGTTGATAGAAAAAGGCCTCTACAGAGTGACTATGGAAACAAAATCAGAGCCCAATGCAGCTGCAGAGAAGATTAAATGGCACAACAAGAGGGATGAGACCTATGGTCTCCTGTGTCTGAGCATATCTAGAGACCTTCTTTTCCATCTTGATGGATTGACATCACCAAATGAAGTATGGGAGAATATTTTTGATCTTTTTGGTAAGACAAATGAGATGAGGGGACATCAAATTGAAAATGAATTGATCTCCCTGAGTCCCAATAGCTTTGAATCCCTGCAACTCTATTTTTCCAAGTTCAAAGCACTTGTTTTGCAGCTAAAACAATGTGGGATCGAAAAGAAGGATGAAAAACTAGTTTTGGCCATACTCTTGAAGCTTGGCCCTGAATATTCAGTGTTTGTATCAACCTTCTATGCCACAAAGTTGATAGCTCGAGCTTGGAAAATTCCTAGCCTTGCATATTTCATGGAATCTCTCACACAAGAACAAGATAAACTGGTGATGATGGGCACCATCAAACCTTCCAAAGACCAAGCTCTGGTTACTATAGATTTGAGGGTGGATTCAAAAAGAAAGAAGAAATCTAAGAAGCCACCCGAGCAAAAGAGAGACAAGAAAAAGTCTCCATAGGAGCCTCAAGGTTCCAAGAAGAACCCCCAGAAGAAGAAGAATAAAGGAGAAATGAGCAAGTGCACATACTGCAGTAAGGGAAATCATTCTGAAAGATCCTGCATGAAGAAGCAAATTGACATGCTGACCCAAATCCTGGAGAAGAATGGCATCTCCCTTCCAGACAACTTAAAGAAGAGAGAAGGAGGATCAAATTCAGAAGACAGAGAGAGAGTTCATGCATTGGTTGCTGGCACATCAAGCTCACCTAGTTTCATCATTGATTCTGGAGCTTCGAGACATATGGTTTCGACCAAGGAGGCATTCACCTCACTTGACATGTCGAAAGGTCCACCAATAGTACTGGGAGATGACTCTCTCACTGAAATTTTGGGCAAAGGGAGGATTGATCTTGACCATGGTAAGTTCAGCAATGTGTTGTATGTTCCAGGTCTTGCCTTCAACCTCTTATCAGTGTATCAGATGACCCACATAGGGTGTCCAAAGAAGTTCATATTCTCCCTTGATGAAGTTGATATCACAGAAATCTCAAGTGGTAAATTCATTGCAAAAGGAGTTGCAAATCACACTTCGAAGGTATACATGTTCTCACACTTCCTACCCTACTCAAACCCCTCTGCTCTTTTGATTCATACTAATGAGGCAAGTAAGCTTTGGCATGAAATATTTGTCCACCTTAATTACAAGTATCTTTATGATCTTAGTGAAAAAGAAATGGTCATAGGGTTACCAAAGATTAAGTTTTCCAAAGGAGTCTGTCGGGGTTGCATCTTAGGAAAACACCCAAAGCATAAATTTGAGAGAGCTAGTCATGAGAGAACCTCTGCACCTCTTGAGTTGATCCACAATGATGTTTCTGGCCCATTTCATCATATTTCAATGATTCAGGACAAATATGCATTGACATTCATAGATGAATTTTCTAGGTATTGCTGGGTTTACTTCCTGAAACACAAGTCTGAAGTTTTTAGCCTCTTCAAAGTCTTTAAGGCTTTGGTTGAAAACCAGTTTGGGAGGAAACTGAAGGTCCTCAGATCTGACAATGGTGGTGAGCATGTCAAGTCTGAGTTCCTTCAATATTGTAAAGATTTAGGTATTCATATGCAGCATTATATCCCTTACACACCACAACAGAATGGTGTTGCTGAGAGGAAGAACAAATCACTGAAAGAGATGGAAACCTGCATGATGGAGGCTAAGACTTTGCCACCAAATTTTTGGGCCGAAGCTATAAAATATGCAGCCTATATCTAGAATAGTGTGCCTCATAAATATATTGATGGTATGACTCCTTTTGAAGCATGGAGTGGGCACAAGCCATATGTGACCCACTTCAGGATTTTTGGCTCAAGGGCTTGGGCTAGAATTCCAACAGAAAAGAGGAAGGATTTGCATCCCTAAAGCCAAGAGTGTCTATTTGTTGGGTACTCTAAATATTCAAAGGGTACAATCTAATAAATTTGAGCGCAAACAAATCCTTCATTGAAAGGTGTGTTCAGTTTCAAGAAGAACCCCTAGCAGCAGTGGAAGTTGGAGAATCCTCTTCACCACCAGAACCTCTAAATGTAAGTGAAGAGATAGTTGAACATGCTGATTATGATATGTATGATAATGATTATTTAATTGGAGATACTAAAATTCCTACAAGACCAAAATGGGCAGCCAAGACCATTCATGCAGCTGGAGAACTAGCTGGAAATCCTAATGATCCTAGGAGGACTAGATCTCAGTTTGAGAGTGCTCTGTGCATGAAAGATCCTATGTTTGCAGAGAAATTCTATATGATGGTTGAATCAGACCCACAAACATATGAATATGCATCAAATGATCCAATATGGAAAACATCCATGGAAGAAGAGTTCAGCTCACTCCAGAAGAGCAACACTTGGGAGCTGGTTGATCTTCCCCCAGGGAGGAAGCTATTTCAGTGTAAGTGGGTGTACAAAACCAAATTTGCTGCTGATGGTTCACCTATGAAGTACAAGGATATATTGGTATCCAAGGGCTACTCACAAGTACATGGAATAGACTACAATGAGACCTTTGCACCAGTGGCAAAGATGGACTCCATCAGGCTAGCCTTAGCCATTGCAGCTTCAAAGCAGTGGGAGGTACACTACATGGATGTGAAGTGTGCTTTCCTGAATGGATATCTCACTGAAGATATTTACATGCATAAGCCTCAAGGATTGGCTACTAACCCATCTCTTGTGTGCAGGCTAAAGAAGTCATTGCATGGGCTTAAGCAAGCCGCCAGGGCTTGGTATGACAAGATTGATAGCTTTCTGCTATCACTGAATTTTGTTTGATGCAAGTCAGATCCAAATGTCTATTTGAAGCTGATTCATGGTTCATTAATGATCATTGTTTTGTATTTTTATGACCTTCTCATTACAGGAAGCTCAAAGGATGAAATTGCTTCCTTGAAGGATGCAAT
Source organism: Pseudotsuga menziesii (assembly GCA_001517045.1). Taxonomy (NCBI): domain Eukaryota; kingdom Viridiplantae; phylum Streptophyta; class Pinopsida; order Pinales; family Pinaceae; genus Pseudotsuga; species Pseudotsuga menziesii. The sequence continues at coordinate 228,244 of LPNX011041289.1, read as the reverse complement.
GAACCATGCCTTCTCAATGACTCATTTGGGCTTATTGAGCCAATTCTTGGGGCTCGAGATTGCTCAAACCAAAGAATGAATCAAAGTACATCAGTCCAAGTATTCCTTGTATTTTCTAAAGAAATTCAATATGAAGGATTGCAAGCCAAGCAATACTCCTTTCCTTTCAGGAGTTAAGCTTGAAGAAGCTGATTCTTCACCTATGGTAAACAATACACTGTATAGGAAATTGATTGGATGTTTGTTGTATCTTACACATACTTGACCTGATATTTCTTATGCAGTAAGTGTGGCCTCAAGATACATGTATTAGACTCATGAGATCCATTGGAGAGAAGCCAAAAGGACCCTTAACTTTGTTCAGGGAACAAGGACACATGAGATCTTCTACAAAGCTAAATCTGATCTTGATTTTATTGGGTTAACTGACAATGATTGGGCAGGTGATAGAAAAAATTGAAAATCAACATTAGGATATGTGCTCATGCTTGCTGAAGGGCCAATCAGCTGGTCAAGCAAGAAACAGAGTGCCATTGCACTCTCATCTACAGAAGTAGAGTACAGAGGAGTTGTAAATGCAGCAACTCAATGTTTATGGTTGCAGGGGTTACTTGGTGAGTGTGGCTTCGAATCAGAATACTCAACTACTATATATTGTGATAATCAGAGTACCATTCAAATCTATAATGATCCAGTTCAGAAGCAGAGAACCAAACACATTAAGATCCATATGCACTACATCAGACAGCTTGTGCATGATGGCACCATTCACCTACTCTTCTGTTCATCTTCTAAACAAGTAGCAAATATCTTCACCAAATTTTTTTGTGAGAAGAAATTCAGCAATCTCAAATCACTGCTGGGGATTGTTGATCATGCTATGAAGCATGAGTGATGACAATATTTCCAAATTTTGTTTTATAGTCCATGTTTAAGGGAGGATTTTTC
>LPNX011041289.1:141100-227228 GCA_001517045.1 Pseudotsuga menziesii | reverse complement strand
TGGGTTTTTGCCTCTTTCCTTAGTTAAATGGACATGCAGTATGTAAAGGGTGACTAATCCTTGTTGCTAGGCCCTATAATTTTCTGATATTTTACTCATAATTCAGGCTTAAGGGGGGGTGTTATAATAATCAACCCATAGTTAGCTACTTTAGACATTAATTAATCCAATTTTTGTCTTATTTGCCTAGTTTCCATATTCCACCTTATGCAAGTTGTCCTCCACACATCCATAGTGGTAAAACTTGCTAAATTTGAGTCATGGAGTGCTTGGGAAACCTATTGGAATCAAATCTGCTTTATTCCTGGCCTCCCTAGTGCATGTCTTCTTTTTCTGCTTTATTGCTTGCATTTTCTGAGTTTTAAGGCAATCGGGAAAGTTTGACTAGGTGAAGTTAACTTGTTTTTTGTCCTCGTCATACTCCGCTCTTTTCTCCTATGAAAAGCATGTATGAGTTTTTATTCCACCATCTATTATCTTACCTAATTGATTTTTCCAATTCGTGAGCTCCTAGACAGATTTGGAAACTGCTTTATGCACCTATGGGGGATTTGCTTAAATTTAGTAAGCCTGCTTTTGACCAAATTCAAATGGAATCCTTATGCATTCGAATCTCTCATGTAATTATTTATTTTGGTAGTTGATGACTTCACAGGGTTGGATATTGTACACTTATTCAATACATATTAGTGTTCTGCTCCATATTCAGTCTCCTTTGTGAGTAATTTGCATGTGTAATTGGCAATTGTTGTTAGTGTAATTGTTCTAACACCTGGGTTCAATTTCCACAATTCAGTCCAGAATCCTCACATAATTTCATAGGGCACCATACTTAGGGCACCTGGGATATCAGAAGATGATATCTACCGTTAAGAGGCACTTTTTTTGGCCTAAGTTAAAGGCCGACATTGCAATGTTTATTGTGAAATGTCAGGAACGCAAGCTAGTTAAAGCTGAGAACCAACATCCTTCATGATTGCTAAAACCATCGCACATTCTAGAATGGAAGTGGGAGATTATCAGTATGGATTTTATTACTGTCTTACTGAAAAGCAAGAATAAAAATGATTCCATATTCGTAGTCATTGACAAGCTGTCAAAGGCAGCACACTTCACCGTCATAAATTTAACCTACAAGGTTGTGAACATTGTCTATATTTTCCTAAAAGAGATATTTAGATTGCATGGGACACCCAAAGGAATTATCTCAGATCGAGATGTTAAGTTTACAAGAAACTTTTGGAGATCTTTATTCTCTGGATCAAAGACGTAGCTAAACTTTAGCATTGCTTATCACCCGCAAATGGACGGGCAGACTATAATAGTAAACCAAATTGCTGAAGACATGCTTCGAATGTATGTAATGAACAACCCCACCAAGTGGGAGGATTATCTGCACCTTGTAGAGTTTTCATATAACAACGGATATCAGGCTTCCGCCAAGATGAGTCCTTTCGACGTACTCTATGGACAGAAGTGTAGGACCCCGGTTAGTTGCGACAGGCTGGTGGATTGGCTCATATTAGGACCTGACCTGTTATTGGACTTGGAACATTTAGTTACCAAGGTCTAAGGAAACCTTAAAGAGGCACAAGACCATCAGAAAAGTTATGAATATAAGAAAAGAAAAGATAAATACTATCAAGAAAGGAGCTTGGGTAGGTGTGGTAAGTTAGCACCTATATTTTGTGAAGCTTTTGAAATTCTAGCCAAGAAAGGACGACTGGATTATGAACTAGCATTACCTGAACACATAAGAGTTCATAATGTTTTCCATGCATCTTTATTAAAGAAATATGTTTATGACAGTAAGCATGTCATTGATTGGTTATTATTATAGGGGGAACCTAAGGGTGAATTTACCCCTGAGCCTTTGCATATATTGGACAAGAGAGAAGTGTAACTTTGGAAGTGCACTATAGTCCAATTGAAAGTGAAATGGAAGCACTTTGAGGTAAATGAGGCTACCTGGGAGAATGAGGCCACCATGAGAAAGGCTTACCCCCCCTTGTTTCATGATATCAATCAGAGTCCCTGGAACACTAGGGACAGTGTTGTACTAAGTGGGGAGGGATGTAATATCCTGAATTTTGTACCTACCATTTATAGGCATGAACCTATTAATCGTGATGACTATGTTGATGTTTTATTTTCATATTGGGTTAAATACCCCACTGCATATGAACATTATGATTTCCTTTCTATATATGGGCGTAAGGGCCAATTGTTGATGATATATATGTATATATATGTTGGTTGTGTTGGTCGTGGACCCTGAAGAACATGATTGATAAAATGTTTTGTGTTTGCTGTGGACCCTAAAGCACATGATCGATGAGATGTTTTGTGTTGAGCTAGAGGCTCTGGAGCACATGAGTACTTACATTTGTGTTGAGCATAAATCTCTAGAACACATAAAAATATAATTGGAAATGTTGGGCATAAGCTCTGGAGCATCGAATCCTTGGCCATTGTATTCCTAGGTGTATCATACAAGCACATCCTAGCATTTAGTGTTGAGCGAGAGCTCTAGAATTGCACTATGTTTGTAACTCCCTATTATATGGGCTCTGGTAAGTGCTAGGGGTTACTAAAAAGATTAAAATAACCTCTGAGTGAAAATGACTCGAGAATAACATTGATCTCATCATACTTATTTTTAAGTGATTAAATGAAATTTCGAATTTCTTTATTCTCATCAAGTACTGAAGAACTACCATGTTATACGAGGGAAATCCAACATGCAAGGATTTTTAGATTTGCCTAGCCTAGTAGACCTAAGCCATCTATCTACTTGACCTTCATGAAAAAGTGTTGTTAAGTCTAGGGATCATAATACATGATGCCCAAAGACAAATGCTAACAAGTATTATAATACTATGTATTTTATACATAATATGTATAAAGAATTAATTATGATTAATTATATAATTAAATAAAGAAAGAAGAGAAGCTCCACCAATTATTATTTATTATTAAAGGTTTAATAAATAGTGAAATAGCTATGAAAGATTAACTAGGAACTAGTTAAAAGTTCTGATGTTAAGTATTGGAAAAATTACCCCAGTAACTAGAACAGGGTTAAATAAAAAAATCAAGGATTTCTTGATTTAACTGCCCCTTTGACTGAAAAGTCTGTCTATAAAGGCTCAAGCCAAGCAAAGGCTTGGAGTTCATATTTTTATCTAGGAGAATTATTATTCTACCTTTTTTTGCTCTCAAGTGTTTTCTTGGACAACTTTTCCTGCAAGGAAAAGAGGATTGATTCAGAACTAATTACCAGTTAGGAAACCCTACCTTAGGATCTCTAAGCTACTTCCATGTTGGATTCCATCCCGAGGGGATTCATATTTAAACTAGGAATGGTTCCGGGTCATGGTTCGGTGGAACTTCATAGTTCCCAAGTGATTTGGTCATCAAATAGAGGTTATATCTGCATTGAATTGTTAATGCTGGTTATTTAAGTGTGCAGGTGCAGCCATTGACAAAGCTTGAAATTCAGGTATGAAACCCTTGAAGGCCTATTCTATTTCTTTCCTAAAGATTCATTACTGTTTATGTTAAGTAATGGCTGGAATGTAATTTCTAACCCTAATGGTTAAGTTTTATGGTTAACAATCTGTTAGGATTTGTATTTGTAATTTATTTATCATAGTTTGGAGATTTTTTATTATATGTTGTTTATGTTCAGGGTTTGTATTTTTCATAATTGTTCCTGTATTAACTAGGTTTTGATCTTAGTATTATGTTTATACTTTTTTCTCTGTATTTAATACCCTACTGACATATTCCATTTGTCAGTAGAGGCTTGCCCGAAGCTTTAAAGAAACTAGTTCAGTAGTAATTAATTAAAATATTAATTATGCTAACTAATAACAAGTATATATTATAAACTATATCTACTAAGAACATATTTCATACAATAAACAAGATAATCAAATTATTAAACACCTTCCAAGGTCTGTTTCACATAATCATTAAAACAAAATACTTTACATAACTGGAAACAAACATTATAATGAATCAGAGGGTTATCGTGGCCGTCCATGTGGTCCTTATCAAGACTCTTCCATAAAACCTATAGTCTTAACATCTAGAGTAAAATACCATAAATCACATGCACTATATATTTAAAGGTCCCATATAATATTCACCATAAACATCCACCTACAATTTTACCAAGTAAATAATTCATATAACTCTGTATTAATAAACAGAGGTCGTGGTATCAACCCTTATGGGTTACAAATATAATTCATAAGAAAAATTAAACTCCACATTAAAAAACATCTCTATAGTTCTTATTTAAACAAGGAATTGTTCCTCTTAAGAAGAAAACCCTATCTTATGCCAACACGGGTCGCGACATCGAATCCCATGGATGTCCGTCACCCAAGGCCAACATAATAATAACCTTAACACAAATATTACTGTAATAAAAATGCATAACAAAATCCATAGCTTAATACATAGTATCCTTTCTATTATAAATATAAAATGTTTTACAATTTGGTATCACCTAGGCCCAAATCCTGAAGGTTGTATACCCAGTCACACCGGCCACATCCAAGTTTCCAAATCCAATCACATAGTAATAATCACACAATCACACTAGAGTAACCAAAACAATATCATGGGTTTTCCATAACCCTAGCTGTTACAGCCATATCTTTTTAAATAACAAATTACATATTAAAATGTCATCTATGCTATCGCAGTCATTGGGAGAGGCATATTCCATTCATGGCATGGCCTACACCCACGCTGAACCATTAAAACCAAATTACAACACTGTATGTAATACACAGTTTCCATTAACACTAACACAAAGCTTACGGTGGTAAGCCAATGGGCTATGACACCATTGCAATAATGGTGCAGCCCATGGCATAATGCCCCAAGCTCTAGAAGCTTTCCCAAATATAAATTACAAAAAATATAAGTGGAGTTCTGTTCATACTTCCAAAACCCAAATTGTTACCATTATACATAGAGTAAATTCTATAGGCTTAAAGCCACGACCGAACCTAGCAAGTCAACTTTTTAAATGCAACATTAAAATAACTACATAGTCCTGAATTTACACAGTATAATCTATTAAAAAAGCTTAACAAAAATTGTATGCATCTTATACAAAAACACATTACGGTATTCACATAAAAGCCAATGCGCAGTATATTTGCATAGTAAGGCACAAATCCTCTTTTACAATAGTCAATGTATTAATAATGTTAAATGGAAAGCTGTGAGCTATGAAACCATTACAAGTAATGGTGCAGCCACGGCTCATAATTCCAAACTTTCCAATGAGATTCAAAACCCAGAGAAAGTTACATTGCAAATGCCAAAGGCAGAGTCGACATGTGCCATCTAAAACCCCAACCCTATAAAGAATCCCAACTCAGAAATGCCCAGAACGAGAAGAGGAAAGTAAGATATTGCTAGCAAGCTTAGCATGGCCATGAAGTAGCAACCCCAAATCGAAAGTGTAGCTCTATGCAAACGCAGTAGCGCCTTCATTTTCACCTATAATCAAATCAACGATGGCATGAGAAGCATGACCATGCCATGGATAAAACAATGAAACAATTTGTTTACACAAAGTCTGGTGGTTAGCTTACCTGCAACTCAGTGGAGGTCGCCTTTGTTCTCCAACTGTGCAGAAGCCACATGAAACCCCAATGCCAAAATGACATATTGCACAAACACTGAATGCCCAAACCCTTTGCCAAGTGTTTTCACAAACCTTGATGGCATTAATGGCACCAATTGGTGGCCATTAACAAATTCATGAACCCTCACCATAGTTTATGAATCATTGTTGTAACACATTCAACCAAGTCTTGAGATAAACCCTGTTATATCATGGTGCACACTATATCCTATAGTTTCACCACCTTCTAATGCCAATGCAGACATATTACCAATGACATGGTATTTATACCATAGTCTTTCAACTCTAAACTATGCGAAGACTTAACACTATTGTATAGTGTTTACATTTTATCCCCCTAGAATCAAATTAATGTGTTGGTACATACCCTTTGCTAGTTCATATAGGTAGCGTTTGTGCATAAGTCTTTAGTCTAGGTTTTTTAGTATTTAGGAACCATGGAAAAATGTAGTATGCCATGATGCCCTCATTAGGAAGAACAAGCTTAAGTTTCCAAAATCATAACCAAGGTAGAGTTGCAAAATTGAAACAAGAGAAGTGTAATTAATTAACCAAGAGATAGATAATTAATAATGGTAAGTACAGTAAGTTAATTCACAACATGTAGTTAATTAACCAAGAAAGATAATTAACAAACATAGGGCTTACCTGAGTCGTAAAATGGAACAATAATAAAAGTGCAAGGTGGAACTGGAAGTATAACTAGGAATTGAATTGCTTCAAGTAACCAAATAATCTTGATGTCTCAAAAGAAACCTATAAGTCAATATATAAGGTTCCTTAGTTCGAATGAACTAAGTAAGCCTGCATAATGAAGAATGACCTTACCTCTCAGATCGTCATGGGAGAATGAGTCCCGCCACTCCACCACTTTGTTTCCATCAACAAAGTTAAGTTAGTTTGTATTAAATAAACAAAGCACACATGTGCAGGAGTAAAACAATGATCTATACAATTCATTAATTCACCGACAATAATAACTAAGATGTATAAATATTTTAAATAACAGAACTAAGACATAAGAAGTAAATGAACTAATAATCACTGAATGGATAAGAGATTAACAAGACAGTATGGGTAGTTTCTGAAGAGATCAAAAGTATAAGTAGCGCATGTAATTCTACACAAGTAATAATGATCCCTTTGGGGTAGTTTCCACTACCCTATAATTTTTATTTTTTTTTCAATTTTTGGGGACATTACATCTGCAATGAGGATTGCAGGTCATAGGATGTAATTTGACTTTTTATCAACTATCCCTCCATAATTAACCTTCCGCAATATGGATTGCGGAACGTATTTTAACTTGTTATGAATTATCCCTCTGCAATTGACCTTTTGCAATACAGATTGCATATTGCAGAACATATTTTAAATTCTTATAATCTATCGCTTCGCAATTGACCTTCCATAATGCGCATTAAGGATTATGAACCATATTTTTAAGCTTTTAGCATTTACCCTCCGCAATTGCAGATTGCAGATTGTGGGTGGCTTTATAACCTTTTGTGGAAATGTGCTAATGCAAAACGTCTTTTCACACTTTAAGATATTTGAAGTTGTTGATCCAATCTAAGGGATGATTTGTAGTTTCGATAGGAATCTAGTCATGAGTTTAACCATAGATATACTCGTACACTTCCTTGTTTCAAACAAAGGTTTCCATCCTTTGATGTGCTTATTCCCTGAGTAAGCTGGTAAAAATCCTTTAGATCTAATTACCGTACTTGATTAACTCTCGGTGACCATCTATGATGGGCTTATTACTGGGAATGGGAATAAATATTCTCTACTACAATTAGTTAGGTTATATTGATTTAAAATATAATAGATTACAATGGTTCCCCTAAAATCCGGTTGTTTAACTAATAATGTAACTTCCTATAGGAGGTTTGGATGAATACCATGTACATGGATTTTGTTTGATTTCTTAAAACAAAAAGGTAGGTCTATACTATAAACACAATTCATAGATTCAGTCGACACTTTAATTTTGTAAATGTAGATTAGGGAAATATTTAGGAAAGCAATGCAAATAGGAAATATACAGTTGAATATAGGATTACATTGTTCATATTAAAAATAGACAATTTCATCCTATTAGGTAGTAGCTATGAGTATAATAACATCAAGCTAATTGAAAATAATTTGAATTTACTTTAATGAAATGGAGATCAAGGTTTTAAAACATATTCTATAGTATTTATAAATTAGATTATGAACCTGTAACCAATGCTAGGAAAAAAAGTAGAGAAGTTGTTCCTCCCAACCAACTCCCAAAGTAGTCAAGCTACTCTCTCTAGAACTCCCGAGCCTATTCCCTGAACCACAAGATCAAAAAATTTCAATGTTCCATCTCTTGCATTTCACAAATGTTGATCCTCATCCAATGTTATCCCCCTGTTTCTCATGTATATACTAATATATAGTATTTTTCCTAGGACTTGGTCATTTATGAGCCTATTGCTCTTTAGCACTCAACTAGGAGTTGTCACCTGATTTTTGGGTATGATGCCACCTTCATATTGAGTTTTCACTGAGTGGTTCTACCACTTGTCTTTTTCCTATTGTGGGTCAACAAACACTCTTCAACAACTATCTCCACCTTTTCCCCCCTCAGTATATTTTATTAAATAACTTTTTATTTATTACAAAATGTTTTATTCTTGACATTTCTATCAAAAATCATAAAATAGTAAATAAAGTATTTTTCCACAAAATTAATAATAATTATTAATTATTAATTCATGGGTATTACACATACCTCCCCTTAGAATATAACACCATCCTTGGTGTATAACTTTTATTTTCACTCTTCCATCACATCTTCTTGGAATAAGTCTGGATATTCCTCACCCATATTACTTTCCAGCTCTCAAATAGCTTCTTCCAGACTAAGGTTCTTCCATTGCACCTTGAATTGTCTGAGGTATAGTTCTAGAGTAAAATATCTCTCCCATCAAGAATGAACTCTAACACCACTTGGAACTCTCCTTCGAGTTCCAGCTAGATTACCTTCCAATCAATCACATTAGAAACATCATGAACATATCTTTTCAATATAAAAATGTGAAACACATTATGAACTTTAATATTAGGTGGTAGGGACAATTGCTACTGGAAGGGCTCTACTTTATCTAAAATTTCAAATGGCCCGCAATACCTCATTGCCAATTTCGAATGCTTGTCGAGTCTCAAGGAACTTTTCTTGGGCTGTAACTTTATATATACATGATCACCCACCTCGAACTCTCTAGGAGTTATTTTTAAATCAACATAAATTTTATGTTTGTCTTGGGCATCCTTCAAATTTTGTTGTACCTATTTTATGGTTAGTTCCATATATTTTAATAAATCAGGTCCTAACATTAACCTTTCAACTGGGATGCTCCATGATATTGAAGCATTACACTTCTAACACACCTCAAAAATTCATAGTAATATTAAAAATCGTTATTTAAAATATATCTAAAGACACAATATTTAAGTCCCTGACTGTAACAAGGAATTATTGAACATTGACATTTTATTCCATATTCTTGGAATTTACTTGCTCATTCAACCCTTCCCAATCTCAAAACCTATTTCATACAATTAGGCTTCGATTTATTTAACTCTTTCAATCCTGATTTGCTAAGTTAGTGTTCCTTCCACATTTTTTTTTTCCACAAGATTATTTCCTTGTGCAATTTCCTTTACGCAATAACCTTTTTGAAAAAACCTTTCCTCATTTAGTCATCCACAATGCTCCTTCTGCAAATTACCCTTCATAATTAGTCTTCCATAATATTCCTTCTGCAATTGCGGATTGCAGATTGTGGAACATAAATTATCTCTTTATAAATGAACCCTTCACAATTTCCCTTCCATAATGCAGATTGTGCAATGCATTTTAAATCTTTATAATTTAACCTCCTGCAATTATCTTTCTACAATGCTAACTGGGGATTTCAGAATGCACTTTAACCCTTTATAAATTAACCTTCCACAATTATCTTTCCACAATCCGTATTGCGGATTGTGGAACATACTTTAAACCTTTATAAATTAACCTTCCACAATTAGCTTTCCACAATGCGGACTGCGTATTGCAGAACACACTTTAACCCTTTATAATGTATTCCTTTGTAATGCGGATTGCGGGACATATTTTAACTCTTTAAAAATCATTCCTCCGCAACTGACCTTTTGCAATGTACATTACGGATTGCAGAGCCTATTTTAACTCTTTATAAATTATCCTTTGGTAATTATCTTTTTGTAATGAGGATTGCAGATTGAAAAACACATTTTTAACTTGTTATAAAGTATCCTTCCCCATTTATCTTTTTGCAATGTGGTTTGAGGATTGCGGAACTCATTTTAAATCTATATAAAATTAGCCTTTCGCAATGCAGATTGTGAATTGTGGAATGAATTTTTAACTAGTTATAAATTATCCCTCCGTAATTGAACTTTTGCAATGTGGATTGTGGATTACTGGTGACTTATAACCTTTCTTATGGAAGTGTGTTCCCACAAAATGTCTTTCTGCTATCCTATGAGTCGTTGATCTATTGAGGCTTCGATCGCATCCGTCAATCTGCTATCAGTGCAAGATTACACCTTAAATTTGTGGATCCTTAATTGATTAGCTGAAAAAGTTATATTCATTTACCTCCATGACTAAACAATCCATAGATGATTTTAAATCTATCCCAAATATTTCGATCTGAACAGTCTCGATTTGTATAGGGGTTTATAAGATTAATGTTAATAAATTATAAATATGTAGGAATTTGTGTCTCATAATGTGATAGGGAAATCGTTGAGCTTATAGAATTTCATACTATTAGTTTTATACAGAGGATTAATTGACCGTAATACTCGATCTAACTAAGTTCTATTATAATAACTAGAAAATTTTATCCATATTAACCTTGATTGTGAATTAACTAGATCTGTCCTATAATACATTATGAAATTAATTTAACAAGAATAATTTACAAGCATGTAAATAATTTTAAAAAACAGTATTGAATTCGAAGCCATAACACGTCAACAATAACCATATCTAAATAAGTGTGCTCCAAATGAATTACTAATTACTAGAGTAATAACATTACTAACAATCCCTGATACGTTTATGGATTCCCGATATTAGATGCATTAAGTAATAATCTAAAATTGTACACATCTCATATACTACAAAAATATGGATGCATAAACATTTCTCCTAGATATATAGCTACAATTAAACATTAATATACACATTATACTGTAACTAAAATCAATCATAAGAAATAGAATAAGAACGTGGAACCAACGTTAGTAAAACAAAAGTGGAGAAGTTGCTCCTCCCAACCAACTCTCAGAGAAGCCAAGATACTTGCTCCAGATCCCTCAAGGTTGTTTTCTGAACCACAACAACAAAATATTTCAATGCGCCATCTCTTACATTTCACATATGTTAATCCTCGTCCAATGCTAGCCTCATGTTGCTTATGGACATACTAATTTATAGTATTTTTCCTAAGACTTGGTCATTTATGAGCATGCTTCTCTTTATCACCCAAATAGGAGTGTTGACCTGATTTTTTAGGATGATGCCTTATGCATATTGAGTTATCACTTAGTGCTGTCTATCACTTGTATTTTTCCTCTTGTGGGTCAGCGAACACTCTTCAACAACTACCTCTACTTTTGTCCCCCTGAACATATTTTATTAAATAAAATTGTTTTTTTATGTTATTGTTTTCACAAGTAAGATACATCTTGAGTCAAATTGATATGGAAACATGTGTGATTTTTCTATACTCTATGTATGTTTCGTACTTCTAAGTCGATTCCATCATCATGATATGATAAGAGATGGGAGGCACCATCCTTTGTAAAAGAGTAATAACAGTTGGATGTTGGATCATGAGGGAGTTCAATAGTCAAAACTCATTATTTATTAATTTCCAGATGAGAGGTTTCCAAAGGTCACTAAGAACTATACCATCATCTCTATTAAAATTGTTTGGGCGCTTCTCAATTTCCGCTGCTTCTCGGATGCGTCTCTTATTGTAATGGTCTTTGGTGGCTATGACCCTGGAATTTTCAATGCAAATATAATGGTTACTCTTGACGGAGTGTTCATCCAAGGCCGGGATTTTTAGTCTGTTGTACAATATGTCCGAACAGTGTTCTTTTAATATTACCTTTATGGAGCAATTGGTCTCTCCAATACACAGTTTTCCACAAGAATAAGGAATCGAGTAGATCCCCTTTCTTAGATTTGGATCCACCAGATCTTTAATTTTCTCCAGTATATTTTTCAATAAGTTCAGAGGGGAGAAGGTGGTCCTGATATGTTTTTTCCTTAGTACTTTGGATATCATATATGTAATTCCTTGTATATATGACAAGAATATCACCCCTATGCTTTCATCCTTCTTAGTCGGTTTCTGCGTCTTCTTTTTGAAAGATTTCATGAAGGCTTTATTTATGTCCAAAATATTGTAACCATTATTTTGAAGGACACTTCAAAGATGCTCCAACTCTTTATCAATTTGTTCATTATCTGCAATCCGTACAGCTCTTGTGGCCAAGGTTTTTATGATGCTACATTTTTGGGACGGTACATGATGTGAGCTTGCATTGAGATATTTCTCTGTATGTGTCTTCTTCAGTAAACCTGATGTGCAAGATACATCATTCTTTCTCATGATCAAAACATCAAAGAATGGGAGAAAAATATTCTCTTGTGTCTCCATTATGAATTTGATGTGATTTGATTAGCTGTTTAGGTGGTTTAAAAAATGATCCAAATTCTCCTTCCCATGTGGCCAATTGACATTAGTGTCATCCACAAACCTCTTCCAATTTATTGGTTTTAAAGGAAAAGAATCAATAGATTTCTTCTCGAAGTATTCCATATAAATATTGGCTACTACCGGTGACAGCAATGAACCCATGGCCGCAACATCTGTGTTTTCATTAAATTCACCACGGAAATTAAAAGTATGTACATTTCAAACAAATTCTCATTAAATTAGTTGTTTCATGCTTAGTCATTTTTCTTATAATTTTGATGGCTTATTTGACTAGAAAATTGGTATAAAGAGAAACTACATAAAAACTAACCAAAATTTTGGTTAGTTTTGATGTAGTTTCTGTTTATACCAAAGTTCCAGTCGAAGAATCCATCACAATTATAAGAAAAATGAATAATGATGAAACAGGTAATTTAATGAGAATTTGTTCGAAATCTACATACTTTACTTTCTATGGTGAATTTTATGAACAAACAGATGGTGTGGCCATGGGTTCTTCGCTGTCACCAGTAGTAGCCAATATTTACATGGAATAATTTGAGAATAAATACATTTATTTGTTTCCTTTAAAAATAAGAAATTGGAAGAAATTTGTGGATGACACTAATGTCAATTGGATGCATGTGAAGGAGAATTTTGATCATTTCTTAACCCACCTCAATAGCCAATCGGATCACATCAAATTTACAATGGAGACACGAGAGAAAAAATTCCTCCCATTCTTGGATGTTCTGATCATGAGAAATAATGATGGCTCTCTTACATATCAGGTTTATCGGAAGAAGACAAATACAAAAAAATATCTCAATGCAATCTCACATCATGTATCATCCCAAAAACGTGGAATCCTAAAAACCTTGGCTACAAGAGATGTACGGATTGCGAATAATGACCATCTTGATAAAGACCTAGAGCATCTCTGAAGTGTCCTTCAAAATAATGGTTACAATATTTGGGACATAGATAAACCCTTCATGGAATATTTGCAAAAGAAGACACAGAAACTAGCTAAGAAGGATGAAACCAAATGGGTGATATTCTTTCCATATATCCAAGGAACTATGTTGGAATATATTAAACCCACTCATAACTTAGGATAAAATAATTAATCATTATTTGATTAATTATTCACCCACTAGCTTAATTAGGTGGCATCCACTTGCACCTTAAAGTCAATGCATGCCATCTATATCCTAGGAATGATTTATTCCTAATTCTGGGTTGATCTTGGCCACCTTTTGACCATCCAGAATTAGTATATAGGACTTTACATCAAATTCTGCTTTATTCTGCTTTTTCTGGTTTTCCTGGTTTTCCTTCTTTTCTATGGATAAGATAAAAGCTAGTCAACTAGGAAACTAGGAGCTTTTGTTTCCAACCCATCCTCCATTAGTTTCCTCCATTCTATAGGATTAGCATGTTTTTTCTATCTCTTTGACAACTCACTCATGCTTTTTCCAACTCATGAGTTCCTTGATAGATTTGGGAAGTGCTGTAGCCACCTATGGGGGTTTGCTATATTTTGCTAAGTCATCCTTTTTGATATTTATGAGTTGTTTCCATACAATTTGATTTTCCTATGAGGGATGTACTATTTATGTAAACTATTAATCATCACTATTCAATGTAAGGATACACACCAATATTCATCTCTTCATTCATGTGATTCAGTCTCTTTTCTTTTCTCTATTTTTCCTGTGTATGCTTGTGACAATTCTTAGTAGCAAGATCTATTTCTTGTGCTTCTTCTTAGCATCATTGCTCATAGCATTGATATATTATTTCTACATGGTATTATAGCTATAGGGATCACAAAATTTCCATCTTCTACAGCAGCAAGGTTGATCAAGTTCTATAGAGTTGAGGAGTACATCCAGTATCCTATCCCTCTCTGAAGAAGAGCTTGTCTAGTTTACAAGATTTTCTCCTAGTTTGTTTTGCAGGTAACAGAGAGTATCTACTAGAGCATATCAAAAACTTCAATATGGATTCAAAATTTCCTCAACTATCTCCTTTCAACTATGTTGATTGGAATCCAAATATGAGGGCATACTTGAAGAGGCAACGTCTCTTTGATGTCTCCATTGGTGCATTGAGTGAACCTGAGTCTTGTGAAGAGAAGATTGATTGGATAAATAATTGTGATAGAGCTTATGGAATTATGTCTTTGGGAATGTCTCCAAATATATATCATCTCATATATTCTGTTGAGTATCCATTTGAGCTTTGGAAAATTTTGGACAAAGCTTTTGGTTTGCAGGAAATTGAAGATGAAGCATGGAGCAAACCCAGCATCTCCTCTTGTTCTCTCTATAAAGATATATTGGCCTCTAAATTCTCTGCTGAAGTTGATCATGATGAAGAATTTTCTCATACATTTCATGTTTCTATTTCCCTCTTTGATTCGAATGCTTCCTCCTTCAATGAAGAAGAAAATATTGAAGAGCCATCTTTTTCTATTTCTCTTGAAGGTGATTTTTCTTCTTGTGATACTATTGATGAAAAAGAAGTAACATATGGAGATGCTGCTGATGTTTATTATGATCCTATAACCCATTCATTTTTCTCTAAATATCCTATCTTAGATTCTGAGATCTATGTGCCAGATTCTTCACACCTTGTGCATACCTTTCTGATTGATGGTGCGCAACCCAATGACTTCCAGGATGTTTGCTTAGCCACATCAAGCCTTATTTGTGTCATACCACTTACCTTAATTGATCTCATGTGCTTCATCATATCCTCCTTTGTTCTTGGCATCAATATTCAGAGCCTTCTTGAATATTTTGAACATCTCATTATTTCCTCCTTTCATATAGAGGCTTCATTACTAGTGTATTTCCATGAGTCTATTGATATGCTTATATGTGATCCTTTGGATTATGATTTAGAAGCATATTTTCAGGTTGATACACATATCATACCACCATCCATACCATCTACCATAGATCTAAATAATCCTAAGACTATACAAATCCCTAGTTCACTAGTTGATTCCTCATTGGTTTGTTATGCAGTGATATTTATCTTACATGATTTGAAGTCTTTCCTAACATTCAGTGGCTGGTTATCCATGACCTTAGTCATATATATACTGATATTAAACATGTTTGGATCTGTTATAAACACTTATGGTTCAAATCTTATGCCCATCCATCATTCATATTTTTACACCTATCAGTTTTCCCCAGTTGCTCATAATTTTCCTAGTCTATCCCTATATCCTCATGGAGCCATTGAATCCTTTTTCCTTGATTTTCCATATGCTAATATTTTTGATATATCAGAGTTTTATCAGCCTTGTATCAGATCTATACAGGTGCTACATCATATTGGAATATTAACATGTCACTACTACATTTCGACCAAAAATCCGACGGCCATATTGTCGGATTTTTGACACTTCCCTGTCGCATGTACGACACTATGATTTTTGTTAAGCGTCGGTGGATTTTCGTCGGTTATCCGACATCTTTATAATCCGTCAGTTAAGAGATAGCTCAGTTTACCATCAGTTATTTGACACTTACAGGCCGTCGCTTCTACACTTAAAGGCATCGCTTAAGTGCCGGTATGGTATTTTTTTTTTTAAAACACACACAGGCGTCGCTTAAGCGACGGTAAGGTATTTTTTTTTTTAAAATTATTGTGTATGATATGTGACTGATGAAGCTATGGTTCTAGGCTAAGATCCAGGCAGTATATCCTAGTAATGGTACTGCTAAGCATGATAGGTCTATAACTAGAATATTCTCATAAAATAGTAAGGCAGTATATCCCTTAGACTGTAAAACAATTTATTTGGTTAGAGGGGTAAGGGTTTTTCCACCATGGTTCTTATCCCCTTTTGATATTTAAACCCTTCTATCTAGATTCTATTGATTCGAATGACAAATACGTTACTAAAAGAGGTAAGATTACTAGATGGACTTTGACTTGTGCAAAGGCTATTTATTACATTACATGCATAGGCAAGCTGCAATGCATAGCTTAATTCTCTATGTTTTTCAAGCATTTAATAACAAGGTTTTGGAAACAAGCTTCATAGCTACGCTAAAGCTTGCAACTATAGACCAAAGTTCCAAGGGCATCAATATACAGGCCCTATGACAAATGGCAAATGGATTTAGGTAATAATCATGATGAAAAACATTGAAATTCTAAAAGAGTTGTATACATCTCTATACTGTTTAGAGATCAAGGTAGATATGTATACATATCTACACTAAAGTCTTGATTATTCTCTATGATATAGACTCTAATTGAATCTTCATGCAGTGAGTAAAACAACTCCTGAAAGTGATTAAAAGCTACGCAAATTTCACAGTAATATTTATCTACAGAATTCATCTTTCAATCAGATATCAATATGCTATTGGTAACCAAACAATAACATTTTCTACCAATGAATAAAGGTTCATTTGCAATTTTGATTTATAGTCTACTGAATAAAAAGTATATTGCACTGACTCCACAAAGATAAAACATTAACCCAACGGTTTCACTGAAAGTGCTAGTAAATGCCTCGTAGTCAGCCCTAAGCATCAATTTTACTTTTAGCTTCTGAATCAGCAGGATCCAGTTCCAGTAATACATAAAAGTTTTAAAGTTGTGTGAGATAAGCATACGGAGCAGTTGGTTTTGTTGCTTAATTGGAAAATTTACTTAGATCGATGCTCACCAAAGAAGTCTTTGAAAATTGAACACAATTTTTGAAATACAAAAGGAAACATTATTTTATCCTCCCATGTTTTTCATATATTTTGTTCAGCACCTCTTTCAAGACATCCCGTCCAAGATGGAGCTCTTGGATAGCATTATCAAGCCCACAGTTTTGCACAACTCCAAAGTTTGGCAACCAAGTTTACGAGAGGACTGGGCCAAGATAGAAGAAGGCACAGGCTACTTTGCACTAGAAGTAAAAGAGGAGCTAGCACCACCATCATCAACCATGCGAATATATCAACACAGAACCTGAGAATGTCCTCTATGAATGGCCTGGACTGAACTTAAATAGTTAGAGAACTTCATGGAAGATAATTTTGTAAACCATGTGCAGGGTATTGGCATTCCCATTCTGATATGCATTTATTTTGAGTAATTTACATTCATTGCAGGTATTTTGCATAACATGGTAAACATGGCTGAGGTAGGAGGCTAATATTATTGACAGTTCTATGGTTGCAATCGGTATGTTATGGTTGTAGTAGTGAATTGACTTATAGTAGGGAATCAATGTATCACATCTGTGCATAATTGAGTGAGATGATATTTAAAGAACCTACCAACCATCTGACAAATTTAACATATCTTGATCAACATATGCTCATTATTTGCCTCATTCTAGCTTTAGTTCCACCAGCATGGAACTTAGAAGACATCAAATAGGTCCACAGAGTCAAACAATTGAGGGGTGTTAGATGATCATATTCAAGTAAATCAGAGTCTCGGACATGGATATTAAAACAGCCTATGAAAAATTGAATGCTCAGATAGAAAAACTCTTTGTTGGAAATGTTTGGAAGATAGGGTTAAAAAAAATGAACGAAAATTATGCCTAGAAAATGTACAATACATACCAGTGAAAATTGAAGAGATACGATAAGATAAGATGATATAATTTTATTAATATCCAACAAATGAGCAAAGTAGTTCAATGGGCCGGGGCCTGGGCCTTTCAAGAGTATATACTGGGACACATGTGTATAAAACGCTTTTATTTCTTTATGCAAGTAAAGACTTACGAAAAAATACAGAGAGCAATCGAACTTTCTGTAGCAGCTAGGGAAAATACACCACTAACCCAAAAGGGAAGACAAATAATCGCAAAAATTTATACAAGATAGCAGTCTAACAGTTATGGAAAATACACATTAACCACACCTGGGATTGGCGAACTCATAGAGCTTTCCTCTTGGAGAGAAAATAATAAGTCCCACCTCGGCATCGCAGAGCACCGAGAGATTGTAAGCTTTCTTGAGCAGCCCGTTCCTGCGCTTAGAAAACATAACCTGCCTGCTCGTAGCATTCTCAACTCTTTTCATCAGGGTTTTTCCCCTCACCAAATTTCACCATGAACAAATAATTGAAGACAGTATTCCATTATGATGATTTTAAAAAACACCCCAATATGATATATTTACATTATTTATTCATATATTACTTAAAGTTAAACGTTTATGGATATATTAAATATATATGATCCATGAATTACCTAGAAATTGTTGCTTAAAGGTTAAATGGCTATATACACTAAACCCTTATTTTTTTCAAGAATGTTACATCACCCTCATCAAACTTTTCCTTTTCACCATTGTGTCAATGTTGTCAAGCATACTTTAGCCACCTATCCCAACTATTTTGTTTCCTTTGTGGTGTGATTTATGGTGTTACCATTGTTACATGACCTAAACTTAGGTTATGTTCAAGAAAATTCTTAACGTAGCAAGGACCAAGGGGCCTGTATGATGAAACATCAACTCCAGTATGAATTCCATCGAAATCACCCTGTATGCAATTTGATGTGTGTGAATCCACTCCCCACCTTGTTTAGTGGCTCTGTGCAATTGCAGCTTGTTATTGTCAGGACAATATTTTCTAAAATTTCCAATTATGAATTCATTAAATTCAAATTCACCATGGATAGAGCTCAAAGCTACCACACTAATGCAGAAATGACCTGCAAATTGCCTTTGCAGTTTTTCCCTCTCAAATAGATAAAATTAAAAGAGTAGACTCTAAACATTGGCAAAATAATGTCTAGTTATAACTCGAATTTTGTATACCATCAAGGAACAGAATATGAAAATTGACAATATAAATCTAGATGCAGATTTGTGAATCAAATTTTTGATCTAGCTTGTACTCATTAGGGTTATTTGCCAACAAGTAATCACAATTTTGAGACACATAAGGAACTTCACATTATAAATCTTAGCACCACAGGTGAATGGATATCAAGCATTAAAACACTGTTTTTATTTGAAATTTATTATTTAGGGATCTTTTAGGTAGGCAATTTAATCTAACCAAAAATAAATAGAAAAGAAAATTAATTTTGTGCTTTCAGAATCCCTAGAAGAGTTCAGGAGAAAGTAAAAACCATGACCCTCTTGCTTGTGCATGGCCAAGCACGAAACACTTTAATGTAGTGATGATTGTTGGGAAAATTTAGGGATTTGGAGAATTTAAATTTAACCAATATGATATATCATATAATCACCGCCTAAATCAAGGTGACATGGGTCCAAATTCGACATATTGATCTTACATGCTCTGTGAAATTTGAGTTACAAAATGAGTCCATGTGAAATGAATTAGAGTTTGAGACCACCAAAACCAAATGAACATCAAGGACTGAAATAGGTTCATTTGAGGGTCTGAGACATAAGAAAATAGATCTGACTCCTTTAAATAAGTAATGTAGAGAGAGTGTGTGGGAAACAAAATCCAACAGAGAAAAGTTAAAAACTTCAATGAGGTTAAGCAAGTGTATAAGTGTTGTTTACAGTAACTTAATTGTTTTCAATCTTCTTTTACAACCATCACATTCTTTCATGCGTCCATAGAGCACAATAAGGAAGTTGATTCCCTTTCCAAAGTTGATCTTACACTGGAAGTTGGAACTTCGAAAGTGTTGGAATCAAGGGATGGACAAGTTTTGGAATCTGTTAGATCTTTCCATGTCCAAACAGATTACTGGTTTCCTCTTCATGGTGATAACATTCTCTTTGGGCTGGGGGATGGGCAATAAGTCACTTTAGATATTTCATGTACTTTTGTATCATGATGCCTATAAATGGGACTCTGTGCTATGTTGGAGATCCCTCTGTGTATCTCGTTTAAAACTAGTGACAACTCATTACAGCTTTAATACTGTTTGATTAGGATTATTTTGAGATTTGGAGATCACACTTTAGAAGCGCTCCAGCAGGACTTTCTTTATGGAACATTTAGGCTTTGATAATTGGAGACCATTTTTTGGATGGTTGCAAAATGTCGTATGCATGTACAGAATGTTATTTCTCCTCTTGTGAATGGAATTTATGATTTTTTTCCAAGTACAAAAAAGTGTACAAGTGTTGTGCTCAAATTGAAATTGAAAAATAGATAGAGAACTTACAGAATCCTAAATCTCATCCTTGACTATATAAAATGGATCTTGAGCTACAGACATTTTGCCACAGCCATAGCTTCAACAACAACAACGATCGGCAATTCTTCTTTTCCTTTTTTCTTCTTTTCAATATTAACTTTGTGACTAAATGTATGTCTTCCTTTGTGTAGCTCCTGAAACACATGAAACTTGTCAAAATTCCTTTATTAAAATTACGTATTCCACAGTTTTCAAGCATTCACAAATTTAGTAATAATGGAAATGAAATAAAGAGACTAAGAATTAGTAAATAAAATTTATGTTAATGTATCCATTAATAAAAGGAAGGATTTCCCAAAAAAGACAGTCCATTTCTCTGACCTAACATCATCAAACTTGAAAAAAATTTAAATTCTTAGAAAAAATTGATGCAGAAGCACAGATCTGACAGTACAACAGTGTCTTCAAGCAGAAATTTTGTTGCTGAAGAATTGTTATGAAGCCGGAGCCCCTCATCTCTTCCCATGCTCGGGTTCAAACACCAAAAATATCTATAGAAAATACATCGTTGGGACAAACATCCAGTGATACAAGTGGCAAGTCCCTTCTTTCCCCCTACTTTCCCCACAGATGGAGAATTGATGGTCATGAGTTCCTGGAAATGGCTTAGATTAAGAAACTGTAAGAAACATTTTATATGAAAAATGAGTCAATGTCCTTTCTGTTAAAATGGCATGTTTCCTTTTTTTTTAAGAGAGTATTGCTCTCGGAATGCCAAGCATAAGCTCCTCTAATTGAACTTTTCTCAGGGATTTATGCCCTTGTTTTCCTTACCCAAATGCTATGAGTTCCAAAATGTAATTTTGTAGTCTATGCTGTTTGAATTTTGTGTGCAGGCATTAGAGTTTCTACTTAATAATCATATGCCCACATCTGCAGAAGGTAAAACTACTTTTGTTACAATTATGCAGCATGGCCAACAGTGTGTTTAGTGTCGTTAGTGTTTGCTTTTAGTCTAATTTGTTTATTCAAGGAAAATGGATGTTTATTGCATATTGCATATACTATTATTTATTGTTTCTATCGAGTATGATGCATTTGCGTGCCTTATTAGTCCACCATTTCTGTCCATGGTTCAATTAGTCTAAGGGTTTGGATAGATAGTTTATTGCTCTGCTTATTTGTGTTTTGGAAATTAACATTTTTGGCAGAAGCTAGCCTAGTATCATCTTTGAGGTTTGGTGTTGAGAATGGATCGCTTTCTTCATTTTATTCATGTTTAATAAAGAAGGTACTATTCTTCCTTTGATGAGAAATGCATAAATGTGTCCTATTTATTCAAACCCATGGTGTGATATACATTTTTGTTTGTTTTTGGAACCTTTGAAGACATAAATAGCTATCTTAACCTATACACTGCATATCTCTTGTAGTATGATAAATCAGAGAATGTTGAATCAAAGTTTGCAGAGCTCGAAAGGTTACCCAGTGATCTCAATTCCCAGGAAACATTTGTCAGCTACTCACTCAAGAACAATGCAGATCTGATAGCGTGCAAAGTAGAATATTATCATCAGTGTGGGGAGTATCAAAAGAGTTTCGAGTTAACAACATTGTAAGTTTATTTGCAATGTGATATATGGACAAGATTTCTCTAGAAATGTGCTTTGCATCCTACTTTCCAATCTTTTGTGGAAATAATGAACTTGTTGCCTCTGTGATATGTGCAGGCTTTTTAAAAGGGATCCTTTTCATTTGAAATGCACACTAGTACATATTGCAACAGCCATGGAACTTGGCCACAAGAATGAGCTTTATCTTATGGCGTGTAATCTAGTTAAGTACTATTCGCAGAAGTAAGTTCTGGTAACCTTTCTTGATGATTTATGTTCTTGTTTTCCAGGTCCCTGGTTATTTCTTTGTTGTATATTCAATTTTTTGTTATTATTCTTGAAGAGAACCTCCTAGTAATTATTAAGTCCACTATACGAATGATTTCAATAACTTCCCTTTGGCATCTTACACAGTTGAATGAAACTACTGTCAGTCTTGGCACTCTCACAGACACACATTGTCGAAAGCTCGACATTGGAAAAAAATCACCGATGCTCTTGAAAGGCAACAAGACATAGATTTGAAAGTTCTGTACTGCTAACATAATAACCAGATCTCAAACCTTTTAGCTTATGCATGTGTAAAGTAAAAAATGCCATTCTTGTTCATAGTCTTTGTTTAATTCAATTTTGTACAAAATATCCCTAGCCATGTCAGTTAAATGTTGTATAGGAAAGTAAGGATGGCCGATCTAGAATACCACATATTCTATGAAAGTCAAATCTAATGACCACATAACAAATATTGAAAAAATCATTCCAGAATTAATGATTAGGCGTTCACATGTAAATTTTCCTACCACTGATTATAATGTCAGTGGCCCGAAGTTTTCTAAGCAAATACATTAGCTAGGGTGTGATGCATTCAAAATATGTGAAGTTCATAAATGAGTCACAAACAAGGTATGTTGAACAAGGAATTTGACATATGTAAACAATTAGAAAGTTTCTTAAATCCATACAAAGAGTTCCAAATTCAGATTTCAAAAGGAATATGCTCCTGATGTAATACATCTCCAAGGTATAAAGACATGAAGGATATTTCAAATGTAAAAAAATTCATTGTTAGAGAAGTATTTTTTATGGAATACATAGGTAACAAGGGAAATAATGCATATACCTTGCATTGTCTTAACCACAAATTGATCTTTAATCAAGCTCAAGTACCTTCTTTCTACATTTAAGATTGCAAAGAAAGAAAATATTTCATTCTCTCTATCAAAGGACTTGATGCTCTTTTCCCTCCAATGAAAATCAATGGAAACTATGGTGGTGTGGATATCATTAGTGAAATCAGCACTATACGAGTCCGAGCTTGAAACTACATACCTACCTACCTAATCATCCAGTTAATCTTAAGGAAACGCAAGTTAATCTCAAGGTAACTTAAATTTCTCTACATACCTACCTAATACTCCATCTGTCTCCAAAACACTCTGGACTTAATGGACAAGCAAGCTTTCCAAATGCCTGGAAATCTTCATATCAAAGTCACCAAAAACTCAAAACTCCTGCTCCACCCCACCCCCACAAGTATGTTCTCAAACTTTTGTGGTCAACTCCTTCTTACTCCCCTCTCATGGAAATTTGCCTTCATAGGGGGCAAAGTTGCCACAGGCAATGATTTTCATGTTGCCTGGCAATTTTTTATAAGTCAGGTTCCTTTTTATCAAGAAAAGAAGGAATGGTGTTTTGTTTAATCAAGCCCCGACTAACAAGTTTATATCCTAGGTTGACACCACTTTCATGTGTTAATCCTTGCTCCATATTATAGTGCAAGTGCAAAAGATAGAGTTGGATTTGATTCACCTGCACCAACTCCTATATCAATATGGAGGGGCACCATGCACCATGCACCATGAACAGAGAACCTCCTGCTACATCCCCAACTGCCTCTGCTAGATATCAACTGTCACAACAAAGTGAGAGAATTCCTAGGCAACAAACTAGCCAAGTCACAAGGGAGAGGAGAAAGAGTCACCACAATTGGACATAGAGCCCTACTGCATCGGAATTAAATGACAAGCTTTCAACCCTCTAGTTGGCATGGCTGTCTTTAATTTTATCATTGCTCCAGGCAGGTCTGTGGAAAGTGTCTCTGAGAAAGTGTTGGCCTCCTATTGTGACTATTAAGCAAAATATTTTCTAGTTTAAGTCTCATGAAACCAAGTAATCATCAGCTTTATTTAGTGTTGTTTTGTGCATGGTTATTCCTTTTGAAGAGAAACATTGCTAGGCGCTTTGGTAAGTGACTTTTTAATTGCTTATTCATTACTTTGCTTTGTTTTTATGTGTATAATGCAACCTTTAAGTTTCCATTTAATTACTTCGTCAACTAATGAGTCTTTGTTTCTTCCATGTAGTGGTATCGACGCTGAGAAGACATGTTGAACCAGTGATTTGGGGGATTCTGTCCACAGTGGAGATGTTTCTCTTGGATTCACATCACCTTCCAGATGCTTATGAAGATTATCCAGTGCTGTTCTGTCCATGTCATTTGCTCAAAGTAGCATTCTCGTTCTTGATCAGGAACCTGATTTCGGGCTCAATTTCTGAACAATCGGTTGGGAATTGTTCAAAACGGTTCGAAACCCACTTCACAAATGGCCCCATTTACCCCTAACCATAGGTATTTTTCCGAATTTATGAACGAATGTGGAGAAATACTTTCTGGAACAGACGTGGTTTTGCCAGATTTGGTGTTGGCCGTTTTCTGGGTAGTTGCACGAATTTCAGATATTTGGGATGGGCCTTGTCCATCCGTTCATGTATAAATAAAGCCTGAGAAGGAGATACACTGAGGAGAATACTGTAAAAACTCTATTTTGGTAATCGACCCAGCGTTTATCTTCTTTAAAACTCTGATTTAAGACTGGCAAGCGTTGAGGGCAGGGCCCACCTTCAACATCGATCCTTTGTACTTAAGTGTTGTTTGGATTTCTGTAAGTAGAGTGAAGTTTATATATTTTGGCACTATTTTATAATGGAATGGTAATGGTTTTGTTTACTTGTGCTTCAGAATGCGATTTATGTTGCAGAAGACAAATTAATATCACATGCATTCAGTCTAGCTGTAAAATCGATTTAGTGGCTAGTAAGAGTGCTTGGTATTTTAATAATTTCTGGTTTCAACGTGATATTGTTCATTGATAGTTACGATTTCTTGTTCAACGAATCTGTTCAGGGTTCTGGAATTTGCAAAACTGTGTGATGACTTTGATTTGGTTTGCTGTAAGATCGATTTAATGAAGGATTAGACATAGACTGGATTTCATATTCCTTTTATTGTTAGTGTGACATTAATCAGTACATAGCCCCAATATTTGTTGAGAATCCTTTTGATTATCAAATTTGAAAGACTGTAGGGTAATTTCAAATTGTATTGTGTGAATTTTAAAAAGATAACTTGTAGTAGCAGAGGGTTTACAGACTTTAACTTACGGAGTATTTAGGGCTTTTCAAACAACATTTTGAATTGGCTAGATAGGAGTTGGATTCATGCTTTTTTAGGTTGAATGGAATTAGGAAAATAGTCATAGTTTACAGCATTGTTTCTTAGGTTTGAGCACGAGTCTCACAGTCCATTAAACTAGGTTTTATTTATTAAGTTCTTTTCTTGGTAGAGTAGATCATAATTGTTGTAGATTAATATAGATTGTTAATTGCTTTGAAATATTGCTGTAGCTTAAGGCTATGGTAAGTTACATTGAATTTGACAGCATTATAGACTGTAGGATAGAGGTTGGTAAGTTGATTTCCTTTCATTAGGACAGATCTTAACATTGATCATTCAATACAGTAATAGTTCCATCAATTGCATTTTGTTCTTGTCTGTGAGTAGACTAAATTACTGTCACCATGAGCATTGAAACCACTTTGCCTGCGCATATGGTGTAGCAGCTTGAAGTATACGTACCCTGGTTGACAATTAATTGAAGGTAAATTAACTAGTGATAATTTTACCCAACATTTTGGCGCCGTTGACGGGGAGTTGCTCCAAGGTAAGCTGGTATTTTGCTCATTTTCTACGAATTTGTTGGCTGTGAAGTTTAGGTAGATAGGGGTAGATAGGTTTCTTTTACATTACACAACAAGGTGGAGGGGAAACGATAAGACGCAAAGACGAATTCACTATGGGATTCCCATGGTGTAACAGCCTGACGCATCCACTTTAGTGGGTTGCCCCAAATCCATGTTGTTTCCTTCTCGTAAGTGTGTTTGCTTTTTCACATGTTTGATTTATCTTACTGCAAAAGTGTGTTTACCTTTCCTACAAGGCGTGTTTACTTTCTTGCAATTTAATTTCATGCAAGTGTGTTTTTATTTTCACAAGTTTGGGTGTGTTTACTTTCCGCAATTTAATTCAAGAATGTTTTATTTTATGCCAGAGCAGCGTGTGTTTGATTGGTGTAAATATGTTTTTGCTGGTAGATAGTCTTGATTAGAATCATTTAAAACACATATAAACCAAATAAAAATAAAAAATTGGGTGATGTAAGAGCCCCAAACACTAATCCTTGTGCGAGACATGAACAAAACAACCGACAGAAATGGATGCATAAGTAACCATCAATTTGGGAAAACTTTCTCAAATCCTAGCTGTGGTTGGGAATTCTTCTTATCAGGTAGAACACATACTGACAGCAGTTAAGAGTTTATCTACCTCTCCTAACATAACAAATGAACCAAAGTCCCAAGAGCCACAAAAAGACATTCCTTTCCAAATTGCAGAGGAAATTGACAACTTGGGTGTTACATTCGATGGAAAGCAGCTGAAAATTGAGGAGGTATCAGCAAATCCTCTATGTACTTCCAAAATCAATAAATCAGAAGAAGGGGATATACATGATATAATGAAGGAAGGTGAGTACCGGGACTACTTTGAGAGTTGGTTCCAAGAGGAAACCAGACTACAACACCATTTCCTCCTTCAACACCTTTTGTTGCAGAAGCAAGTAAGTCAGTTGGTTCTCCTTATCCAGGTAATCATTGCAACAACTTTTTCATATGTGGATAAAGGTATATTTTTAATTTTACTTCGTACTTGGTTACATTGGAAGAATTCCTATACTTAAATAGAAATATTTTCTTTCTTCTTAGGTAGAATAGGAAAATATGTATATAAATAAAAAAGTTGCATGTTTAGTTTAGAAATTAATGCAACTTCGTGTTTTTCTTTCTTTTCAATAAAATGATAAGATCTTTAACCATAATTTATACCTTCTCTACAGTCCATACTTTCAGAAAATTTATTATAACAGCAGCCCATAGCAAGGAAAAACGCCAGAGGGTAATATGAAATTGTGACTGTTCTGTAAACATCAGACCAATTGGTGATGAACAAGCTTCATTTGTGATAAATGGACATGGGTTAAAGGAAATTGTTTTATTAGGTTTCTTTTTGAAGGATGCAGATATTCTTTTCAAGCTCAGGATGTTTTGAAAAATCAATAGGGAAGTCTTTTGTTATTATTCCTATTTCCAGTCATTGATTGTTCTTGCAAAGGACTGTGTTAATTTGGATTAAATTTCTGAGTTTCAATGGTGATTAGAATGTCTGTATCAAGTTAATACATGTGTGTTGTTAGTTTTTTTCAAACTTGTTCTCTTTATTCATATGAGTACTTATCCACTTGGAATTGCCTCCATAAGTGATTTAAGCTTCGAAAGTGGTTTTTACTTATGAACTTATGGGTTGCTAGGGCCATTTGACTTGGTTTCACACTAGATGGAGTGAGGAAATTGTTTTTAGTAATAGCTATGGGCATTGACTTATTTTTAAGTCAGGCACCATTTGGGAAAAAGGTCTCGAGGACTGAACAATCTGTTGGTTATTATCTATTGGTTTCTATAATGTCAAATACATATATATATATATATATATATATATATATATATATATATATATATATATACATTTTGTGCAACCACTTTATGACTTTCACTTCATACAGTTGCAAAGGTTAGTTGTTCATTTGGGCAAATATTTATAGGCATGTACAAAGAATACTCTTCCAATTTTGATACCATCCCACTCCTAGATGGTTTTCAGAGCTGCTCCCCCACTCATCTATGCATGAGCAAATCATAACCTTTATCTTTAAGATGAACTTGGGACAAGGGCCTCTGATAGAAAATGGGTGTAAGAGGTTAACCCGCCGGGATACTGAACAGGTCTGCTGGCAGCGGGTACCGACCTGTGGTATGAACAGGAAAACCCATCAGGGTATTGAACAGGCTTGTTGGCAATGGGGCATCTACCTGGGGAAGAAGCTTCTTAGATGTTACAGTTACCCCACTGAAGTACTGAATGGGCTCGCTGGCAGTGGGTTCTGACTCTAATATCTCCTTTAAAAGCCTCATCTATACTTTTCTATATGAACAATGTACTTATGTAAAGGTAAAAGTGAAGTCATATGTGTGGTTAAATAAAATTTAAGGAGGTTGTTTGTAAAAGTCAGTTGATAGCCAGTTGATAATAATCTCCAGCTGCTCTGAATTTTGGTTACCTGATTCTTGTGAAAAAAAGGGGTATGCCTGATATTTTCTGAGTCCTGAACATAGCTGATAATTTCAGTACTATTTTTCTTGCACTACTCAAACTGTCCTGTGTGAAGCTGAGTCAAAATGGACCAGTACCCCATTAGCTTCTGTTAGTATTCCTCTTGTCTTGTGGCACATATCCTAGTGGAAAAAGTTATGAATGAATGACGAGAATGAAGTCTGTGTTCATGATTGAGGTGTGGAATCTAGGAGTAAGGTTGATTGTTTGTGAATTGTAGTTACTTTTGTTTTTTTTTGTATTGTTAATAAAAATTGGTTTCATGACTCAGCTCTATTTCTGTGTGACAGGTGAAGAAACACTCCTGAAATGAGGAGCCTGCTGGATAAAACAAAGATTTCAGGCAGTTTTAATTGAAGCAACAACCACTAAGTAATGGTAACTATGCAAGGAGCCTGCTGATAAAACAAAATTTTCAGGCTGTTATTTAATTTTTCAGGCAGTTATTTGATTTTTTCTAGGAAGTTTTAATTGTCTTTTCAACTCACAAAAGTTGGAAAGACAGTTATTTTCCCTTGCTGATAATATTACTGTTATGCTGGTAATTATTTTTCACTCTCGTCTGCTTGAAAATACCTTTGTATATTAGACTGGCCAAAGTGCCGTGTGGGGTGCCAGAAGAAAAATTGGAAAATTGGCATGTTACATGGTAAAGGTAATGAACGTTGATAAAGGTAATGAAGGTTTCATGATTGGCTAAGTCTTAATTGTTATTAAGGATTATGATTATAATTAAATGCTTTTGCCATTAATACAAAGTTCGATGAGCTATGGATTATCATAATAACCTTGGCATTTATTTAATTAATACATCAATGTTTATTTGTAAATCATTTATGGTGTTAACCTTTGGCAATATTTCATTCTTTATTATCAATTTGCAATCTTTAATAAAATTTATAACATTGATCTAATTCATAAATGCCAAGAAGTTACGGTGAATTAAACGTGTGATAATATGGGCATAATTCATTGCAACGTGGGCAGTATGTGCCACTGCTTGCAATGATTTCCTTCACAACGTCTGCACTATCATTACCACCCTTTACCATAATTATTTCGGGTTGTTTCTAGTTTTCCCCATCGCCAGCAAGAGAAAGATTGATGCAGTTCTCCATTGTCTTCGAATTGACTGTTTGATCTCTGTTAGTTTGTTGTCATTCCTTTTCCTGTTTTCCACGATGCTTATTTTAGCTGAGTTAAAGAAAAAGGACTGGGTATGGGAGCAATTTGTATATGAGCTGTCCAATTCTCATCTTAAATCATCCCTGAGGAATGAACCATGTGAGCCTTGTATTCTTGATCTTGTTGATAAAGCATCCTCTGTAAATATTTCTGAACATCTAGTCAGTCATCCTCAGGAACCAACTATTAAGAGTTGTAAGAAAGTTGGCCAATATTATACTAAGAAGTCTCCAGTATCTAGGGGGCAGCATGTAAGCTCTCAGTCTGGGGGAGAAAAGGGTCATGAAAATTTGTTTGCTTCACCCAATCGAAGATTTACCCGCAGCATGGCTGTTAAAGAGGGAAAAAGAGGAATCCAAAGGTAAAGAGCCTGTACATGTTGAATTGTCCTCATCCATTGCTTTTTCTGCCCAAGATAACTCTGATTCCTATGGTTCCCATCATCATTCTTCAATGCCAAGTCCTGTTAGTGAACCTTTGTTGCCAACATCACCTTCAAAATCTAGTTTAAAATCTGCTAAAGCATCACCTTCCAAATCAGGTCCAAAGTCTGCTAAATCTCATAGGTCGGATGCTTCAGTTTAGGGAATTAATTACTTCAGGTAGAGAAATTTTAAGTTGGAAAAGAAATTACAGGAGTATGTTAGGCACTTCATCCTCAGTTTCTAGAGTTTGAGCCAAGGCTTGATCATCTATTATGAGTTTCAAATTTTGTTTGTCTGAAACTTTGTTGCATAGGGTCATGCAAGATCTTCAGTCTAGGGGAGATGTTGGCCTCCTATTTTGACTGTTCAGCACAATATTTTCTAGTTTAAGTCTCATGAAACAAAGTAATCATCAGCTTTATTTAGTGTTGTTTTGTGCATGGTTATGCCTTTTGAAGAGAAACATTGCGAGGTGCATTGGTAAGTGACTTTTTAATTGCTTATTCATTACTTTGCTTTGTTTTTATGTGTATAATGCAACCTTTAAGTTTCCATTTAATTACTTGGTCAACTAATGAGTCTTTGTTTCTTCCATGTAGTGGTATCGGCGCTCAGAAGATATGTTGAACTAGCGATTTGGGGGATTCTTTCCACAGTGGATATCTTTCTCTTGGATTCGCATCACCTTCCAGATGCTTATGAAGATTATCCAGTGCTGTTCTATCCATGTCATTTGCTCAAAGTAGCATTCCCGTTCTTGATCAGGAACCTGATTTCGGGCTTAATTTCTGAACAATTGGTTGGGAATTGTTCAAAACGGTTCGAAACCTACTTCACAAATGGCCCCAGTTACACCTAACCACAAACAGTTTTCCAACTTTCTGAATGAATGTGGAGAAATCCTTTCCGTAACAGACGTGGTTTTGCCAGATTTGGTGTTGGCCGTTTTCTGGGTAGTTACACGAATTTCAGATATTTGGGATGGGTCTTGTCCATCTATTCATGTATAAATAAATCCTGAGAAGGAGATACACTGAGGAGAAGACTGTAAAAACTCTATTTTCATTAATCGACCCAGCGTTTATCTTCGTTAAAACTCTGATTTAAGAATGGCAGGCGTTGAGGGCAGGGCCCACCTTCAACACCAATCCTTTGTACTTAAGTGTTGTTTGGATTTCTGTAAGTAGAGCAAAGTTCATATATTTTGGCACTGTTTTATAATGGAATGGTAATGGTTTTGTTTACTTGTGCTTCAGAATGAGATTTATGTTGCAGAAGACAAATTAATAACACATGCATTCAGTCTAGCTGTAAAATCGATTCAGTAGCTAGTAAGAGTGGCTTGGTATTTTAATACTTTTTGGTTTCAGCATGATATTATTCATTGATAGTTACGATTTCTTGTTCAAAGACTTTGTTCAGGGTTCTGGAGTTTGCAAAACTATGTGATGACTTTGATTTGGTTTGCTGTAAGATCGATTTAATGAAGGATTAGACATAGACTGGATTTCATATTCCTTTTATTTCCAGTGTGACATTAATCAGTACATAGCCCCAATATTTGTTGAGAATCCTTTTGATTATCGAGTTTGCAAGACTGTAGGGTAATTTCAAATTGTATTGTGTGAATTTTAAAAAGAGAACTTGCAGTAGCAGAGGGTTTACAGACTTTAACTTACAGATTATTTAGGGCTTTTCAAACAACATTTTGAATTGGCTAGATAGGAGTTGGATTCATGATTTTTGAGCTTGAATGGAATTAGGAAAATAGTCATAGTTTACAACATTTTTTCTTAGGTTTGAGCACCAGTCTCACAATCCATTAAACTAGGTTTTATTTATTAAGTTCTTTTCTTGGCAGAGTAGATCATAATTGCTGTAGATTAATATAGATTGTTAATTGCTTTGAAATATTGCTGTAGCTTATGGCTGTGGTAAGTTACATTGAATTTGACAGCATTATAGACTATAGGATAGAGGTTGGTAAGTTGATTTCCTTTCATTAGGACAGATCTTAACATTGATCATTCAATACAGTAATAGTTCCATCAATTGCATTTTGTTTCTTATCTGTGAGTAGACTAAATTACTATCAACATGAGCATTGAAACCACTTTGCCCGCACATATGGTGTAGCAGCTCGAAGTATATGTACCTTGGTTGACAATTAATTGAAGGTAAATTAACTAGTGATAATTTTACCCAACAGAAAGATCCCAGTTTCAAGAGAGGGCACATTTTGGATAGAGCAGACATCTAACAAGAGTTGTCTACCGATGAAACCCATCTGGAGGGTTTGAAGTTTGTCTTGGGTTTTCTGGTTTCTGCACTGGGTTCGTATGGTGCTAACAGGCATGTTTTTGAAAAATTAACAGAGAATCCTTGGTCAAACACTAGTTCTAACAATGATTCTACTAGCTGTAAGTTGAAGCCTAGTGTTCCTAGAAAGAACTCGGAGGCTTTGGTTTAGCACAGAAAAGTGAACAACAAGATCGACCATTACCAGCAACTGAGTTCTCAACAAATCTCCTATTATCTGGTGATATGCTAATTAGGCAAGCTTTACAAACCTCAAGTGAAAGCAGCACCTGTTCTGCATTGACATCTAGCTAGATCATCTAATTAAATTTCTTGACACTACCTTTTTCAACAACATTATCTGGAAATTTTCCGATGCAATTCATCAAACTTTAATTGAACGATTTTCAAAGAGATTTCCAAATAAAAGCCTAACAATAAAAAAATTCAAATCTACTATACATGTTAGACAATCAAATAAAAAACCATTAGAACCTTCCATATCCATGTGTCTTTGATGTTTCCAAAAAGCACGAAATAACTAGGGACTTTAAAGCATTTGAGGAATTGAAATATTTTGCTAATTCAAGGGTGCTATTTCATAGCTGCTTGCATATTGTTGTTCAAAATACATTCCTTGAATGTTTTCCATAAGAAACAATCATTTTCATCGAGGCGTTTTTTGACTACTCGTCCAATCTCGAGGTCTAAAAACTTCTCTAGGTGACATAGAATGAAATTCAGCTTCTGTCAACTTTTATTTTCAATCTTAAACTAGGTGGGCTTTCGATTCACAACCCTTTTAATTTTTTGAAAGGTGCATAAAGAAGGCAATAATCCACCATTGAGTTGAGTTATTTCAGGAGCACATTCCTTCCTAGGTTGCTACTGTTTACAGCTATATGATTTCAATGTTCACCATGGTTATGAATCCTATATATACCTTGAACGCAATATTTTCCAAGTAACAAACCATTGGCACTAATGATAGTGTATGGAAGACTGTTGATGTCCTTAGGTGGATACGAACCCATATGAGCACATATACAAACGACCTGAATATCCTAATTATTGAGCTATTTTGCTGAGGCAAGCTGAAAATTTATTATGAAGGAAGTCAATAGAATTTGCTATAAAATACTTTAAGAGAAGGAAAATGATTGGAACATAAAATTGGTGACAGAAAATAGAAAAAATAATGTATTATTTGTCATTTTAAGTTCAAATACAGGGTATCCATTTTATTTTATATTTTTTTGAAAATGAAATAGCTTGGAGCATATATTTGTCACTCAATATGTTATTAATAGCATCGACAGCAACAATCAAGCTCTCTACCGGTATTAACACTTATCATGCCCTTGGACATAGCTCATTTAATAGATCCCAATTCAATCCATAGCCCAGTAAATCATCATGCTGAGAATGCTTCCATCCACTTCCAAGGGGTCTCTGAAGCTCTTGACAAACCATCATTATCACTAATGTTGCATATTTACCATATGTTCATCAAATATTGTCATCAGTTCAAACCCACCATCATGATTTATAGTCGTGTATCTCAGGTAACAATGTCATTTCACCAGGTATATCATATACGGTATGAAGTTATGCCGCAGATATCTTAGGGTATATGTTTTACTGTATGTGTTCCAAAAGTTTAGGTTGTCAATCACTCTTTACATTCTTCTTGCAACTGGACAGTGCATGGTGGGAGAATAAAGTGGTTGTTGCCTCACATGAATAAATTAGAGCTTTTCATTTCCAGGATACCATGTCAATGGGTACTTGTGTTTTTCATCTCACATGTCCACACTGACAACTGCCCTTATGAACAACAAGACCATCCACCACCAGTGGAAGTAACCAAGGGCTAGCCCAACAAATTTCCTATTATGTGGTTATATGCTAATTATTCAAGATTTATAAACATCTAATGCAAACAACAACATTATCCAGCAACAAAAAAGTGGACAAGAAACCCTTGAAAAACAGTTGGAAGGTCAGTAGTCTGAAAGGTCTTCCTAAAAGGCTACACTTTTATTGAAAAATATCCAGCATGGTTAATTGGAAATGGGCAGAGCAAGCAAGGATAAAATTAGATCTATGGGTAAAATGAATGAATGTCCCAAAGCTCTCAAGAAACCTTATAGACTACACCCCCTCCAAAAACATTCACTTCTTTGCAGTGTATATGATAGGGCAAGCAATGGTTGGTGGACACTTCAGGATGGAAAAGGATGGATCAGATTGGACTACACATTGAAATGGCAAGAGAATGGGATTTGTATGTTAGATCTTTAAGGGAAGACCAGGTTAAGGATAGGATCAGATCCATAGGTAAAAGGAATGGATGTCCCAAAGCTCTCAAGAAACCTGAACAAAGTTTAGTGGAATTGTGAGCAAACAAAACACAGGGAACTTGAACAAACTTTTTCTGAGCTCCTCGTTGCATGGTCTCCCATCACATGTTCATCCAGGGAGTGCAGCTTTGGTCTCTTCTACCCTCTCTGTGGAGGGAATTTTGTATACAATTGAGCAATTTTTCAGAGGCACCTGTCTTGTCCTATCTTAGTGTTGCAATTTTCTATAATAGATATAATATAGCATGGGCCCCTATACTTGAAACAAAGGGAATAAAAAACATGGTATGGTCTAAAAAGGATAGAGAAAGTGGGTATGTATAGTTGGTCTCTGAGTTGAGGCCCATTTCTATTGTGGGAAATTACATCCTCTAGAAGTTTTTACATATCCCATTAAAGGCTAATTAAGGGCAATATACAAATGCAAATAATTATGTGGTTTAGTTTTTTCATATTCAAATTTTTGTTTTGTATATAAAAGCTAAATAACGAAGTTTCCAAGTCTATTTTAGAATCTGGTTCTTGGACAACAATAGCTAGAAAATCAGTTGTTGGGAAATAATAGCCTGAAAATCATCACGATCATGAAAATCAATGCGTGCATCGTGCCCACCTGATATTTTACCCTTATTTTAGTTTTGTTGACATGATAATGTACTCATGAATAAATGATAAAACGTATGGATGTATGCTCATCTTATTTGGAGATCCAATTCTTTTATTCATACATTAATGGCTACTCTTTATTCTGAAGCAAATTATTTCCATGGTTACCAAATTCTTTTATAAAAATCTTCCTCCTCCATACTTATTCTTCTTCCCTAAACAATAAACCATCATCTCTTTATCTATTTTAACACATTTGTATAATATTTACTCTCCTCTATTTCCAACATAGTTGATTACCTCATATAAGGCATGGTGGATATAGGGGGCTGAGGTGACATTTGTGATTAGGTTGAAGGGTGGAACCAAATTGACATTCAGGGTTCAATTTCTAAAATGTGCATACATTAGATTGGATTTAAAGTAGGAGAAGGTGATTTTCATAGATCATAAAAGAGTAAAATATGATGCTAAGAAACCTGAGAATGAGATCCATAGGGAAAAAACTATAAATAGCACATATTGCAAAGAAGAAACATAATTATAAAGTATATGAGAGGTACCTCTGAGTAATGTGTCTTCCCTGTGGCCATGCCCCCTTTCTCATGGTGCAAAATTCTTTAGAATCCAATGATTCCAAACCAAATTGGAACATGCTCTGGTAATAAAAAAATTGCACGGTGAATACCACAATCCATATCCTCATCAAACTTGATGTGTCATTGTTCCATTGATTTGTGTTTTATAAAACCAATGCTTCTGATGGGAAAAAAAGTTCAATGATTCATTGATTAGAGAATGAGATATTACCTCCAAGCATTTAGTGGAAATTTCAGAAATGATTTCTTTCATAATCTAGCAGGTCATTCCTCCCCCAGAATCTTGGATTGACTCATAAGAAAAAAACAAATTCCCAAATATGAGGCTTTGATTTTCATACGAAGATTTAATGGAAAAATGCACAACATTAAAACCCGAAATAGGCTCTCTCTAATATAATCCCAATCAATTATCCCAATAGAAAATGGTGTGGGTTTAGCATGAGGCATTGTGTGACAGCCTTAACCTTCTATATGTTTCCATCCCCATCTCAAACCCTGGCTCTAACCTTATAGATCGTGCTCCTGCATTCACCTCAAACCCTGCCCCAAACCTTGAAATAGTATGTTCTCCATCCTTTGCCTTAAACCGCGTTCCAAACCTTACAACCCGTGATCTTTCCTTCACTTCAAACCTTGGATCAAGCCCTAAAATACTATGTTGATCCTGCATCAAAACATGGCATTGCTGAGAAATATGGTTTAGAAACAGAGGAAAAACCTTGCAATAGTATGTTCTCTTGCCTTCACCTCAAACCCTGTTGAACCTTACAGCTCATGCTCCTACCTTCACCTTGAACCTTGGCTTAGTCCCTGAAATACTATGTTGCTCCTGCAGTGAAAAACAGAATCATAGAGGTGTGTTTTGGAAATAGAGGAAAACCTCTGCAATAGTATGTGCTTCCCTATGTGTCTCCTTATTTTACCACATCTCCTTATATTATAAATCATAAAATACATGGAACTCCCCGCTAAAATCCTTATATTATAAATCATAAAAGACACGGAACTCCTCGCTAAAATGGGTTTCAGGTTGTTATAGGAAATGAACCGAAATATCCGTCACTTAACCGATACAATATTATTGTGGATTGCAAACTTTAGTCTAGATTTATTTCTTTCATCTTCTCAATTCCACAAATGCACCGTCGCTTAACCGACGGTTATGAGAATATCCATCGTTTAACCGACGAGTATGAGACTAGTTGTCGCTTAAGCGATGGTTGTGGCCACATTTACAAAAAAAAATGTATCCTTGTGATTTTTGGTAAGTTTAAAAAGAGAAATCCATGCGCCACCGGATTTTTCCATCGGATTTTGGATCGAAATGTAGTAGTGTGTGATTCACATCACAATTTCGTAGCTAT
Source organism: Pseudotsuga menziesii (assembly GCA_001517045.1). NCBI lineage: Eukaryota > Viridiplantae > Streptophyta > Pinopsida > Pinales > Pinaceae > Pseudotsuga > Pseudotsuga menziesii. Next base: position 189,644 of record LPNX011041289.1, on the reverse strand, counting down.
TCAGGGAATTGGGTGTGAAGTAAATTGCCTTATATTTTGTACTCTTTGGAAAGGAGTATGCAAAGATATATTCAACCATTTTAGATTATGTTTGCGGATCAAAGTTTGAAATAAAAAAGAATCATTCGGATAATGCTCCTACTTCATCAATTGATGAGATACAAGGAGTCTCTCTTTCTCCTTCTTGCAGGTTATACACTCCAACACATGATCATGGAGTTCATGATTTCTTCAGCAAGTCCTTCATCCAGAAGCAGTTCAGTCAGCTCATTAAAGTGAATATTAAGATATGTTGAAGACATATTTCAAATTTTGTGCCTTGTCCTATCTTGAGGGAGGATTTTCCCCATGTGGTTTTGCGTCTTTCCTCACTTTTTTGGACATAATAATTGTTAAAGGGTGACCATAGCCTTGTTGGTTGGCCCTATATGCATCTATATTTTTTGTCATATCATCATAAATTCAGACTTATAGGGGGGTGTTGGAATATATTAAACCCACTCATAAGATAAAATAATTAATCATTATTTGATTAATATTCACCCACTAGCTTAATTAGTTGGCATCCACTTGCACATTAAATTCAATACATGCCATCTATATCCTAGGAATGATTTATTCCTAATTTTGGGTTGATATTGACCACCTTTTGACCATCCAGAATTAGTATACAAGAATTTACAGTAGATCCTGCTTTATTCTGCTTTTTCTGCTTTTCCTGCTTTTCTATGGATAAGATAAAAGCTAGTCAACTAGGAAATTGGTAGCTTTTGTTTCCAACCCATCTGCCATTAGTTTTCTCCATTTTCTAGGATTAGAATGTTTTTTCCATCTCCTTGACAACTCACTCATGCTTTTTCCAACTCGTGATGTCCTTGATTGATTTGGGAAGTGCTTTAGCCACCTATGGGGGTTTGATATATTTTGGTAAGTCATCCTTTTTGAGATTTATGAGTTGTTTCCATACAATTCAATTTTTCTATGAGGGATGTGATATTTATGTACACTATTATTCATAATTATTCAATGGAAGGAGACACACTAATATTCATCTCTTCATTCATGTGATTCTGTGTCTTTTCTTCTCTCTATTTTTTCTGTGTATGCTTGTGAGAATTCTTAGTAGCAAGATCTATTTCTTGTGCTTCTTATTAGCATAATTTCTCATAGAATTTATCTATTATTTATACAAAATATGGATAGGATATCCAAAGTAGTAAGGAAAAAGCATATCAGGACCACCTTCTCCCCTCCGAACTCATTGAAAAATTTACTAGAGAAAATGAAAGATTCGATGGATCCAAACCTAAGAAAGGGGGTCTAATCAATTCTCTGTTCTTGTGGAAAAATATACATTGGAGAGACCATTCTCTCCATAAACATAAGATTAAAAGAACATTGTTCGTACATATTGCACACCAGAATAAAAACATCGGCCAGGGCTGAACACTCTGTTAAGATAAACCATTATATTTACATTGAAAATTCCAGGTTCATAGCCACCTAAGAGCATTACAATAATAGACGCATCCGAGAAGCAGTGGAAATTGAGAAGCTCCCAGATAATTTTAATAGAGATGATATTCTAGTTCTCAGTGACCTTTGCAAACCTCTCATCCGAAAATTAACAAATAATGAGTTTTGAATATTGAACTCCCTCTTGATTCAACATCTAACGGTCATTACTCCTTTATGAAGGATGGTGCCTCCCATATCTTCTCATATTCCGATGATGGAATTAGCATAGAAGTCCTAAACATAGGTAGAGTACAAAAAAATCACACAGGTTTCCATATCAATTTGACTCAAGAAAATTGTTTTTATTACAAAATGTTTTATTCTTGACTTTCTGTCAAAATTTATAAAAATAATAAAATAATAAATAAACTATTTTTGGAGCATAATTTATAATAATTATTAATTCATGGAATATTAAAACACTTATTCCCATATAATATTTCAAAAGGACTCATACATGCAGAAACTTCAAAATTATTATTATATGCAAATTCTACTAGGTGTAGATAATCTTCCCACTTACCCAGTTTGTCCATGACATGCATCCTTAGCATGTTCTGTAAGACTTTATTCACTCTTTCAGTTTTCCCATCCATTTGTGGATGATATGCAGTACTGAAATTTAACTGTTTTCTCAAACCTTTAAATAAGACTTTCGAGAAGTTACCTATAAACTTTGTGTCTCTATCTGAGACTATTACTTTCAGTACACTGTGTAGCCTGAATATTTATTTCATGAAAATATTTGCATTTTTAACAACTTTATTGGTAGATTTAACATGAATAAAATGAACAGCTTTACTTAATTTTTCCACTACAACCATGAGTGAATCATGCTATTGGAAATTGTTTGGAAGACCTATTATAAAATCCATATTAATGGTTTCTCAACTCCATTCCAAAATGGGAAGTGGTTGCAAGAAACATGCGGGATGTTGATGTTCTTCTTTAACTTGTTGAAATTCAAGAAAATGAGCTAGGTATTATTCCACTTCTTTCTTCATATTTGGAAAAATGAATTCCTTCCTATGTAGGAATATATTAAACCCACTCACAACTTAGGATAAAATAATTAATCATTATTTGATTAATTATTCACCCACTAGCTTAATTAGTTGGCATCCACTTGCACCTTAAAGTCAATGCATGCCATCCATATCCTAGGAATGATTTATTTCTGATTCTGGGTTCATCTAGAATTAGTATACAGGACCTTATAGCATATTCTGCTTTTTTCTACTTTTTATGCTTTTTCCTGCTTTTCTATGGATAAGATAAAAGCTAGTCAACTAGGAAAATGGGAGCTTTTGTTTCCAACCCATCCTCCATTAGTTTTTCTCCATTTTCTAGGATTAGCATGTTATTTCCATCTCCTTTACAACTCACTCATGCTTTTTCCAACTCGTGAGATCCTTGATAGATTTAGCAAGTGCTTTATCCACCTATGGGGGTTTGCTATATTTTGGTAAGTCAGCCTTTTTGAGCTTTATGATTTGTTTCCATACAATTCGACTTTCTTATGAGGGAATATATATTTATGTACACTATTATTCATAATTATTCAATGGAAGGATACACACCAATATTCATCTCTTCATTCATGTGATTCGGTCTCTTTTCTTCTCTCTATTTTTCCTGTGTATGCTTGTGAGAATTCTTAGTAGCAAGATATATTTCCTGTGCTTCTTTTTAGAATCATTGCACATAGCATTGATCTATTATTTCTACATGGTATCATAGCTACAAGTCTGATCAAGTTCTACAGAGTCGAGGAGCGCTTCCAGTCTCCTATCCCTCTTTGAAGAAGAGCTTGTCTAGCTTACAATATTTTCTCCTAGTTTGTTTTGTAGGTTGCAAAGAGTATCTCTTAGAGCATATCAACAACTTCAATATGGATTCAAAATTTCCTCTATTATCTCCTTTCAACTATGCTGATTGGAATCCAAAGATGAGTGCATACTTGAAGAGGCAATGTCTCTTTGATGTCTCCATTGGTGCATTGAGTGAACCTGAGTCTTATGAAGAGAAGATTGATTGGATAAATAATTGTGATAGAGCTTATGGAATTATGTGTTTGGTAATGTCTCCAAATATATATCATCTCATAGATTCTACTGAATTTCCATTTGAGCTTTGGAAAATTTTGGACAAAGCTTTTGGTTTGCAGGAAATTAAAGATGAATCATGGAGCGAACCTAGCATCTCCTCTTGTTCTCTCTCTCAAGATTTCTTGGCCTCTACATTCTCTGATGAAGTTGATCATGATGAATAATTTTCTCATACAGTTCATGTTGCTGCTTCCCTCTTTCATTCGAATGCTTCCTCTTTCAATGAAGAAGCAAATATTGAAGAGCCATCTTTTTCTGTGTCTCTTGAAGGTGATTTTTCTTCTTGTGATACTATTGATGAAAAAAAAGTAAAATATGGAGCTGCTGCTGATATTGATTATGATCCTATAACCCATTCATTGTTCTCTCAATCTCCTATATTATATTCTGAGATCTATGTGCCAGATTCTTCACACCTCTTTCATGCCTCTCTCATTGATGGTGCACAACCCAGTGCCTTCCAGGATGATTTCTTAGCCACATCAAGCCTTATTTGTGTCATAACACTTACCTTACTTGATCTCATGTGCTTCAGAATATCCTCCTTTTTCTTGGCATCAATACTCAGAGCCTTCTTGAAGATTGTGAACATCTCATTCTTTCCTCCTTTCATATAGAGGATTCATTACCAGTGTATTTCCATGAGTCTATTGATATGCTTATATGTGATCCTTTGGATTCTGATTTAGAAGCATATTTGCAGGTTGATACACATATAATACCACCATCCATACCATCTACCATACCTCTGAATAATCCAAAGACTATACAAATCTCAAGCTCACTAGTTGATTCCTCATTGGTCTCTTATGCAGTGATATTTATCTTACATGATTTGAAGTCTTTCTTAACTCTCAGTGGCTGGTTATCCATGACCTTAGTAATATATGGAATGATATTGCACATGTTTGGATCTGTTCTAAACACTTATGGCTTAGATATTATGCCCATCCATCATTTAGATTTTTACACCTATCAGTTTTCCCCAGTTGTTCATAATTTTCCTAGTCTAGCCGTATCTCCTCATGGAGCCACTAAAGCCTTTGTCTTTGCTGTTCCATATTCTAATATTTCTGATATATCAAAGTTTTATCAGCCTCATATCAGATATATATAGGTTCTACATCAGATTGGAAGATTGACATGTGATTCACATCACAATTTTGCAGCTATTCAGGGAATTGGGTGTGAAATAAATTGCCTTATTTTTTGTACTCTTTGGAAAGGAGTATGCACAGATCTCTTTTCCATTTCAGATTATGTTTACAGATCAGATTTTGACAGTAGAAAGAAGCATTCAGATAATTCTCCTACTTCATTAGTTGATGAGATACAAGGAGTCTCTCCTCTTCCTTCTTGCAGGTTCTACACTCCAGCGCATGATCATGGAGTTCATGATTTCTTCAGCAAGTCCTTCATCCAGAAGCAGTTCAGTCAGCTCATTAAAGTGAAGATGAAGATATGTTGAAGACATATTTCAAATTTTGTTCCTTGTCCTATCTTGAGGGAGGATTTCCCCCATGTGGTTTTGCCTCTTTCCTCACTTTTCTGGACATAATAATTGTAAAGGGTGACCATAGCCTTGTTGATGGGACCTATATCCATCCATATGCATCCATATTTTTTGTCATACCATCATAAAGTCAGACTTATAGGGGGGTGTAGGAATATATTAAACCCACTCACAACTTAGGATAAAATAATTAATCATTATTTGATTAATTATTCACCCACTAGCTTAATTAGTTGGCACCACTTGCACCTTAAAGTCAATGCATGCCATCCATATCCTAGGAATGATTTATTTCTGATTCTGGGTTCATCTAGAATTAGTATACAGGACCTTATAGCAGATTCTGCTTTTTTCTGCTTTTTCTGTTTTTTTATGCTTTTTTATGCTTTTCTATGGATAAGATAAAAGCTAGTCAACTAGGAAACTGGGAGCTTTTGTTTCCAACCCATCCTCCATTAGTTTTTCTCCATTTTCTAGGATTAGCATGCTATTTCCATCTCCTTGACAACTCACTCATTCTTTTTCCAACTCGTGAGGTCCTTGATAGATTTAGCAAGTGATTTATCCACCTATGGGGGTTTGCTATATTTTGGTAAGTCAACCTTTTTGAGCTTTATGATTTGTTTCCATACAATTCGACTTTCCTATGAGGGAATATCTATTTATGTACACTATTATTCATAATTATTCAATGGAAGGATACACACCAATATTCATCTCTTCATTCATGTTTTTCAGTCTCTTTTCTTCTCTCTATTTTTCCTATGTATGCTTGTGAGAATTCTTAGTAGCAAGATCTATTTCCTGTGCTTCTTTTTTAGCATCATTGCACATAGCATTGATCTATTATTTCTACATCCTAATCATAGTGATAATCTTCTAGTATCCAGGATCCCCTAAATACGGTCTTTTATGTAGCTCATCCATGACGTAAGTTTAATGTCTATTATGTTCGGTATGTATAGTATGTTTTTATGCAAGAATAGTCCTTTTTGGTTTAGGATGAAATATGTTTTTACTTGATATTGTTCATTTTTAGCAGTCTTTTCTTTTAAAATATGATATTCTCTATCGTAATTTTCAGCACTTAGAATATGATTTTTCAGGTAAGATTCATAGTTGCTTCTTGGAAACAGTAACTTTGCATGATGACTTAGAGCGTCTACCAATTTATTTTCTTTTCCGTTTATATGTTCCATTTCAAAATCATGTTCACTTAAAAAGGACAGCCATGTGGTCTGTATTGCATTCAAATTATTTTGGTCAAATAAGTATTTAAGACTTATGTTATCTAACATAAGTATAAATTTTCTTCGAATTAGGTAATGTCACCACATTTTAAGGCGTGGATTATGGGAGAAAGTTCTAAATCATGTGTTGCATATTTTTTGTCATGTTCTTTTAATTTCCTTGATTCATATGCTATAATGTCCCTAAAATTTGAATTTTTTTTATTAGGCTAGTTAGTTACTACTTGTACTGGACATTAACTTAACTTCTACGGAATGTGTCTAACTTTGTCTATGAAATTGAAATGTCATAAGTTGCTTATACCCTTTATAGATGTTTTCTCAGTGTGGTTTTCAATGTGATCCTATACAACGTGTTTATGTTACTTGGTCTGATTTAGATGACTATATTTTTTATGGGTTACTTAGTATCATGCATGTGCGTGTGTGTGTTCTGTGTATATCTTACTTACTAGTTATAAGTTTTGTTTATTTATATATGAAAATTCCTGACTTAACTTGTAATTTTCAAGGGGTCGAGTGGCAGGACTTGTATCCCTTATAGGGTGACTTGGAGAGGTAACTAGTTTTACTTGACGTTACAGGGTTTACTTAGTTCATAATGAACTAATGCAACGCTTCTTCATCTTGTGCAGGTTCATTAGGTGACTAAAAAATTGTTACAACATCTAAACATTGACATGTTACCTATACTGAACTACTTCATTGCATTTGAAGAAAAAAGGACCAAAGTCCTATCCTGGCATTTCTTAATGCTACTATTAGTGTTATTGTTTATGAATGCCTTGGTTTATTTACACCTACATATAACTAGTTAACATTATTATTTTGGTTGTAAGAATTCATACTTTATTCCTATGCCTAATATTTTAAAATATATGCTTGGAATGTTTTTATGCTGAAAGGGTTTAAAGTATTAAGTCCTCAGACTCACCATATGGATTTTAAAGTTTATAGGTCATAAGGTATGGATATGGATCCATTGATGTAATATTTCATATGCCATGAATCTTGTCTTAGAAAGGCCAATGAATATAATGATGGGGGTATCAATGTAAAAGGTATTGTCAACACCAAGTCATGTTTGGGTTTTGGAACTATAGGCATGGGGAGATATTTTGACATTGGTGGTGGACATGGTGGTGGATTAAATGCTCCTTGGGATGGGGTAAACTCAATCCCTAAGCTTGGTCTGTCGTGGTTTCATGATTCATTTGGCTCTATGGTGGTTATGCTCTATTCGGCTCTATGGTTTTTATCCTTGTGTGAGGTTTGGTTCGCATCTGTGCCTTGAGAATGTATACTCTTCACTTGGGTTTGCATCATTGCTTACTTGTTGTTTCAGCTAGAGGATTGGTATACTTCTAACACGCTATGGTTCTTTGTTTGTAGGTGACAAAGCTCCCTATGTGCGTCTGTTGGTGACTACAATACTATCAATGAGATACCCTTCACGGGTAAGCCCTGTACCAACAAGTTTGAACTTGTACCTCTGCATGTCGTTGATGTTAACAGAGCCTTGATCTTGGTGATTGTAATGATGATTGAATGAATGTTTAAGGGTTTCGAATATCTATTTAGTTTCATTTCTATTTAAATCATCCACATATGTGTATGATTTATTGGGGTTTAAGATGTTTGAGTTTGGCACCTTTGGGCCATGAATGTCACAAATCTACTCTTTAATTAAAATCTTGTTTTTCAATTTAAAAGAGTTGATTTAGATTATAGCCGTGCCATTGCTGGAAATAGAACTTTTTCCCATTCGCGACTATGTAATGTAATGGTGAATACGATTTATTTGGTATAACTGTGATTTAACTTTGGGGATCGTCGTGAGCCTTGGTTTAACATCATGATGTGGATGTCATAGTTGTGATAGTGTAGACAATGGTTATTTTTATGTTAATGGATTCTCCTTTGCTTCTCAACTGTGAGCATCAAATATGATTACAACATTTATATTTTATTTGTATTACTATGTGGAAATGTTGACAAGGAAACGATTTCATTTCATGGTTAATCCTTCTTTTAATTCAATTTTAATTAGCGTAGATTATGTAAAATACTTGCAAGTTATTTACACTATTGATAAATGTTGCAAAAGAACCCTACAGGATTCGATGCTTGTCGTGGTTTTGATGTAACCTGGGTTTTTAAGCCATGAGCCCACAACATTCAATCCTAGTCTACATGGGTTTAAATTAATGCGTGTGTGGATATTTTTTTTTTGGCATGAATGTCGGCAAGATTTGATCCTATAACCTCTTAATGGATATGATATGTGATAATGTGTTTGCTCATTTGAGTTTATGTTTGATTCTTTATGTTAATGGTATATAATATGGTTATGATGTATGATGAAATCGTGCCTACAGACCTTAGAGGTCTTGATAGCTTGGAATTCGATATTAAAGTTATAAACTGGAAATGGTTCATTCATAGTTTGTTTAGTAGGTTTTTACAGGTAGTTTAAATATATTTTATTTTGTGTTTATATATATATATATATATATCTTTAAGTTTCTGCAGTTATCTTTAACTTATAATTCTATGCACAGATTTTAGGCTAAGGCTATTGATAATAGTATGGTTTATTGTAAATAATACAAGCCTGCTGACAATATGAAATCTTCCAGCAGATATATGATATAGGTTTTGTTTTAAATAGATCTAGGTGATAAATTATTTTCAGTTAGGGTTTTAAAGGATGTAGGTACAAAATTTGTGATATATTATTCCTATGTTTTGAGCCTGAAAATAATGAACAGGAAATCAGTTGCAGAAATGAACAAAAACCAAAACCTCCTACAGATAACACTAAAGTTGCTTAGTCCATCATTTATAAATATTAATAAGATATATTTTCCCAACTAGATTAGCATTGTTGAATATATAAAATAACCTAGGTATATGATACACATACTAATTCTCCATTCATAATTTAAAACTCATTTAATATGAAAAACTATGCAACTTTTAAGATGAAATCAAGAACCTCATACCTGCAAGATGAATTTTCTCTAATGGCTTAAAATCATACACACTCAAATACCAAGCATTAACAAATTAATATATAGATCTGACCTCTATTCAGATAACCAAATAACTTGGGAACTACCACATTCCTCCCAACCATGACCCAAAACCATTCCTGGTTTCAATCCAAACCCCCCCAAGATGGTTCCAACATGAAAGTAGCTTAGAGATCCTAACGTAAGACTTCTCTATCTGGTATATCAAGTTCTGTATCATTGTCCTTTTTTAGGAAAAATGTTCTTCAATAACTCTCTTGAAGGTAATAAGACATAATTATGGAATCCTCCAAAGACAAATAGATTGGTCCCCAAGCCTCTCTTTGGCTTGGGTCTTTATAGACAGAATTTTTAGGAAAAGGGATAGTTACATCAAGAATAATTTTATTTCTTGAAATAACCCCTTTTCATTTACTTTAGGTAATTTTTAATATTTACTTACGGACTTTTGACTAGTTCCTACTTTGACTCTTGTAGGTATTTTAATATTTAATTATCATATTTATAATAATAACATGTGGATCTTTTCTTTATTACTTATAGCTACTAGTATTATTACTATGCTTACTCTTTATACATATCATGTATAAATTATATATTTATATATATACTATTTGTTAACAGTTTATCCTTAGGTATCATATACCATGATACCTAAACATGTGACACTTTTATTTTAGCTTAGGCACTTTCTTTAATAAGTCATTCACATAGGGTTAGGTCAACCAGGTTAGGAAACTCTAAACCTCCTTGCATGTTGGATTCCCTCGTATAACATGGCAATTATTTAGTACTTGATGAGATACAACAATTCAAAATTTTATTTAATCGCTTAAAAATAAGTAAGATGAGATCAATTTTTTATGAGAGTCGTTTTCACTCAACATATTAATTATTTTCAGTAAATCCTAGTGCTTATCCAGAGCCCATACTCAACGCTAAGAACAACGATTTACAACCTTAGTGCAATTCCAGAGCTCCTCACTCAACATTAATGCTAGGATGTATTTGTGGGATACACCTATGGATACAATGGACAAGGATGCAACGTTCTAGAGCTTCTTCTCAACATCAACTTGGAAGGCTCCAGGGCTTATGGCCAACACTTTGAATTTTATATTTTGATATGATTCATAGCTTCATGCTCAACACAAAGAGTTTCATAACTCATGTGTTCCATATCTTCTCACTCAACACAAATATAAAAATTCATGTGTTCTAGAGCTTCTCACTCAACACAAACATCAAATACTCATTTGGTCTATATCTTCTCGCTTAACACAAAACATCTCATCAACTATGCGCTTCATGATCCACGCCCAACAAATGAAATCATATATAAAACATATGCAATTGGATTACGCCCAATATATCAAACAAATCATCATGTTTATGTGCAGTGGCGTCTTAGACCCAATATAACAATAAAACATCAAAGTAACATCATAAGAAATGGGGCTTAGTCCCATAAGTGTTAGGTCAAAAATTGGGATATTACATCCCTCCCCACTTAGATTAACGCCACCCTTGGTGTCCAAGGGACTTGAAATGAAATCATGAAACAAGGCAGGGTAAGACCAGATGCAAATGTATGTTGCATCATGGTAGACCAGATGCAAATGTATATATGATAACAGGTATAATACTTGCACAAAAATATATGTATATAAATGAATATCTCTTTCATGTTTCTTGTAACATTATATTTTCTTGTCAAATGGAATTCATTTAAAGCAGATGATTTGTCCTATAATTTTAGGATGTTTATAAAGAGTAGGTGCTTATTATTTTTTATAATGTGGCAATACTATTTGCAATATACTCATTTTCAACTAGAAAGAGCTAAGATGATCACAACCAAAATTTCTATTCATGAGTGATATTCCCTTTGGTGTAATTTTCCTATGTTCTTAGTGCAATGTATCACATCACTGAAACAAATAATATGGCCCATGCCCATGCTCAATTCCAAACTCATGTGTGGCAACAAAAAATTAGAACACTGGTAGATACTATAGTATAATAGCACAAACCTTAGCAGACTCTCCAAGTATCCAAGGAAACTGTTGGGAACCCTCATAGACTGTTTTATACAAACTGAATATGTGAATAAAGAGAAAAATATTTTATATTACACCCCATATTTTTCACTCTTTAAGATGGGTTTCAGGCTTTGTAACTTGGAGACAGAACTAAGAACCTAATAAACATTTGAGTCCATGACAAACTAAGAAGCATCCTTTCTTTTCCTTAATTTTTATTTCCTGACTACCTGTGCTATGTTTGTTCCATTCTCTTCACAAATTTGCAGCATACCTTCTATTGGATGCATAAACAATAATCAAGTTCAATGCAGAAATCTTTGAAGAAATATAGATAGATAGATAAGAAATTTTTTCGCTCTGTATTTTGGGGCTAGGTTAGATGTTTTGTAACTTGTTTATGAATGACATACATGTATACATATTGACTATATAGTGTTCCTTGAAAGTACAACAAAAATGGTCATCTTAAATTTTTAGTGAATAGTGGGAAAATAAAATTAACTTTAAATTAGATCCTTTTCTTGTGAAAAAGTTAAAAACAAAGAACCTTGAGATTATTCAATGTTTAAATTTGTACATTAGAGCTGAAAATTGAGAAAAATTGAAAAACGATTTATCATAAGATATTCAAGTAAAAAAAATGGAAAAAACATTCAGCGGAGCAATAATAGACAAGAGACCATAGTGGTTGATCATCGTCCCACAACTGAAGGATGGGGACCTCCACCTAAGGACAAAGACCAGCGTCATAAAACAAGATTTACTTCCTACAATTACTTTCTCTTCCTACTACCTATAGGATGGTGCCATGGTTATTTACATGTTTATTTTTTTCTTCTTTGGGCTTATGTAACTTCATGGCACTTTAGTTTTGATGGTAGTGCCTAGCCGATTTTGATTGGTTCAAGGTTTTTTCCTTGAGGCTATAGCTTCTGGCTGTCTCATGGCCATTTTTAAAAAAACTCACACATATATTTATTATGTATATTAATTAAAATGTGAAGTATATTATCAAGATGTGCTCTACCTGAATATCTTAAGAATTAAAAAACTTTTTTCCTGAGTTAGAAGTGTGAAGTCAATGTGTTCCCCAACATCATACATATGTAGTAGATAGAGCAAGACACTGTAGGAAGTAAATATTGTGTTAGGAGGTTCATTTATATCCTTAGGGGGAGATCCTTGGACTTGATTAGAACTTAGGGTCTTCTTTATGGTTTAAGAGGCTACTGCTACTTTCTTGGACCTTGGTTAGGGTGTGCTCTAGGTTTTTAGAGGCTACTACTCTACAGGTTTGATAGAGTGTATCTTATCGGTGAATGGTTTATCAACGAGTCCATGAATCCATACCATCATGAGTAATTAGGTCTCTTACATTTTACTTTTACCCATGAAATGTTTGTTTCAATATTGTTTTACTAATGGCATGTCCAAATCAACCAAGAAATACATTTTATGTACAAATATGTCCTCCAATATAACCCATATTTTCCCTTTAGATCTTGTTACACCTTATATTATGAGGAAAAGTGACCAAAAATTCATATCGCTACTCTTGTCCAGATTCACACCTAGAACTATGTCAAGGTATGTTCTCTACTGCAAGGGGACATGGATAGTCCTTAACTTCGAGGGCCTAAATTTAGGAGAAGATGACATTTACATCCTTGTTCACCAACAAATATTTCCCAAAATGTCTCTTTCTTCCTAGGATTGCTCAAAATTCTAAACTGAACTCTTGATGAAAATAGGGAAATAACACGTATCAAAATAATATCTCAAAGTAGTGATACAGTCCTTTTAGAACTCAAAAAATGCATGTCCCAATGGTTGCACAGAAAAATTTATTTGGGTTTTTATATGATTTAATGAAGGAATAAAAATTAAGAGTGATGAAAGAATTATAGAATTTATGGTTAAGCATATCCATAATGTAATCAAGTTGGTCCATGACTCATGAGGGGTTCACAGTCAATAAAAAGAAACAAATTATCAGTTATGGTTCTCAAGCTATATTTTTCTAAATGATATGGTAAGGTAAGTTGGAAATATCTGAGGTTAATGCTAATTCAATTGGGATGGATATGGAGTTAGTATATTGGATAACGAGATGTCTGTCTTCAGTTTTTTCTTCTCTCCTTATAATTCAATCAGCCTCCTTATAATGGGCGTTAAGATAATCCTGACCTATGTCAAATTTTATTCTCTTATTATTGGTCACTAATTAATTAAGTAGGAGAGGAAAATATTGCAAGAGGGAATAGAGGTATAAAAAGAAAAACATAGTCAAATTTATATCTTTCTCTCACTTTTTATTTGTAGATTATGTTATCATTATTGGTTTGGGCTCTGTGAGTGAGGAAGAAAAATATTTGGAAATTCTACAATTAAATTGCACATGAATGGTTATGGAGGTAATTTCCAATAAATCAAATACCTTATTCACTAATTTCGATGCATACCAAGAAAGAAGGATTATCGAAACCCTTCCTTTTAATGTTTCCCTTTTCATAATGGAGTAAGGCATCTAAGTTGCATGCTAAATTCAAATGATTATAGGATTAAGGATTGGATTTGGTTCCATGAAAAAGTAGAAACATAGTGACAAGATGATACTGTAGGTGGCTTTTTAAAGGAGTAAGATTGATCTTTGTGGAATGAACCATTGAGGTAATCCCTTTGTATTGGAATTCATTAGGTTACATTCGACATGAATGTTGGAAATAATAAGAAATAAATATTTTACGATTCTTATGGACGGGAAAGACTAGAAGGATCACTACAAAATGGTGTGTTATCAAATCCCTGCACCCTAGGGAATATATCCACAGATCACCAGATCATATCTAGAGTCTAGATCTGCCACACAATTTTAAACATGGCTAGAAGGTTCCATAGGTTCCATAAGTTGTGGCACATACCCTCTATTGTGAAGATGAAAAAGGTGATCGACCTTCCATAAATCATGACATGCATTCCCTCTGTCATGAAAATGAAACTTAAAACTAAGGTCATATATTTTGAAGCTCGCCAATATTGCAAATAATGCATAGATGAAAGCCATAGTAGAGCATGTGTGACCTTAAAGACTTTGCAAGGGACGTGTTAGCTGAAATCCATAGGATTTAATTCTTGTCAGTATTTCTAAGGATGAATAAATTAGAACAGTAGAATTTGATACTTGAAAAGAGAAACTTGTTCTTCTTGTAATAAAGGAAAGAAAAACAAAGTAAGTAAGATAAATCTCATTAGAGAGAAGTGTATCTCAGGTAAGGTCTTCCTTGACTGACTTACTTTGTAAAATAATTGGCTTACTTACTATAGGGTGAAGAAAATCAACAAAGTGTAGAACCTAAAATCTACTTATTAAAGGAGTGGCACAACATGCCAAGAAATCTCTTGTCTTCTTGAGCCAAATAACACACCCAACGATCATCTCTTACACATAAAACCCGATGGTTTCTTATAGTAGGTCAAAGATCATCTTACTCTATACTTTGACTTCAATAAAGGAGTAAAACTAAAAAATTAATAGTAGTAATTATCTATTACAAAAAAATAACTACACAATTACATTCTCAGGGTGATACAAGCCCGATTAGAGGTTCTTCCATAGATTCCTTTCATAATTAATCCTAAAATCACTGTGGTGTAGAAATCTCCTTCAATATTATTTTATGCAATTTCTCCTTTGAGAATATATCGCTTTTCATCCTCGGCACCTGTTGGCCTCCAATTTATAACTAAACTGTTAATTTTAAGGCTTAGTGAGGTGGCATTGTAGTGTTCAAAATATTTTGAAAAATCCCTTAGACAATTATCTATGTAACTAACAACAAATAGATTAGAATTTTTCATGTATTGGTCATTGTGAGACAACTAAAATATGACTCAATGAAATAAGCAACTTGTTAGAGTTGGATAATGTGAATTCCCTTGCATTATTAAATTTGTTGTCTATTTCTCAATGTCTCCTTCATACTCTTTGCATTATATTTTACCCCACATCTCTTCCTTGTTATTGAGCTACCTCCATTAGATATTCCCTACCAAGGCCTTGTTGAGAGTTTGAAAGTTGGAAATACCTAGGTCTGTTGAACCTTTTGGAAGACAAACGTTTGTCCCATACACAAGGGACCTTTTTATTTATTTTATAGTATGCCCCCCCCCCTCCTTTCCTTAAAGAGAGGATATTTGAAGGCTTTGTATGGCCTGAAGAATGTGGGAAGGATTTTCCAACACTAAGAAAAGGAATAGATGCATAGATTGAAGTATTTTTTTATGTAAAGTTAATCTTATGAAGATTAAGATATATGAGGGTTCAAGAGTTGATTTTATGGACTATATTGAAAAGGAATTCTTGAGTTGAGAGGCTCTACAAACATGTATGTTAGAAGTATTTATCATAAGCTTAGTCCACTTGTCTTGTCTAATATAACATTTCCTTGATATGTTTAAACTCTATAGATTTTAACTCAATATTATACCATGAATATGAAGAGTATATGTAACACCCCATTTTTTACCCTGTTTGCAATAATGTATATGATGTATATATTATATGGATCATGACAAGGAGCTCAAGGCCAAGGCCCTGCCATTGATTAATGTTTTGTATATAGGAAATCATGGTAGATTCCTATGGTTTCTGTGCTAAGTCAAGAACATTTATAAACATCATGTAAATATGCAAATTAATGTAAAACTTACAACCAGTGATGTCAATGCAACGAATGATGAGATAGAGGCATAATTTTCCTAAGGATAAAGGGGAGGGAATGTTAACCATGAGAAAGTTCAAGGAAAATCCATGTGTCATGGGGAAAAACCATAAAAACTATACACCGCCCTTTTTCTTGTCTTTTCTTCCCAACCATTTATTTTTGCCAGAATGTGGTTGAGGTATTTATGGCATGGAAGGGGAAGCATATTGAAAAAATTGAATTTGTCGAAGAGCAACCAGTTTCAAATGTCATGTTTTGACTTCATGGGAAATAAAAACACCCAAAACCGTATGCCATTTTTGGCCTCATCTGTTCATGTCTTCATGGAGGGGGATTCACGTTTTGGGAGTTGCGGGATGTCTTGCTTAGGGAACATTATTCTCCATTCATGTGGAATATATTCGGAGATGAGTTCTTCCTTTGTGTATCATTAACATTCTATAGGTGTTTTCCCTTGGATAGGTTGTGGTTTCTTTGTTGCAGCGTTATCTTGAACTACAGAGTGTATGAGACCCTGTTACTCATGTTCTAGAGTAAATCCTGTGTTTTGAAGCGTCCTTTTGGTTTTTGTGTTGTGCGCCTTGATTTGGGTCTGAACTATGTACACGACTTAGGAGTGGGATAGATGTAGAATGTGCTTGATAAAACTTGTGTGGAACCTCATAATAAGATAAGAGTGGTAGGTGAACCTGCTATGCACATCCTAAAGAGCACTAGAAGGGAAGGTGTAGCCTGAGGGAATGTGGAGCAGAGAAGGGGACACTTCCTTTTGTTGGGTGTGTAGGAAATGGGGAAGCCGATCCAAATAGGTCTTGTGAAGGTGTTCTTAGCTCTATAGATGAGCTCACTAGCCTAGAATTTCTTCCTGCACAATGCCTTAGAATCCTGATAAACCCAATTTGAAAGATGGTTTTGCTAGTATCGTGATAAAATCATTTGTTGTCTTGGTTGTGTCTTGTTGTGTTTGAACTTGTGAGAAACCTTTATATGGATATTATGATAAATCCAACTGTGAATGTTGTCTTGGATAGGTAGCCTGATAAACCCAATAGTGTGATGGCTTGACTGTGTAAAGTCTGATAAACCCATATGTTGGCTTGAATCATCCTTAAGGTGAATGTTGGCTTGACTGTGAACAGTTTGTGAAACCCAACTGTGAGATGGAATGGCTGAGTAGCCTGTGAAACCCATCTATCTATCTTGTTTTCCCTTGCAACCTGATAAACCCAACTGTTTTGGATTGGATGAGTTTTGTTGCACCCTTGGCTATATATGAGACTACTAATGTTCCCTTACTCCTTGAGGAAATCATACTGATCTCAAGGGTTGTAGTGTTGTTGAGAGATTTATGAGCGCACTGGCCTATTTTTGGGTGGAACGTTGCAGTGACATAGCTGGTTGTGGGAAAATTTCATTTCAAGATAAGTTTTGTTGTCTGTGTTAATCTCTACAATTGTATTTCTTGCATTGTAATTTCTTCATGGAATACGATGAACATATTGGATTTGTTGAAATAATGAATTGTTCCTTTGAATAACTGTAATTATAGGCATCTATGTATGTTTCCTTCAATGCATTGTTAAACTAAGTTGCAGGGTTATATTATCGAATTGATTTTGGCCTGGATGTCCAAGTCTATTCAACAACTTCGATTAACAGGTCGAAATTTCTAGTATAAACCTTCTTCCACAATGGTTTATTCCATAGGCGGGATGAGGGATACAGAAGACATCCTTCAGAATATTTGGACCTCCTCAAATTCCTTTCCTCAATTCCCTTTCAACAATTTCAGGATGCGGGATGCAAAGATGTATTTTTGTGAATTACGGATTTCCGCTGAAGCGGACTAAAACTATAAAGCCCACATGAATTCCAAAAATTAACCACAGTAAAAATGAATATTGAATGATGATTTAATTACAATGATGAGAAGACCTTTTATAGGTCAAAATACACCATTTCACTGAAAGGGTGTGATTCTATGTTTTAATTAATACTACATTATTATTAAAATAATTGCTCGTAATATTAGATACATAACATTGTCTCTGTATTTTAAAATGATTTGTCCTAAAAGGAAGGGTAAGGATGGGTATTGTTAACGAAGTTGTTCTATCTCCCATGATGTGTCTTCATTTGGAAAATTCTTCCACTTAACTAGATATTCCTTGAGTGTTCTAGAACGAAGTTTTCTTTCTCGGATTGCAATGATTTCCTCGAGTCCCCAAATGACCCTTCCTTTGTCATCTAACATAGGAAGTATTGTTTGTATTGTTTGATGTTTACCCAACATTTTTTTGAGACATTGTGGATATGACTTTTATCAGGTAACTGTAATTTATATGCCACTTGACTAATCTTCTGGATAATCTCGCATGGTCCATAGAAATTTGGGGCCAACTTGTGTTCCCCTCCACTTTTAAGGGATACCTGTTTATAGGGTTGGATTCTTACGAATACCCAGTCTCCTACTTCAAATTCTCTTTTAGTTCTGTGTTGATATGCTTGTTGCCTCATGCAATTTTGTGCCATGATTAAGTTATCCTTAAGTAATTCAATTGTTTTTTGGGATATCTCTAGTTGGTTCCTTACTTCTGGAACATTAGCGTCATTCATAACTAATTCCTTCCAATTTGGAGGTTCATACCCATATAACACTTGGAAAAGGGTCATTTTTGCAGAGGTGTGGTATGTTGAATTGTACCACCATTCTGCTAAGTGTAACCATTGACACCAATGGTTTTGTTTATCTGTTACGAAACAACGTAGATATGCTTCTAAGCATTTATTTATGACTTCAGTCTGACCATATGTTTGGGGGTGGTAAGCTGAGCTCATATTGAGTGATGTACCCATTTGCTTAAAGAATTATTTCCAAAATTTTCCATTAAATTTTGCATCTCTGTCACTGACGATGACTTTTGGGAAGCTATGCAATTTGTAGACATTTTTGCAAAATAATTCTACAATTTGTTTTACTGTGTCTATTTTTTTTATTGCCATGAAGTGAGAAAATTTGGTTAATCAATCGATCACTACAAGGATCTTGTCATTTCCTTCTGATGGAGGTAACCCATTGATGAAATCCATTGATATCTCTTCCCATTTCTAGTTTGGAATGTGTAGGGGTTGGAGTAAGCCTAGGGTTAAAACATTTTCCCTTTTGTTTCTCTGGCAATTGTCGCATTCTACCACATATTGTTGGATATCTTTCTGCATTCCCTTCTAGAAAAATGACCTTCTTGCAATATAATAAGATTTGAAGAATCCTACATGTTTGGAGGCTGGTGAATCATGGGATTCTTTTATTTCTTTAACCTTGAACTTAGAGTTTGAGTTCAAATAAATCCTTCCCTTATACCAAAGAATATCATTTTTCCATTCAAACTTGGGGTCATGGTTGGAGTTGTTAATTATAGTGCTTGTTTCTGGGTCCTTGGCGTATTCACTTCGTATTTCATTCAGCCATTCTGGAATTCCAATTGAGATGAAGTAAGAGGTAATATACTCATCTTTTCTGGAGAGTGCGTCTATGACTACATTTTCCTTCCCTTTTTTGTGTATTATTTCCATGTCGAAAGCAACAATTTTTTCTATCCACTTCTATTGTTTTGTGGTCAACGTTTTCTATTGAAGTGGGTATTGAAGACTATTATGGTCTGTGCAGATCATGAATTTTCTCCCTAATATGTATTTTCGCCACTTTACCAATTCCTGCATAATTGCCAGCATTTATTTATCATATGTAGACTTCAATTGTTCTCGCTTGTTTAATTTCCTGCTCTCAAAAGCTATTAGGTGTTCATCTTGCATTAGTACTGCTCCCAACCCATAACCTAAAGCATCACATTCTATCATGAATGGTTTGGAGAAGTCTAGGGTAGCTAATATAGGTGTGGAGGACATAATTCCTTTTAAGGCTTCAAAACATTTTTCCACTTCTTCATTCCAATGGAATGCATTCTTTTTTAGAAGGTTGGATAAGGGTGCGGTTCTGTGCGCATAATTCCTAATGAATCTTTTGTAGTATCCCATTATCCTGAGGAATCATATTAACTTGGAGATGTTAGTAGGGTTGGGCCATTTTGTGATGTATTTGATTTTTTTTGGATCAACCTTGACTCCTTCTTTAGATATTACATGTCCAAGATAGCTCATTCTTCTTTACCGAAAGTGAATTTGGACATCTTGGAGTAGAACTGATTTTCTTTTAAAATAGAGAGCACCTGTTCTAGGTGTGTGATATGATCTTTCCATGTCTTACTATATATAAGGATGTCATCAAAAAACACTAATACAAAATTCCTTAGGAATGACTAAAATAGGTTATTCATGGTTGCTTGAAATGTCATTGGCATGTTAGTTAGCCCAAAAGGCATTAGCTTAAATTTTTGATGTCCCTCATGGGTTCGGAAATCTCTCTTCGCCACATCTTCCAGCCTTACTCTGATTTGGTAATATCCTAACCTTAAGTCTAATTTTGAAAAGTACCTTACGCCATGTAGTTCATCCAACATTTCATCGATAAATGGAATGGGGAATTTGTCTTTAATAGTTATTTTGTTTAGTCCTCTGTAATCAATGCATAGCCTAAATGATCCATCCTTCTTTCGTACCAGTACTAATGGTGCAGCATAAGGAATTCGACTTTCTGTAATCACTCCACATTTCAATAAATCATGGATTAATCTTTCAATCTCTGTCTTATGGTGGTGTGGATACCTATAGGGCTTGACATTGACAGGGATGGAGGCTGACTTGATTTCGATGACATGCTCGATCTTTCTTTTTGGTGGTAACTCCATGGGGAGGTATTCGAATACTTTTTTTGTATTTTTGGATTAATCCTTGGATCTCTAGATGATCTGGTTTAACTACTTCTAAATTTAACAATTCCATCTCCTAGCATTGTACGACATATGTTGGTGCTCCTTTTCGAATTAGCTTCTCCATTTTGTGGGATGACACAATTTGCGTGCGAGCGGGTTGGAACCCATATAATTTGTATCTTTCTCCTTGCCATTTAAACTTTATAAAGTGATCTTGGTGGTTTGATGAGTAGGTACCTAGTGTTTGCAACCACTAAATTCCTAATACTGCATCAACTCCTCCTAAGGGCACTGCGTAAAATTCTAACTCAAGGTTATAATCTTGTATTTATAGCTTAACTTTGTGGCATTTCCCTACTTTTTCAATCTTTTTTCCATCTACTACCATTACTTTCATGTTGGGTACTGGATATATGAAAAGGTTAATCCTCTTTGCAACACTTGCGTCGATGAAATTATGGGTGCTTCCTGTGTCGAATAGGACTACAACATTGTTATTTTTTATGTGCCCTTTTAATTTTAATGTTTGTGGTTGGTGTATTCTTGTTATGGCTGCAATTGTTATTTTGGGAGTTTCTTCATCTTATGAATCTGACAAAGGATTTTCGATGTCACAAGTTTCTTCTATGTTGGATTCATCGCTATCTGACTTGTCTTTTTCTTCTGCTTCACATTGATATAAGTTTTTGGTGGTCTCTTTTTTTAAACATCTGTGTCTTGGGTCCCACTTCTCTCCACAATACTTACACTTTCCTTCTTTCATCCATTGGGATTCTAAGGTGGTTTTTTTGTCATTCCTTAGATGTGGTGGCTGGTATTTGGTGTCGATTTTCATATTTGGAATAGACCTTCTATCTTTGTCATGGTTTTTGTTCCATGATTTTTTCCTTGCATCTCGCCTTGTCCAAGGTTGATACATTTAGTAGCTCTAGTTCATCTCTTATATAGGGTTTTAGTTCGTATAAATAGGTCTAGAGGTGTTAACTATCTGTGAGTTCTAGCACATGTGTCACCAAAGCTTCCCATTCGTCGGTGTATTCATCGACATCACCTTTTTGCTGCAGTCTCGTAAGTTTTGTGAAGAAGTATTTTTCTTTTAAGTCTTCAAACCTCTTAAAGAAATCAGTTTTGAATGTTCTCCACTTGCGCTTAGTTTCCTCTGTTGTAACCTTCCACCAGATATACCAGTTGTAAGCATGCTTCTAGTTGCATAGAGGCATATTTTATCATTTCCTCGTTAGATGTGATATTGTGTATGGAAAACAATTCTTCTGCCTTGTTGATCCACACCACACTCTTTTTTGTGTCTCCATTTAATTTTGACAATTCTAACTTGGGTTTCATTTGATATCCATTCCTTTTTGGAGGAGAAAGTGACTGCTCATGATTTGGAGAGAGATCGTGATCGAACTCTTCTTGTGGACTTCCTCTTTTGGGAGGAATTGTCTTATGATGCCTTGAATTTGAGGATGGTTGGTCTTCCTTTGACATATTGCACACTAATGTAGTAATTGTGTTTTCCAAATGATGCTCGAGTTTGCTTAACCCGGATTCAAACAATATTGTGATTTTTCTTTTTACACCTTCCATCTCCCAAGATACTAATTTGTTGACATCTTTTTTGACAGTCTCTGATAATTTCATTTTGCTTGTGTAGTTCTTCTTCAATTTGGTTGATTCTTGAGTGTAAACCCTCAATATTTTTAGAACCTTGTGCTTGGTTAAGCTCTAATTTCACCATTATTTCTTTAATTCCATTCATTTCTACCATTTTTATAGTGTAGGGAGGAATTTTGTTTCTTAAGAATGCTGAGGTTTAAGGAATAATAATTAATTATTATATAATAAAATATTTATTTTCCCTTAAGTTTTGTAAAATGTGAGTAGATTGGATGGTTGGGAGGAATGAGTGTTACATTCCCCCCCTAAGTTCAAATCTCACTTTCTCTTTACTAGTAATTATTTTGCACTTTTATATTCAAACTCAAACCCACTTTAAGAAACCAGGTGTGGTTTCACTTTTACCCTCTCTCTTTTTTTTCCTTTTACTTTTATATTTTCTTTTTTTTTAAACTTTTTTTTCTTTCCTTTTTTTTCTTTTTTTTTACATTTTTCTTTTTCTTTTGGACAATGTCCAATATTTAAGGGAAGCCCTAAAATAAGGCTATAAGCCAAACAAGAATTTGATACCACTTGAAGTGGACTGAAACTCTAAAACCCACATGAATTATGAAAATTAACCACAGTAAAATTGAATATTGAACGATGATTTAATTACACTGATGAGAAGACCTTTTATAGGTCAAAATACATCATTTCAATGAAAGGGTGTGATCCTATGTTTTAATTAATACTACATTAATATTAAAATAATTGCTCATAATATTAGATACATAACATCCACAGTTTTCATTCCGCAACTTGCTGGATGTGAAATGCGTGATGCGAAATGTATGATGAGGCCTTATAGATTTCGATTTCCACAATGGTCATTTCTACATGCAGGATGCAGGAATGTGAAATGCGAGATGCAAGATCGCTATTTTCACAATTCCCAACCCCGCAACTCAAGTTTTCTGTGTTGTCTATTTTTGCGAGATGATCTTGAGCCGTTGATTTGATTCCGGATGCAGAACCATTTGCGATCATTGTTTTTTGTCATGCTTTCTCTTTGTTGTCTGATCTCCTTTGAGATATTTCATTGCAGATTATCGAACTGATCAATGGAATATGGGAGGGAGCATGGCAGTGGTTAAAATTTCGAGAAGTGGTTCGCGACCATGATCTGTGTTTCGATGAACATTAAAGGTTCTCGATGAAAATTTTAATTCTGCATGATAATGGGGTATGGGTATGCGACAAGGTAATTTTTAGTGGTGAAATTTCACTAATTGGATATTTTTTAGGTTTTTTCAAAAAATAAATTTGCTATTTGGTGTCTAATATCACCTATATTTACATAAAATATGTTTTTTGATCATAATATTTACCAAAATGTATACATTTCAGTGTTAATTTTATATTTCATATTTAATATTCGCCTACCTATCTATAAACATGTTTTTTTCAATCCAGAACAATCACCTAGAATACTATACTTAATCATAATATTTGAATCCTTAAAAAATACCCTGGTATGTGACAAAGTGGTATCAAAGCCTTTTCTTGTAGCATTGGGTGTGGATAGACCAGGACAAAAAGTTAGAGGAAATAAGAACATCCTATGATATATACCAACCCTGTAGTACGCTATAGAGTGGTATCGAAGATGTTGGTTTCCGCACGGGACCTAAATGTGTTGTAATGAATAAATTGAAAGGGTTGAGAATATCCCTAGATACCAGCATTGTAGTATGCTACATAAGGGTATCTATAGAATGGTGCCAGCACTACAGTGTGGTATCAGTGCTGGGGGTTGTAGCGTCGGGCCTAAAAGGGGTGAGTTGAACAGTTAATAGAGTTGTCGGTTATAGTGTTGGGCCTAGATAGGCCAGGTGACAGTAAGTAAATGGTTTTAATTTTTAATTACTATGTATCTAACAAATAGTGTTTGATAACAAATTTTGCAGAGTCATAGCGCATTTTGGAAGAGTGGGTTGTTGGCTTAGCCATGAGAACTTACGACATGAATGATGCATAGGATCCCTATGAGCACAAGGAAGATGCTATGGGTGAAAATGTCTGATTTGGAAATTCTGAAATAGAGTATAATGGGAGCAGGTTTCAAGATACTCCCCCAGATTTTGCAGCCACCATGAGAAGCCTCTAGGTGGGTATGCAGAGCTATAGGGAAGACAATGAAAGGTTGGTTAAGGCTTAGGAGGATCAGAATCAGCTAAATGCAGCCATGCAACAAAGTTTGACATATATTCAGAGGCGGATGAACTCTCGGGACTAGATATTAAGGCCAGAAATTTATAAGAGCATTGCTAGAAGGAGAAAGAGATCTCCTAGTAAGTCATCTGACTCTGAAGGATCCACTAGTGATTCAAGTTCATCTTCTCACAGGAATGAGAGGAAGAGCCATTATCGGAACCATTCACGTGATGAGTTTAAGAAGGAGAGGTTTCCTATATTTAATGGCGAGATAAAGAATGGTCAAGAAGTTGAATCTTGGCTTCTTGGGATGAGGAAATATTTCCAAGTTCAGGATTATTCAAGAAATATGAAGGCTAGAGTAGCCATATTCAATTTTCCTAGAAGAGAATTCATATGGTGGGAGCACTTCAGGGAAGTGAAGAAGATTATTGAAAGGAAAATTGTGCATAAATAGTTCCAGAAGTATTTCAAGCAGAAATACCTCTCTAACATGTAATATGATGACAAGATCAAAGAATTTCATGAGCTGAGATTGGGATAGCAAACCATGGAAGAGTATGCAAACAAGTTCTTGGAGATGTTGAGAAATTTCAGGTACATCAAGGATGAGAAAGTGAAAATCCAGCGTTTCCTGAGTGGATTGCCTCAGTCTTACAAAGATAGAATTAAGTTTTATGAGCCTAGGACTCTGGAAGAAGAAACAAGGAAAGCTAAGTATTGCTATGAGAAAAGCAGAGGAAAACCTGAATATCATAATACATGGAAGAACATAAAGAATGAGAAATATCACCAAAGGAAGAAAGGTTTCTAACCTTCTAACTTTAGGAATCAGCAGAATCAACCATCCCAAGATGAGAAGTAGTAAGGCAGAGTGGTGGGAGAAAAGCCAAGAGATCCACAGTAGATCAGAGAACCACTCCAATGTTGGAGATGTGGAGGACCCCACATGCACAAGAATTGTACACTTGAGAGTGAGAATGCAAGGCCATATTACAACCTTCAAGAGGTAGAAACAGTGGGTCAAGTAGCGAGGGTTGTCCCTAGGATTTACACAGCACTGGAGGACCACCAGGAAGATCATTAGTTAATTGTGGTTGAATTTGTAGGTAAGATTGATGAGAAATCTATTTCTACTTTGATTGAGCCTGATTCTACCCATAGTTACATTGCTCCTAGAGTAGTGGACATTTGTGCTTTCAAGAAAGTAAGGCATAGAAAATCGTGGTTAGTTTAGCTAGCTAATAGAACTAATAGAAAGGTTAGTTAAGTGGTAGAGAAATGTCCATTGGTGATGAATGGATGGGTTATTTATGTATATCTGAATGTTCTAGTCCTTGGTTCCAATGATGTTCTCATTGGAATGGATTGGTTAGAATCTCACAGGGTAAAGATAGACTGTTACCATAAGACTTTTGAATGCATGGATGAAGAAGGGAACCCGAGAGTGGTAAGAGGAATTCCAAAGGTCATTTCTATGATGCAGTTTTCAACAATACAGTTGAAGAAATTTTGTAGGAAGGGTTTCCAGTTGTATGCAGATCATATTGTGGAGGTAGCTGGGAATGAAACTCCTAGTTTGGAGGACTTTCGTGTATTGTAGGAATTCACGAATTTTTTTCATGATGAGATTCCAAGACTTCCTCCAAAGAGGGACATTGATTTCATGATTGAACTTGTTCCAAGAGTAGCACCAGTGTCCAAGACACCCTCCAAAATGAGTACACTGGAAATGTTAGAGCTGGAGATGCAGTTGCAAGATTTGTTAGAGAAAAAATATATCAGGTTAGGTGTATCTCCTTGGAGATCACCAGTTCTTTTTTTAAGGAAGAAATATGGTACACTCAAATTGTGTATTGATTACAGATAGCTAAACAAAGTTACAGTAAAGAACAAGTATCCTCTTCATAGGATTGATGAAGTCTTTGATCAAATGAGGGGAGAAAAGGTATTTTCCATGATTGACTTGAGGTCGGTTTACCATCAAGTGAGAATCAAGGATGAAGAAATTCATAAAAAATCCTTCAGAACAAGGTATGGACATTATGAGTTTGTAGTGGTACCATTTGGTCTCACAAATGCACTAGATATGTTTATGTGCCTTATGAATAGTGTCTTCAGCAGCTACTTGGACAAGTTTGTTCTTGTTTTCCTTGATGACATTATTGTATACTCTAAGATGAGGAAGAGCATGAAGAGCATTTGAGATTGAAATTACAATTACTTAGGTAGCATCGGTTATATGCAAAGTTGAGCAAGTGTGACTTATATCAAGATAGAATTCAATACTTGGGTCACATTATCTCATAAGAGGGTATATCTATGGACCCTAACAAGATTGAAGCCATAATGAATTGGCCTACTCCAAGAAACGTGGCAAATGTAAGATGTTTTATGGGACTTGCATGATACTATAGGAGATTCATTGAAGGATTCTCCAAGGTTGCACATGCCATTACCTCTTTGCAAAAGAAGGGAATAAAGTTTGAATGGACAGTTAGGTGTGAAGAAAGCTTGTAGCAGTTTAAGAATCTTCTCACTAGTGTGCCAATCTTGAAAGTTGCAAACCCGAAGAAAGATTGTGTGGTGTGTATTGATGCATGCGATAAAGGGCTTGGAGGGGTCCTTATGCAAGACAACCATGTGATATGTTATGAGTCAAGGAATTTGAAGGAGCATGAGAAAAACTATGATACTCATGATATGGAACTTGCAGCCATAGTACATGCTCTCAATATGTGGAGGAATTACTTGATGGGAAGAATATTTGAGCTAAGGACAGACCATTGTGGTCTGAAGTATTTGTTTGGTCAGCCTACTCTAAATGTAAGGAAAGCTAGATGGTTGGAGTTTTTATGAGAGTTTGATTTTGAAATCAAGCACATAAAGGGAAAAGAGAATAAGGTAGCTAATGCACTCAATAAGAATGTGGAGGAAATGCATATGGCATCTGTTATTGTTTTCCAATCAGAGTGGAGGCAGAAGATCGCTAACCATGTTGCTAAAGATAAATTGTATGTGCAGGTAAAAGAAAAGTTGTAGCAGTGAAGACTTGAAAAGAGGTATGAAGGATATAAATTGGAATAAGATGTACTTCTTACTTATAAGAACATAATTTAAATTCCAAATATAGCATATTTGAAGAGAGTTGTTAAGGATGAGATCCATCAAGGTCCATATTATGGTCACCCGGTATATCAAAAGACAATTGGTACAGCTAGAAAGCAATACTTCTAGCCATGAATGAAAAATAACATGGCTGAATACATTTCAAGGTGTAGGGAATGTCAGCAAGTGAAGGTTGTGCATCAATACCCAACAGGGTTGTTACATCCTTTGCCAATTCCAAAATGGAAATGGGAAGTTATTTCCATGGATTTTATTATAGGATTGCCAATGACTTGGAGACAACATGATTCCATCATGGTTGTGGTGGACAAGTTGACAAATGAAACCCATTTTATACCAATTAAGTCTACGCATAAGACTAATGAAATTGCAAAGATATTCATGAAGGATATTTTCAAATTGCATAGATTGCAAAAGGTAATAGTCTCTAACAGAGATGTCAAGTTCACTTCTAGTTTTTGGAAGGGATTGTTTGTACATTTGGGTACAAAGCTAAACTTCAGCTCAACGTACCATCCTCATACTGATGGAAAAGCAAAGAGAGTTAACCAAGTGCTTACAAACATGCTTCACATTTATGTGATGGACAAACCAACCAAGTGGGAAGATTATTTACACTTGGTAGAATTTTCTTATAACAATGGACAAGAAGCATCCTTAGGGATGAGTCCATATGAAACTTTGTATGGAAGGAGGTGTAGGACACCGGTGACTTAGGATAATTTAGTGAATAGAGTTGTGATTGGTCCATAATTGCTGAAGGAGATGGAGCATGAGGTTGTAAAGATCAGGAAGAATATGAAAGCATCCCAGGACAAACAGAAAAGCTATGCTAATAAGCATATGGTGGATAGATAATTCAGTGTTGGGGATCATGTTTACCTTAGAGTGAGGGAAAAGAAAATTTCCTTGAAACTTGGAATTTGTGCCAAGTTGTCACCCAGATATTGTGCACCGTTTGAAGTTCTTGAAAGAATAAGGCAAGTTGCATTTAGACCGGCATTTCTAGCTAGCACTAGGGCTCATAATTTTTTTCATGTTTCTTTTCTTACGAAATATATATATGACCCTAACCATGTGATAAATTGGGATGTGATTGAGGTGGAACCTGAGGGATAGCTCCAAATCGATCTAATGCACATCCTTTGCAGGAAGCTCACCATGGTTCAAAACCGATCCGTACGATAGGTAAAGGTGCAGTGGGAGCACTATAGTCCTAAAGAGGCTACATGGGAGTTGGAGGATTCCATGCGATTGACACATCCATTTTTCTTCGATTCTACGAAGCACCGAGGCCGGTACTAGTGTAGCATTTTTGTTCAATTTTTTAAAGCACTGAGAATAGTTCTATTGAAGGGGGAGGAGAATGTAACACCCTGGTTTTGACCCGGTTTGCATTAATATATATGATGTAAATATTATATGGAATCATGACAAGGATCTCAAGTCCAGGGCCATGTCATTGATTAATGTTTGGTATATAGGCGATCATGGTTGATGCCTACGGTTTCTGTGCTAAGTCAATCACATTTGTAAACATCATGTAAATATGAAAATTAATGAAAAAAACACAACCAACTATGCCAATGCAACAAATGATGATATGGGGGCATGGTTTTCCTAAGGATAAGGGGGAGGGAATTTTAACCTTGAGTCACTTTGGGGAAAATCCATGTGTCATGGGGAAAACCCATCAAAACTGTCAACCACCCTTTTTCTTATCTTTTCTTCCCAACCATTCATTTCTGCCAGAATGTGGTTGAGGTAGTTATGGCATGAAAGGGGAAGAGTATGGGAAAATTCAAATTTGGGGAAGAGAACCCAGTTTCGAATGTTGTGTATTGACTTCATGGGAAAGAAAAAAACACCCGAACCGTATACCATTTTTGGCCTCATGCGTTCATGTCTTTGTGGGGGGGATTCATGTTTTGGGAGCCGTGGGACCTCTTAATCATGGACCATTATTCTCCATTGGCATGGAATCTCTTTGGAGATGAGTTCTTCCTTTGTGTATCCTTCACGTTCTACAGGTGTTTTCCCTTGGCGAGACTATGGTTGTTTTTTTGCAGTGTTATCTTGAACTATAGAGTGTATGAGACCCCATTACTCATGTTTTATAGTAAAACACATGTTGTGGAGCCTCCCTATGGTTGTTGTGTTGTGCACCCTGGTTTGGGTCTAAACTATGTACAATACTTAAGAGTGGGAGAGACATAGAATGTGCTTGATAAAACTAGTGTGGAACCTCACAATAATATAAGAATTTGTTTTGAACATGCTATGCACATCCTGAAGAGCACTGGAAGGGAAGGTGTATCCAGAGGGACTGTGGAGCAGAGAAAGGGACACTTCCTTGTGTTTGGTGTGTATGAAGTGGGGAAGCCAGGCCAGATAGGTCTTGTGAAGGTGTTCTTATCTCTGTAGATGAGCTCAGTAGTTTAGTAATTCTTCAATCCCATTACATTAGAAGCCTGATAAACCCAACTGGAAAGATGGCTTGGTTGTGTCTTTTTGTGTTTGACCTTGTGAGAAACCTTTAGCTAGACAATCTGATAAAGCCAACTGTGAATGTTGGCTTGGCTAGGTATCCTGATAAACCCAACAGTGATATGGCTTGACTATGTATAGTCTGATAAACCCATATGCTGGGTTGACTTGTCCTTAAGGTGAATGTTGGCTTGACTGGGAACATTCTATGAAAACCAACTATAATATGCCTTGGCTGAGTAGCCCTTGGAACCAATATGCCTGGCTTATTTTCTCTTGCATCTTGATAAAACCAACTTTGTTGGCTTGGATGAGTTTTGTTGGACCCTTGGCTATGTATGAGTCTGCTAGTGTTCCCTTACTCCTTAAGGAATTCATGCCCAGCTGAGGAGTGACAATGTTTCTAAGAGATTGATGAGTGCACTGGCCTATGGTTGGGTGGAACGTTGAAGCAACATAGCTAGTTGTGGGACAAGTTCTTCTCAAGATAAGTGTTATTGTCTATGTTAATCTATGCAATTGTATTTCTTGCATTGTAATTGCTTAATGGAATATGATGAACAAGTTGGCCTTGTTGAATTAATGAATTGTTCCTTTGAATAACTAAAGTTATAGGAATCTATGTATGTTTACTTCAATGCACTGTTAAATTAAGTTACAAGGTTAGATTGCCGGATTGATGTTGGATTGGATGATCAAGTCTATTCAAATACTTCGATTAGTAGGTCGAATTTTCGAGCAAAAACCTTCTTTCGCAATGGTTTATTCTGCAGGAGGGATGCAATATGTGAAAGACATCCTTTGGCATATTTGGACCTCTGCAAATTCCTTTCCGTAATTGTTGGATGCGGGGTGCGAAGATGTATTTTTATGAATTACGGCTTTTTGCAGTTTTCCTTCCACAACGCACCTTTCCGTGACCTGCGGGATGCGGGATGTGCCCTCGTATATTTCATTTTTTGCAATGGTCATTTCCACATGCAGGATGCAGAAATGTAGAATGTGGGATCGTAGTATTGCGATTTCCACAATTTCTGACCCTGCAACTCAATTTTTCTGTGCCGTCAATTTTTTCGGGATGATCTTGAGCTGTTGATTTGATTCCAGATGCAGAACCATTTGTGATTGTTGGTTTCTGTCACATTTTCTCTTTGTTGTCTGATATCCTCTAATATTTTTCCTTACAGATCGTCAAACTGATCAGTGGAAGATAGGAGGGAGTGTGATAGTCTTCAAAATGTCAAGAAGTGGTTCGCAACCATGCCATGTGTTTCGATGTACAGTAAATTTTCTCGGTGAAATTTTTAATTCCGCATGATAATGGGGTATGGGTACGCGAAATTATATCATGACTTCAACTAAAAAAAATTATTTACCTAAGTTGGTTACTTCATTAGTTTATTCTTTTTGTTCTAGTCAATTCCATTCCCACTATAATCCAATGCCATTCCAATATATTTTCTAGTAGACAAGTGATGATTACTACACACTTGTAGTTTTTTTCTCTCTTTATGGCTTATACTAAGAGAAGATATAAAATAATATAATCCCATCTGAGCATGAATAAGGAGAACAAATCAGGTTAAGAGAGATTATTTCACATAGATTTTAATTCTTTCATTTCACACTATTTATATTCTCAATTTAAAATGTAGAGGTGATGGCCACCAAGGAAGTGATGCTATTGTATAGTTTGAATCTTGATTCTAATGAATGCCACTTTTTCTTCTAGGTATTCTGGTAATGAAACATGTAGATAAAAAATTAGCTTTTAAAGACTTAACGAATCTAAAATCATGTTTATCTTTATGGATTTATGTCAAATTTTGAAGTTAAACATGGATGGGTTTACTTTACTAGGTTCAAATTTTCTAGCCTATAGAATTCATGTCATCATGGATATGTTACAAATTGTACTGATTTTATTTTGTTTTTCTGATGTAGGTTTTACTTTGGGTTTCTAGATTTATTTGATATTTTAATTGTGAAATATTCAATGATATGTAAAACAACGGTTGTGTAAATAAAGCATCAAAACAAAGGGATGTATTATCATATTTTCAGAAGCCTCAATCCTAGAATCCAAATTCTCTTCATGATTCAAACTATTTTAAGCAACCCATCAATGAGAGAGATGTTGATACTTCTAAGAATGCATCTACTAACCATATAACAACTCATAGAATAGGTTCCTCTAATGAACAAAGTGAGATAAATGAATTTCAACCAGAAATGTTCAATGATAATGTTGAACGTTTTCCTTGGGCGGAAACACAAATCGTTCACAATCACAAAAAAGGAAGAAAGTCCAATGGGACTTAGGCAGACAATTATAATCGGAATGGGCCTCAAAATTTCCTTTGATTGAACCAATAGCTCCAGTAAATGAGAAGGAAGCTTCACGAGAATTTAAATGCATTGTATGTAGTTGGAAACTGGGAAAGGCATTAAAATTGCAAATGAAGTTAGATACAATAGAGAAGCATATAGGAAAAATTTATGTCAAGAAAATTGAAAATGGTGAGGACAATTCTATTCCCAAATGGAAATATTCTTAGGAATGTTGAAATGTCAAATATAAAGAAGAATATAATAAATAATTAATAAGTAAGAGTAAACCTGAGGAAAGTGGAGGGACTATCACATCTCTATTTGGAAAAACAATGGAAATAAATTTACTATCCAGGACGATGCAATTAAGCACTATATTTCACATCTTATATAGAGGTCTTCCTATGAAAGATTATCCAAATTATAAGAATTATAGATATTTTCTTGATGCATTGAATTTTCCATCTTCTCACTAGTCTGTAATGAGTGGCTAGGAATGGGCTAGATATCTCGCTCAAGTAGAAAAGGATAATTTGAAAGAGAAGATTGCAAATGCAAGATTTGTTTCACTATATTTGGATTAAGTTACATTTTTTTATAATACTTCATGGATATGCATGAGTATTTATATGATTAATGATAATATTATGCATTCATATCTACTTGGGATTCAAAAAACGAAGAAGAGTGATACAACTAGAAATATTTATGAACTTGTTATTAATCTTTTGAAGGAAATTTGCTAGTATGGATGATTTAATGATCGTAAAAAGGTTGGTATGTGTTGGAGGAGATGGAACACCAATCATGCAAGGACAAAATAATGGAATTTGTGTTAAAATATAACTATTAGATTCATTGTTTATGATCAGTATTAATTTTATGGCTCATAGGATTAATCTTGCATTTAAATAGTAAGAAATTTTGCACTAGTTTCAAAAGTTGAAGAACTTCTACATGAGACTCTTTCATACTTTTGTCATGGTCCTAAGCAATTTACAGAGTTTCAACAATTTACAGATGGAAAAAAAATATATTAAAATATTTTGATACAAGATGGATTTCATTGAATAGACAAGCTCAAAGACTATTTAGTGAGTGCCAATCATTTGTATTGGTGATGTATGAACATCGCTTCAGTGTAGACAAATATCAATATCTTCCCTTTCAACTAACTAATATCGAGACATTATTAACATTAGCTGGAATTCTTCCTTTGCTTCATGAAATGAATGTCCTTGTGAAAATGGCTTAGAGTCATACAGTGTATATTGTAGAGTACACAAATGCAAGTAAATTAGCATGCCTTGCATTGGATAATTTTTATATGATGCCAAGGTCTTTTACAAGTCCAACGTTGAATGGTTGGACTACTCTAATTGATATATAAAAGATTGAAAAATATTTTAAGTTTGATGAAAAAGGGAGACTATGTATGATAGTGTGTGTGTATATGGTTCCCTTTTATTATGTTAGTAAGATGGGACAAACAATCAAAGAGTGTCGTGTGTCAAGAGATTAGTTCAATGATATTGTGATTTCAGTGAGACCCAACTTGATTCAAATTTCACAATATCTATCATGAGAGATAAGAGAACGATTTCCTCAAAATAAATTATTGGGTCCCATTTGTGGTATACCGTCAATATTGGAATAGTGAAAAATATTTTGACACTTTGAAAGATGATTTTTTAGCAAAATTGAGTATTTTAGTGCACCATTTTCGTAGCAATGTCAAGGTATAAGGAAAAATTATTGGAGGTATATTAGATTCATCAAAATTATATCAACAAGCTTTTCTATTTGATGAAACAATGTCAAATCAATATCATGTTTTGGTGAAACCTATAGAATATGGTGTAGTAATCAAATTATGGACTGTTTTAGGTGAAAGTCAACATTTACAAGAAAACATGTCCAAGTATTTGAAATTAGTCGATTTATTTCAAACCATGATTTTGGGACCAGTGTAGGATAAGAGAATGTTTAGTGCACTATCATTCTTGAAGTCAAAGTTGAGGAACAACATTGATAAGAATATGGATACTTGTTTAAGATTATATGTAACAAAGTACCAATTTTCCATTCAATAGAGCTCTAGCACTTTGGCGATTAGATTGTGAGAGAAGAGGAGAATACAATATAAGAAATGTTTCCAATGAACTTGATACATAACATAATGTTTTGGAGGCTCATAATGACATTTCATCTACTGAAGTTCATGTTCAAAATGAAGAAAGTGAAGGTCAACATCGAAATTGGGAATTTGATATCCCACAATATATTATCTAAATTGATATAAGTTGACACAAAACCACTTTATAGGGTTCTGCTCTCTACCAACACCCAACCCACTGCGATCACCTTGAGCACCATCCCAGATAGGTTTTACCCCATCCAGAAACACTTACAGATCAGATGAAGTCTCATCCGAGATGTTCAAGTGAGAGATGATGGAACCAAGTTTCTGCGATATGAAGGAGGACCATGTTTCTACTTAGTAACTTAGTGCAACATTATTCAACTGATCTAATCATTTCAGGTTATGCACTAACATAATCACTTCATCATTCAATAGGTCATAATAACATAACTGAATCATAGCAAAACACTGTTCAACAAACATATCTAATAGTATAACATCATTTAAAGAAGAGACACATCGCATCATTCACATATCCATGTCGCAACTACACATTTAATTTATAATTAGATTTCAGAAAACAAGAAAATAGGAAAATAGGAAAAGACACCATAATTCTGCTCAACCTCCGTCATCCTCATATTAGCCTTCACAATAGAACACAGATTCTCCCAAATATTTCTTCATCTCACATATACAGATGGGTCAGTGCAAGAAGATGAGGGACCTTTTAGATGCAATCCTAGTTTTAAAAAACAAGATCACGTTACCAAAAAATACATCAAGTTTCTGCTACATAGCACTTGCTATGGTTCAACCCGAGCCTGAAATGTCATGGGACATGTAGGATAGGAATCCATATCATGTACGCATTATATAACTACAAAAATCACTCGCAATATGTAGTTATAAACTATGTACATGATTTGTAAAACAAAAAAAAATTAAATACACAGGCCCAAAACCCGCGACCCATTTTAACAATCAAGAACGTGAAAACGAAGGCCAATTGGAGCATTTTGGAGCAAGTTAACTGCTTGGGATTGTTGGAGGATCTGATTTAGGTTGAGGGGAGGAGATTTCACTGGTGAATTGTCATCCAACAAGGTAATTCAATCACCCAAAGCATTCTTTCTTTTTTGTCAATTTTTAACCTATAATTGTGTTTTTTAATAGAATAATCAATCCAACAACTCCCAAGCTAATGTTTGATGGATTCAAACTAAAATAGGCTATAAGAATAAAAAACATCATGTCTAATAGATATTCAATGTTCCAAAAGGCTAGAAATATATAAAACAAATACAAGTGCAATCCCAACTTGCATAGAATTTGATGGACAATGCAAAGTTTGAATTGGGATACTAGTGAGAGTGCCCACCTGTAACATGCATAGTCAAACCTTCAAATGCAATGATTGTGTTGGAATTAACACAAAGTGCAATAAAATTTATCAATTATTTTCATAGCTAGGTGAATGCCAACATTTTAAGATACATAGTGAATGAGGGATCCAAATGTAACAACCAATATAATCATCAAAATGG
Source organism: Pseudotsuga menziesii (assembly GCA_001517045.1). Classification (NCBI taxonomy): domain Eukaryota; kingdom Viridiplantae; phylum Streptophyta; class Pinopsida; order Pinales; family Pinaceae; genus Pseudotsuga; species Pseudotsuga menziesii. The sequence continues at coordinate 153,169 of LPNX011041289.1, read as the reverse complement.
AAGAAAGAGGACTTATCTCAAACATAAATGACTTTACTCAAACAGTCTATGCCCATACATCACTAGGTTTATCAACCATTTTTTAAAATAGCAAAAACAATGGGTAATATATTTCTACATGTCAAGTCTCTAAGCTCATCTACAACCAATTATAGTCCAGTCCACAAATTCTCCTTTTTCCATGTAACTTTTGGTTGGTTTCCATGGTTATACAACAATGGAAATGGTGAACACCCATGAACTACCTAGAGTGCATCGTGAGAGTGTTCCCAACCATGATCGAGTCAATTATATTTAGAGGATATGGTGGCATCCCTGTATCGTCCCTTTTCTTGCCTCACATGTCCTAATAGTCCCTTGCCCCTTTATTTTACATATACAAGGGACGTAAAGGCCAAAACATGTCAAAATAGCACTCCTAAATTCAAATAAGTTTAAACCCAAGTGTGCATGTAAAAGTCACCAATGAGGGTGAAGAAGTGCGTTAAATTCTAGAAAGAAGTTGAATGAAACTCACTATTTAATTGTTAAATGTTTAATTTTAAGTTTTAAATGTATGTAACTGAATGCCATTAAATTGCTTGTAACTTGAGTTTTCCTTAATTTACATTTTCAATTTTGAAGAGATGTCATTATATACCATGTATACGTTTCTAATTATTTCCTTATTGATTTTTTTATTGCAGTTGTGGATATGGACAGCAATGCTGAAATATTGATTGAGCTTGCCCAGTTGAGAGGTCTCAGTATCGCTTTTAGTGGTGGTGATAGGATTCGACATTCACTTGCATCCACTTTGGATGCAATTGTTGAGACTATTACATTGTCAAACAACAAACTATATGATATTACTTCATATAGAGAAAGAAAAAGACGTGAGTACGCTGATGGGCTTAGCTACAATATAATAAAAAAGTTGAAAATTACCAAAGAGCATATATTTTCATTGTTTAGGGACCCTCACAAGGGGAAATCCCAAATGCAAATAGGCCACATATCTCTATCGAGTGGTGCACATATCAACCATTTGTTGATAACTGGATGGATAGATGGTATATGGTTTTTGATATGCCACCACACAACAACAGGGAAATCCCCTTGTACTTCCTTCGGAAGATGTATGCAGAGTTAGTGTTGGGTAAACACGTAAACTATTTTAATATATTGGAATTTTAGGGTATCGGTGGGGGGATGCCCCAAAACTGACCCAATGCCAGGATTTGAGATGTTGATCGCCCTATCCCTGCACCTCGTAGGCAGTTGCCTGGGCCAAATGTCCCACCTGTACATCATGTTATTCCACAGACACGTGATGCATTTTTGAGTTTGGCACGGGCTGTTGTTTGCCATAGCACTATGGTTCAACATATGGGTGAGGAAGGGACATATGTCCCTGGTGTGGTACATACACCAGGTCGTCATGGTGCAGGACCATATTCTAGTGCAATACCACCCACTAGTGTAGTACCCCCATTTACTGCAGGACCATCTACTAGTGCAACACCATCAGCACATTCCCAGCCTACTTTTGAGCCTCATGAGTGCACATCGTGTGGTTGTCCATGCTATGGTATTTCGTCAGATGTTGTCTTCAATGGGTTTTTGAGTGATATATGTATATGGTTAATTGTAATAAATTCTTCATTTATTTTCCTCTTTGTACACATATGTATAGTTTGAGCTAATATATTAATTTTGTGAACTTGCAGTTGATGATTTATGCCGGCGGCGATGCCCCAGAGTATAATGTTCCACAGTCTACATAGGGTCATGACATTCCATCCACTGATCCCTTGGTTGGTGGAGAGATTCCTATAGCACCCATTGTTGTATCTCACACCGAGGTAAACATTTTAAAATTTCAGTTTTTTAATACTTGTTAATTTGTTAATTTCCACATACTGTACATGTTAGTTCACTAATGTTATCTACGGTCTAATATTTACAATTATTAAACTTGCAGATGTCAGATCGTTCATAGGGGAAAGTAGTGATGGAGGTAGGATCCATGGTCGTATCGACCGAGGAAATATCTAGGCAGATGCCAGATCCTACACGAGGGAAAGCAGTGATGGATGTAAACATTTTAAACATTTAAAAAATGTCATTTTTTAAATACATGTATGTTCGTTGAATCATGCATGTCTAGCTACATGAACTCTTGTTGATTGTAGGAACCAACTGAAACACCTAGACCATTTCCTTGAGTTGTATCTCCTCATAGTTCATATGTGAACAAGGGTCAAATGTATATGAGACGGCCTACTCCTAGAAAGAGTGAATTTGTCCATGACCATGGAGATACTCATACCATGGTAATTTGTATACCCTTCGATGATATTTCTTGGTTAACTTGAAATCCAGTGCATAAAATTTTTTGTTAATGTTTGATTTGCATGTTTACTGCATCAGGAGCCAAAGTTTACTATTGAAAACCTTGCAGGGATGGTTGATGCAGTAGTCAGTGCTGCATCTACAATGGAAACAAGTCACACTGAGGTACAACTATTTCAACATGATCATTACATAGTTTATTATTGTTGGTGTATGTTTATTCATGCATGTCTAACTATTTCAACATTTGGTGATTGTAGCCACCAGCAGCAAGAGTTATTGATGCAACAGTCAATGTGGTATCTGCAATAAGCCACATAGAGGTACAACCATTTGAACATGATATAGACATAGTGTGTTATTATTGTCTATTGTTTATTCATGCACATTTCGAACTATTTCAATATTTGTTGATTGTAGCCACCACCACCACCACCAGTTCCTTCCCCCTTTGGTTCGACCATGGATGCGACCATCCTTTCATTTTCAACCAACAGCTCCATTTGCTACACAAGAAACAAAATCCCCTTTGTCACAGTCTCTCACTGAGGTGAGATGTCCATTAATGAACAATTGTTTCATGCAATGTCCATTAACATTTTCATAATTTTTGAGTTAATTTAGATATGGTATTTTATTGAGCTAATGTATTAGTACATAGTTAGTTGAATTTAACAGTTGATATTTAATTTGCAGGATCCATAGATGCACATTGGTCCTATAGTTGTGCCTACAGGATCACCCTCAAGAAAGAACAATAGGAAGCTTGAGTTTTGATGTGTCTTATGGGATATGTACATATCAATACATGTACATGTGGCTTGGATAGTTTTGGATACATGTACTTTTGAATACATGTACATTGACATTTCACTTACATGTACATGTGGCTTGGATAGTTTTGGATACATGTACGTGTGGCTTGGATAGTCTTGGATAGTTGTGGAGACACATGTACTTCTGGTTACTTTTGGATATATATGTACTTTTTGATACTTTTTGATATATATGTACTTTTGGAGATTGACATTTCAGTTATAAATGAATGATACATTTCAATTTGAATTTGTTCTTTTGTTTCCACATGTTCTTGTGTCAATCTATTGTATTGATTTGTGAGGATTATATATTACTTATGAATGCACTATCTCAAAATAAAAAACTATTATATTTAAAGGTTTCAATGATCTCAATACATGCACACTAAATTCAAAGTTATTGTTCGTGTAATTTAATAAATATAAGTGCAATACAATGTATTTCAAGGTTTCAATGAACTCGCTACTTGCACACCAATTGGATATATCTAAATAAAAATTGTGAGTTTGGATTCATTAAATTACAAGTTAAGTCAATGCTCAAGTGTAATTTAATAAAACTAAGTGCAATACATGCTTCACATTTCATCAGCAACCAACAACACTATTCAACAAACCTCATGCACCCAATGACTAATCACTCAGCATTAAAGGAACTACAATAGAATCCAAACACTAAGAACCAACTTTGTGAATCAAAATGATTTGAAGCATAAGTCCATCGGATTTGAAAAAGTTTAGTTCGACATTAGATTGATTCTGAGTTGAGTTGTGACAGTAAGATAAGATTAGGGTTAGGATTAGGGTTTCCTTGGTAGGGTTATGGTAATGGGCCATGCATGTTAAACAATAAACCCTAGTTAGGGATAGGGTTTTCCAAGTTTGGCCTTCGTTGGCATGAAATGCATTGTCCAGCTTTGGCTCTCATTGGCATGACTGCATTGTCCCTACTGAGCGAAACCCTAGCTTCAGAAACCATTGTAGATAGAGGTCACCAGGAAATGGACAGGAGGGAGAGGCTTCCCCCTAGCTAAAATCCCATGTCACGAATCCAATGGAATCAACAGTTCATCGATCAGAGGCCCGAGCATCGATCTATGGTGAGTTGCAGGTCACCTCCAGATACCATTCAGGGACACCTGGTGGACTTGGGATCGGTGTGCAAAAAACCTCACGGAGCAGCAATTTTGAATTCCGTCAACTCCTGCTAGCGTGCTTGGGCATGGGAAATATGGAAACGCCAACCGCATCCCCACCATCCATGGATTTCTAGCTTTGGCCCTCGTTGGCATGACTCCATTGTCCCCTACTGAGAAAAAACCTAGCTTTAGAAACCGCCGTAGACGGAGGTCATCAGGTAATGGATAGGAGGGAGAGGCCCCTCCCTAGCTAAAATTCCACGTTGTGAATCCAACGGAATTGATAGTTCATCGATCGGAGGCCCGAGCATCGATCTATGGCGAGTTGCAAGTCACCTCCAGATACTGTTCAAGGAAACCTGGTGGACTTGGGCCTAGTGCACAAAAAACCTCACGGAGCGGCAATTTTGAATTCTGTCAACTCCCGCTAGCGTGTTTGGGCATGTGAAATATGGCAACACCAACTGCATCCCCACCATCTGTGGCTTTCCATCTTTGGCCCTTATTGGTGTGACTGCATTGTCCCCTACTGAGCGAAGCCCTAGCTTCAGAAACCACCGTAGACAGAGGTCATCGAAAAATGGATAGGAGGGAGAGGCCCCCCCTAGCTAAAATCCCACATCATGAATCCAATAGAATCAATGGTTCATCGATCGGAGGCCCGAGCATCGATCTATGGCGAGTTGCAGGTCACCTCTAGATATCGTTCAAGGACACTTGGTGGACTTGGGTCCAATGTGCAAAAAAACTCACGGAGCGGCAATTTTGAATTCCATCAACTGCTGCTAGCATGTTTGGGCATGGGAAATATGGCAACACCAACCACATCCCCACCATCTGTGGCTTTCCGGCTTTGGCCCTCATTGGCGTGACTGCATTGTCCCCTACTGAGCGAAACCGTAGCTTCAAAAACCACCATAAATGGAGGTCATTAGGAAATGGATAGGAGGAAGAGCCCCCCCCTAGCTAAAATCCCACATCACGAATCCAACAGAATCGATGGTTCATTGATTGAAGGCCCGAGCATCAATCTATGGCAAGTTGCAGGTCACCTCTAGATACCATTTAGGGACACCTAGTGGACTTGGGCCCGGTGCGCAAAAAACCTCACGGAGTGGCAATTTTGAATTTCGTCAACTCCTGCTAGTGTGTTTGTGCATGGGAAATATGGCAACGCCAACCACATCCCCACCATCTGTGGCTTTCGAACTTTGGCCCTCATTGGCATGACTGCATTGTACCCTACTGAGCGAAACCCTAGCTTCAAAAACCACCGTAGCTGGAGGTCATCGGGCAATGGATAGGAGGGAGAGGGCTTCCCCAGCTAAAATCCCATGTCACAAATCCAACAAAATCGACGGTTCATGGATTGCAGGCCCGAGCATCGATCTCTGGTGAGTTGAAGGTCACCTCCAAATACCATTCAGGGACACCTGGTGGACTTGGTCCCGGTGCACAAAAAACCTCACGGAGCGACAATTTTGAATTTCGTCAACTCCTGCTAGCATGTTTGGGCATGGGAAATATGGCAAATCCAATCACATCCCCACCATACATGTCTTTCGAGCTTTTTCCCGCGTTGGCGTGACTGCATTGTCCCCTACTGAGTGAAACCCTAGCTTCAGAAACCACCATAGACGGAGGTCATCGGGCAATGGACAGGAAGGAGAGGTCCCCCCCTAGCTAAAATATCACAATTTCAAGTACACCAATGACCCAAAATGTCAGCCTCCCAAAATTTCTATTATGCATATGAAACATTAAACTTTCGAAATCATGAGAGGTTCCAAATTTTGTTTGCTTATTAAGTTTATCACTTAATATTTTCACATGCATGATGTTTACCTACTTCACATGCATAATGTTAGCGCATGTTACTTTTGAATACTTCATGTGCATAATGTTGAAGCATGTTACTTTTGAGTTGTTTGTGTCAATATTAGTAGGTTATTTTCTTCCACTTTCAATGTTCAAAAAAACATAATCAACTAAAAACAGAGTTAAATAAATCACTTATTATCTTTTATTAGGGTTTTAGTCCTGTAAGAGAGCCTACAAAGAACTTCGATAGGTATGGCCTACAGAGGTACATGTATGTATTCTAATGTTATGTATATCCTGTGAATGAGATCTTGAAATGTTCATATGATTGATATATATGGTTTATTGATCATATGTGAAATTTGGCATGTTCATTAACTTGACACACAAGAGAACTTTTGGCATATTTATAAACAACATTACGGAAAATTTTGCATATCAAGAACACAAAATTGACATATTCATAAGAAACATACATGGGGGAATTTAAATTATGATACATACCTCATCATGCTAGATCCCACCTATTATCATACAACCAATCCCTCCGGATCATCTTTTATAAGGATGGTCTCCATTAGTCTCTCGTGCTCTGTATCCGGTAAGAAGTAGTGTATCTTCGATGAATTTCCTCTAGGCATTGTTCGTACCTGGAGGTTTGTACCAATGATTAAGTTGGTAAAGTGATACACAATTGCACCTAGTTTGTAATCCCTATAAAAATATCCACCCTTCTTTCTCGAATTGTTGTCATGTGTAAGGTATTCACCTTTAACAACCATAGAACCAGTGGGGAAGTGGTTGTTTTCATCATCAGTCATGGACATAATGGGGGTTTGCTTTCCCTCTATACAATATACCAACCAGTAATCACCACCCCATTCACTATCTTTTGAGGCAACCATTGCGTATATGTGTCCTGCATAGTATGATTGTAGGTATATGATCAAATATTTTCCATTTGATACAAGGCCATTAATGTGAGTTTCAAGACTACGTAAATTTAACAAAAAAATGTTAAGGAAATGCATCATACCAGGTTGTACAAGGTCTGATACATGATCAAAATATATAGAAATAGACGATTGGTATTCTTCCAACGGAGTTAACTCAAAAATTGCACGCTGATCAAGTGGAAGTGATATGCGATCCCATCCATCAACCTAATCCAATGATTCACACACATCCCATTCACCATCACAGCAAGGTGGGAAAAAACAAGTGAGTTTTCTGGTCCAAATTTCAAATATTGGGTTATCAGAACTTTGAACCGAATGAAAGCCATGAGTTCTAGGAAGAGTCTTGCATTCCCATGCATGTGAACAATCTATGTCTACCACCTCCCAAAAAAATCTCTCCACATGTCGCATAGCTGATTCCTCTCCCATTACTGATGTGCACCACCTGACTATAGATTGAGCATTTCGAATAGTAGATATTGTAGATAATTTCAATTCCTCTCTTCGTAGGGTTGTTTTGACACATGCTCCGGCTCCATCATGCTCTCCTTTACCATGCCCAGTCTCAAAATAGTTCCACATATGTGGAACTTTGTAGTTTTTATGCAATGAACACAACCATTGAAATATGCATGCATTTTTGAACTGACCAGCCAATCCATCAGACTAAATTCAATGTTGATCTATCTATATGTTCCTACCCTTCAAATGATCATATAACATGATGAAGCAATGACGTACATAGTGTAAGTCATGGAACCTATCATCACTTATGTAGAAGTGATATTCCTTTAGAATTTCTCTTTTATGTTCACTACTATTTGGGCCATGCCTATATGTGATATGCACCATCAAGGAAACCTGCTCAGTGTGATAATACTGACTTTGGATCTCATTTTGAGGTTGCAGAGTGTAGTTCTCGGCAAAATCAACAACTAAAAGTATAGTACCATGAGGAAATGTATCTCTGCATATTCTAAACTTCTCATCCCGCCATCGTACCAAGTGGACATGCTGGACATATTGACGTGTCTTTTCAATAAATTCCTTGACGAAGACACTAACTTGTACCTGTTGACACAAAATGATCTCAATATTAGGTTTGTTTGTAAGTAAGGAATGAAATGCAACTATTCAAACATAATTTTATAGATAAATGCATGTACCTGAGATGTCACCAATTGTATTTTTTTGCTTTCTTTCCCTGGCACTATTTCATAGCTGATATATTTGAAACTTTTCATGTCTGTAACCATATTCCCAAATTCATTGTCTCCAGTCTCGTGCATACATTGGCTCAATAATGCCATTCCAGCACAGTTGGAGCAAGTTCCATCCAAACAGGATTTTGCATAGTAAGTTTTCCCCTCAGGCCTATTGCACATGATACTATGAATGAATTCTCTTAATGAGGTCGGTGGTATTGTCAAGGAGCACTCCTGCACATGGTTAGTATGCAACACATGACGAATGTACAAAAATGTTTCATAGTAATATTCATATTCTACATGGTATCTACAACAACAAGTGTTACGAAGATTATTTATTCTAACATATTAGGGATTACATTTCTCAAAAGATCTTTGCCCCAAATTCAATTGTCTATGTTGATTCCTAAATTTCTCATATAGTTCTGTCTGTGTTATATCAAGAAGATGCTTAATATGTGGTTCATGGTCCTTTGAACCCCTTCTCGGTTTTAGTACATCCTTCTGGTTTGAAGAAGGCATTGTGTGATCATGCCAAAAACTCTGCACTAGTCCATTTACTACATCAACTAGCTTCATGTCACAACGTGGAAACCGACCAATAAAGGCCCAAAAATCTGTCTGGGCGGTTGTGTCAAGATGTTCTCTTCTAATAGAATACCTATGGAGGATTTTTACATTCAAATTAACTAGTTTAGATGTAAGCTTGAGAAAACGAAGGACCTTGGTGTTCTTATTTACAATTGCTTGTGACAACACACGACGAGCCGCATTGCAGTCCGTTGACCATGTGTTCTTACCAATTTTACCAAAGGCATCTACTAAGCTTTTAACTATATGAGAACTTGGTCCAGAAGGCTTTATCATCTTTATCCCTAACGATTTCCTAACAATATTCATGCCCCTAGATTTTAACAATGATAAAAATAATCTACATTTATCTCCATCACATTTAGAAACAAAATATTTATTTAGTATCTATTGAGTTTGATAAGCAATACTACGTTTAGATAGCGTACCTTCAATGGAATTGAGGAGTCCTTCATTAACTTGTATACGCTTTGGAGTTCTTCGACATGTGCTTTCTAATGGAGGTAAGGGGGTTGGATTTCTATCATCTAGTGCATCAACAATATGCTCTGGCGTTTCAGTAGCAACTTGTTGTCCTTCACTCTCTTCCTGGTAGTTGGATGGTGGAAGTCCAACATCCTCATCGATGGTCTGATTAATATTTTCTTCTTCAACAATAGGCTCCATGTCCAATGTCTCTTCAACAGCAGGCTCCATGTACAGTGCCTCTTCATGAGCTTCATCTTCAGATGGTAACTTATCACTTTGAATTGATGTGGGATTTGAAACATCCCCTAATGAGCACCTACGTTTTGCTTCTTGAATAATTCCATGGGGTGCTTGTTCAACAACTATTGTGGAAATTGAAGGTCCCTCTAGTGAATGCCTCATTTTTTCTTGTGCTAGATTAATAGGATGAACCGCTCTATCCTCTATAATTGGATTTGGATTAGTTTCCAAAGAAAGCCTCCGATTCATCATGTCTATTATTTTCTTTTCTTTCTCTTATTCGATGACTTCTTGAGGTCTTTTCTTCCTTGCTAATTTTCTTCCTCGGTTACGTACATTCCCCATCACCACAATGATCGATGTCAATATAGTTTGTTTTTGTTGCTCCTCAATTACAAGCTTCCAAACCTTTAACTTGCTTTATAACTATTGATCCCTCAAGGTGCTTCAATCTTCCTTCTCAATTGTTCATATTTCCCATCAAAACAATAATGAATGGGAAAATTTACCTTTGGTTCTCTTGAATAATAAGCAAATGAAAGTTATATCCACCATCACCATGAAATGACATTGAATCTTGATATCTTATCCTGTGTGCTCCTCAACCATGGAAGATGTCCTCAATGCTGCACTTGCATAAAAAAAAAATGATGGAGATGGTGTAGATTGTGAGTATTTTCACAGGCAGGCTCGTGCTCTTGAAAAATAATGCGCGATAATCGGAATTTTCATAAAAACGCAGTGAAGTTGCTTTCGGACAATGACAATTCACCGTTTTAACAGTCTCAAAACGCGCACACGATTTGAATAAGCAAAACGCGTACGCGATTTGTATAACCAAAACGCGCACGCGATATGTTCAATCACAGTTAATGGGGTGGGTGCACGACTAAATGTAATTACAATATCAACTAAAATCATTACATGTAGTGATTTAAAGATTATCATTTAAAAATGTGACATATTTAAATTTTAAAACATGGTGAGGTAATATTCATTTATAAATAAATGAAATAAAAAGATATAGAAAATTTATCTAAACTATTATTGTTTTTATAAGAAAAGGATAAATTTAAACTTTATGTTCCATGACTAGTTATTCATAAATAATTGAAAATAGATTACGAAGTAAGAAGATATAGTAAAATCATTTTATATTAGTAATCCAAAATCCAATTTATAAGGAGAAAGTAAACTTAAATAAATTACACACAATGATGATGAATGAGGATGAATGATGATGATGTTCATGATGTTGATGATGATGAGGATGATGATGATAATGATGTTCATGATGTTGATGGTGATGATGATGATGAGGATGATGATGACGAATGATGTTGATGGTCAGGATGATGATGATGATGAATGATGATGATGTTCATGATGTTGATGGTGAGGATGATGATGAGGATGATGATGATGATGTTCATGATGTTGATGATGATGAGGATGATGATGATGATGATGATGATGTTCATGATGTTGATGGTGATGATGATGAGGATGATGATGATGATGTTCACGATGATGAAGGTGATGATGAGGATGAGGATGAGGATGAGGATGATGATGAATGATGATGATGTTCATGATGTTGATGATGATGTTCATGATGTTGATGGTGATGATGATGATGAGGATGATGATGATGATCTTCACGATGATGAAGGTGATGGTGATGATGATGATGATGATGTTCACGATGATGATGAATGATGATGATGTTCATGATGTTGATGGTGAGGATGATGATGAGGATGATGATGATGACATTCATGATGTTGATGATGATGAGGATGAGGAAGATGAATGATGATGATGTTCATGATGTTGATGGTGAGGATGATGATGAGGATGATGAGGATGATGTTCATGATGTTGATGGTGATGATGATGATGAGGATGAGGATGATGAATGATGATGATGTTCATGATGTTGATGGTGGTGATGATGAGGATGATGATGATGATGATGATGATATTCATCATGTTGATGGTGATGATGATGATGATGTTCATGATGTTGATGGTGATGATGATGATCATGTTGATGATGGTGATGATGATGATGATGAAGGTGATGATGATGATGATGAGGATGATGATGATGATGTTCATGATGTTGATGGTGATGATGATGATGAGGATGCTGATGATGAATGATGATGAATGATGATGATGTTCATGATGTTGATGGTGATGATGATGATGATCATGTTGTTGTTGTTGATGATGATGATGATGATGATGATGATGATGAAGGTGATAATGATGATGAGGATGAGGATGATGATGAGGCAGGTGATGATGATGATGATGATGATGAGGATGAGGATGAGGTTTAGGATGAGGATGATGATGAGGAAGGTGATGATGATGATGATGAGGATGAGGATGATGATGATGATGAATGGTGATGATGATGATGAAGGTGATGATGATGAGGATGAGGATGATGATGATGATGTTGATGATGTTGATGGTGATG